>OX104111.1:84084691-84205063 GCA_944474755.1 Limnoperna fortunei | reverse complement strand
AAAACGTGTGAATCATAGACAGAATGATATAGCTAGGATTTCTTGCAGTCTAAGAGAGGTTTAAAAAAAGCAATTTTATATTCATCATCATGATTTAGTTGACCGAATTATAGATGGTCACAAAAAATTCTTGGGAAATTTACTGTTCTGGTTCGTTTGTGACCTTGACTCACAACTGAAACATAATGTGCTTTATCAGCCGGAACACCTGTTATTACCCCTTTGGTCATTGCAATTGTTGCCCATTTTCTGGTCACGGTACCTGTTGCCCATTCCTTTGATATCCGGTTTGAATCTTTAGATTGTTTGTTGCTCGTTGTTTGGGTTGTTTTTTACCCAAAGCTTTCTTATAAATTGTACTTTGATTTCGTTCGTTTGCTTATTCATTAGGACCTTTACCCTTAAATTTATTTCACGATTAATGATATTGAATATGAGTTTCGTGTTTTTCTATTAAACATTTGTCATCTCGTAATGATTTAACTGATGAAATTCACTATAATTAATCTACTTACGTGGCAGAATATTTAAATCAGCATTCTTAGCAATATTTGTCTTAGATTTCGAAGTACTGAAGTCCTTTTCGGAATATGTAGGTTTTAAGTCTTTAAGTTTCTGTTAAAATATTAATACCTCAATTAAAAATAATAAAAAGAGAATATAATTACTACTTCAAGTGTAAGTTTCACATATTTGCAGTGGTAATTTTGTTAGTTTGTTCTTGTATATAAAAAACAGATCTTTATATTTATTGGCATAGCAATAATTGCATGTTTCACTTCGACTATACAACACTGAGGTCTGGCTTTTTAGTGTTATTTATATAAAAAATCTTGTAGATATATATTCTTAAACATTAATTTTCGCATTATTTTTCGTAGTTTGTTGGTTTCATTTTTTAAATATTTTTGTCCTAAATATTTTTAAAATAATGCTAGATATTGACAAATAATTTTATTATTTGAACCATACAAGTACAGCAATATTCACATACAGCGGGTAATTATAGTGAAGTTTTATATGTATTTAATTTTTGTTTCCTTTTTGTCCAGCTATAATTGTATTTATTTCTTCAGAATGCATGCGAGTAGCTAAATTCGAGAAGCCAATGAAGGACCAATAGAAAGTAAAAAAATGTCTCGACACAACTAATAACCAAGAAAAAATAGGCTTTACTAGAGATATATAAAAATAACGTTAAAATTGCTAGTTGTATCGGTTTATGTTGTCATAAAGAAGTAATTTTGATAATGACGTTTTGAAAAGCTTATTAAGTTCTGAAATTAAAAATTCATAGTTATTATGGACTTTTGTTTCATCTGGAAGCCACAATCAAGAAGAACCTATTTTATCCCAATATGAAATAATATAATGTTGTTATACTAAATATAAATAATATATGGTTGCTAGGCACTTTGTAAAGAAAAAAAGGAACGTCCGGTTTGATATGAATTGGACCTCAACACTATTATAACTGTCAAATATCAAATTGTTTAGACCGTTAATTGCTTTTCCTAACTTTCCATTAGACTTATGGCCCTTAAGGTGTCATAAATTCTCTTCGATCAAAAAGTTGCATCTTTGCACAACAAACATTTTCTTATTATGTACCTGTAAGTTTTAGAGAGTAGTTAACACAATGTTCAAGATGACGGTTAAACTTTGACCTTGATACTATTTTCAAAGATTTCTGTATGTTGACCAATGGTGAAGACTTGTTTGTACGACTAACGGTTTGTACGTATTGACCATTAACGGAGTGGTCAAATATTCAAATTTTACAACCCTATTTCACTTTTTTATCTCAATGTACCAAAGTTGTCTTGTCAGGACTTAAAATTACCACTTTTAGTTCTTCTGCATCTAGAGTAATTTCTGGTTGTGGGGAAATAGCTCTGTACAAAAATGTTTCGGTTGCACCGTGTCGATCTACGGCCCAATACTTAACTCAAAACACCAAAAATGTCGGATTTTCACTGTCGTGACAGAAAAAGGTGATGAAATTACTATCAACCGACGACAATGGAAATGATCAAAATTCAAATTAACATTAATAACCTCCTAAGAGGAGCGTAGTTCTCACAATCTCAAAGAAAACGTTTATATCCCTTCGTACTATCAAATCCGACAGACGATTCAGGGAAGAGAACACATTACAAATAAACAAAAAATCGGTTTAACCTTTTTACATGTAATCACCAATAAATCGACTATAAACTTACATGGAATATATTTTTCTTTCTTTAATATAAATAAAAGTTCGATACTTCACTTTTTTTTTGTGTTTACCTGAAATTCCATTCCTTGATTTTTCATTACTAGATCCTTATCGGAATCAACTAATAACTTATAAAAACTATCTGTAGAAATCGCTGAATGCGGTACTGTAAACAGCTCTAACATTGCTGCGAACACAGTTGCATATTGTTCCTTAAATGTAAAATTACTATCAATTAATGGTTGAAGACATCGTGTTTGCGACTGGTGTGTATAATCGTACTATTCTGGTATTTGGATTAGACGCTAAATAGAATTTGTTCTATGTACAAATGTATCGAGATAAAAAACAAATTAAGACATATATTTAACAGATATATAAAACTGGTAAGTTTTTGTTCCTTCGATTTCGATCATAGAAAATATGTTGGTCGATGCAAATTGTCATTAAACTAACACAATTATTTGTATAAGTTAATGAATCATACACAATTTCATCAATGCATATAAAACATTTATAAATTGAAGTATAATCAGTTGTATTTTTTATTTATTCTATTTACCGTAGTTTGAATCATGTTCATTCTATCTTTTCGCATAATCTGTACATATTCCGTGACGTCGACGTAACCAGTTCTTACACCGTTTTCATATAAAGCATCGATTGCTATAAAAGTTCCAGTTCGTCCAACCCCAGCACTTAATTAAAAAAGAATAATAATAGAACATAATATTTAGTAAGTTGTTTGAAAACACCCTTCTTTTTTTCGGAACGTGAATGAATATATATCTTTAACGGAATTTCACAAACAGTAGTATCATAAACTTATGAAAACTCGACCTTTTTGCAACTTAACAAACCAATAAACTAAAACAGCAAATACGTCCGCTTTAAATGTGTCTTAAGAAATAGACTCAGGAAAACAACAACAGCATCATTACAGCAGCTCCGACGTATGGTGTGTACATTTCACAACTTATACGTTATTCTAGATCCTGCGATCTGTACTCCGATTTTCTAGACCGATGACTGCTGTTGACTGCTAAACTACTCAAACAAGGGTTCGTTGTACATAGGTGGATGTTAGCAGTCCAGAAGTTCTATGTTTGTCACTTAATTGATCATTATGGGAAATCAGTGTCTCAAATACGATCTGACATTTTCGCAGAGTCATAGATAGTGTTTGCTATTCCTAGATTTGACATTTCCCTAGACATGTCGGGTGTCTTATTAGAGGCAGGCACTGCTTACTCGTCCGGAGCACCCCATGGTTTCCAAATTGGGTTCGAGATACTCTCTTTTGTGTTTTTGGTTTTTGTGTTGCGTTTGTCTGTATCCGGATTTGTAACTGTCCCTTGACTTTTTGGCGTTTGTTGTTTGGTCAGTTTTCTTTGTTATTTTGCTTACGTAAATGATCATTTTCTCCATATATTACTAATTACCTGCAATGAACCACAATTGGACTATTCATTGAGGTTCTAGCATTATGGACCTTCCTATAAAAGTTGACTAGTTTTATCTGATCAGGAACATCATGATCTGGCCACTGGGTAAAATGATAATGCATCACAGTTCTTTCTAATTTTCTCTTAAAATGAATCAACAGATTATGTAAATAATTGCTGTGTAACAATCGCGATTAATATTTACATTAAAGGCAAGAACGATTTTACAAACAGAATACGTGATAGGCACATGAACTGAAATCGACTGCCACAGTGCTACGTTAATAGTCAATACACTGTGCTAGAGTCATTTATTTAATTACATAGGATTTGTTGGAGTAGAACGTGGAAATCTTCAACATCAAATTTATCATGCCTTTACCGAAGTCATCTTAGCAAAATTTTCAACGCCTCGAACCCCTAAGGACAACATGAACAAATAAAAGCCGATTTTGCAATTAAATTGAAAGATCGTGCTCCACGTGACGCACCCGGAGTTATATTCAAAGTACATGCATCGCTCGAATTGCGTGTATCGTTAATGTAATACGACAAACAGATCAGTAATCCTCTACAAATCATTTTGGAACAGACTTTTTAATCAGTCTGAAAATTTATACATAGGTCTATATGATGATTATGCTGGAATTTGTTAAAAATAAATGAAAGGTTTAAAGTTGGTCGTACAATATAGATTTAAGTCGTCAGCAGCGTCAATTTGGAGCGTCGATGTGGCGGGGTCAAGATTGTAATCGAATGGTGTATTATCTGGTGTTATATGGGGCACGAGCTCGACTTAAATAAGGTTTATAGAAAATTTTTCCGAAAGATCCTGGTTCTTATCGGGTACTGATCTTAACTTTTATCATTAAAACTGCACGCCACGCTATGGTTGAAAGAATTGCTGTATTTGATAGTCATTAAGTTAATAATTTTCGATAAATCGCTGAACGGTTATGCAATTAGTTTCTAAAACAGAAGAAAGGCTTCATCAACAATGAAGACAAAATGTAAGCCAAATGTGAATACTGATACATGATTTATGGTTGTCTTGACGTTTATTTTAATTTTTTTACATTGAAGTTGATAATTTGAAAGTATAATCAGAACTATAAACGCTATAAAAACAACAATTGTCCTCGTGGAAAATCACGTGCAATAGTAACATAAATAGAAAACATATACGACAAAAAGAAACAACATGTTGTATATATGTCTTGTACAGGTACAGTGGTTTGTATATTGTATACATCTTTATTCGAAATAACATATTTTTCTTATAACAATAATTATGTTCTCAAGGCTTAGGTTATAAACACGCATAAATCTGAAGATTATAATTATTTTTTCTTGTCTTGGAAGATGTAATAACTAATAAAAACCCCCATCTGCGGCATAAAAACTGGCAATCCTTTTATGGATTATATTCTGTCGAAGTTAAGCTCGAACACGTAACTCCTGGTTAATCCCATTTCTTTAATCGGGAAAAGTTTGAACGTCAAAAGCAATTCCTAACTTACCACTTTGTCAAAAAGATTTAAAGTTCTACATATATAAACTGTACGTTCATTCTCTTTGATTAAGGATACTCTGTAATTGCCAACAACTAGGGGTTGCGTTGATGATTCTGGCCAATATTGCTCACACTTTTTCTATAAAAAACAATACATAAAATTAAGCTTTAAAATTGTGTTTGCATGTCATCGTAAAATAAACAACATTGAAGTGTGGCTACATACGTGATCAATTTGAATGTCCATTTGCTTTTAAATGATATAACAGTTTAATCTAATCACAAGTGCAACAATTCAAAAATGAATAATCAAGGTAACTCCATGTTTTCAGTTTTCTGCAATGTATTAAAATTGTGATGTCTTATTTAACAAATGATTAAACATGTAAATAAAAAGTTGTTTGTTATAGTGCCTATATTTTGTCTTTGCAATTCTACCAGCTTTACGGCTAAGATAGTATATGAATAAATCTGACCACAGTATAAATTTTCTAGGAAATCACGTTTGCGAACTTTCTTGAATTCTCACGAAAGATGTTATACAAAACAATGAGGAGATGCACCTGTTGTCTTTTCTTCCATTGATTTCGTCCCATATTTCCTCCTTCGCCTATTTGGTTTTGTGCATTGTGATCAACTGTGGCTTCAGAATAACTTGTTGATATTGTACTTTACTGTCTCTGCTTTCATTGTAGGACAGCTTTCATACGTGTTACCCAACCGTTCTGTGTTATGTAGACAGATGTCGCTGTTTGTAATTATACGAAATTATGCTTACAACTCACGAGATTAATGATTAAAATAGTCGTATGTCATATAAAAAGTTTAGAATGAATTGATTCAATTAAGTTTTGTGTTTATTGTATCGCTCGAAGATTTACGATGAACAGTTCTATGTACATGTAAAACAATAAAACATAATACACGAATAAACTAAAATTAGAAATGCATGTTATTCTCACCCTCCCTTCTTCGACCAATTGTGCTAACATAACTATAATCTCTACATTTTCCTGCCATATCATTTGCCAGAAATCGTTGATGGTTTTCTTTTTAGGGCCTGTCAACAAAATATAAAACATACATACTGTCTTTAAATCACGCGGACATTCTTTTGAATAATAAAATTGATTTTGTACATATTACATAAACTGAAATATTATTTACTTTGCTTAAAAAACAAATAACTGAAAGAAAGCAAAATGATAAAACCATACATTTAGAAGAACTTAAATGTGACGGAAATTATTCTGTTTAGAGTACAGAAAACTAATATATCTATGTTAAATAAACTTATCGTAAGCATGAAAGAAAAATTATATACATCAGCTTTGGATCACAAGTAAATCAAAGTTTCAAAATTAAGGATCAGCATATGAAAAATAACTGACCTTGAGTTGCTATATAAGCTTTTTCCCTATCGTAGCTCTGAAAAAGACACGTCTACATTAGTAATATAAAGCGTTCATTAATATATAACAATATATAACACCCGCATACAGATTTCATAACTAATACTCTTACTTAGCGTGCACATGCAAGTATGTTAGCGTTTGTGTAAAAAAGGAAATAATTCAGAACAGTTTCTTTTTTGCCATTACTTTATTATAACAGAGTATTTGACTCTACGGATTTTATTATTAAAATTTATTTCTTTTAAATAAATACAAGAACATAGAGTGTATTTAACACATGTTAATATACATTACAATTTGTTAAAAGATAATTTTTTAAAATAGTGATTAAGTGCTTTTTGTTTAACACAATAAACATACGTCAATATAACTTGCGTTGATATAATCCCCGGTTTTCCCGCTAAGTATTACTCGTGAGTGATCATCTGTAAAGTATGAGACTCGATTAAAAACGCCGCATAATTCTGCATAATAAATGCATGTTGTTTATGATTGAACATTGTGTACCAAAATTTAAATCAATGTAAATTTTAAAAATAATAAGATCGATAAAGATTAAACATTGTTTGTTTTCCAAAAGAAATATAAACGGGAAATAAACAGTTATTTACTCCTTACATCTATTTTACTCTTTAGTGATTTGTATAATAATTCTTATTGTTCATTTATTCGACTTTTGTATATATATATAGAGATTTTAAAGGAGAAAGCGTTACCCCTTTTCATGCGTTATGCTGAATGATGGATATATTTTAAAGATAATAATTCGATTGTTTGCATAAACAACTCATAGAATGGGTTCAAAATAAGTTTAATCCAACTAATATTGTTGGTCAATTGTAGAAATACTTGATAAAAATATAATGAAATCCAAGACAACAAATCTTTATATAAATAGCTGCAAATTAACATAAAAGTAGAAAAAAAATAAAAAACAGAAATAACAAAATTGATTAACAGAGATTAAATTATAATAAAGATGCAAAAAACACATTCGGAAGCTGAATTCATGCAAACAGTTTCACTATTAATAGGGTTTTATAAATGAAACAGCATAACTGTCATAAATATTTCTATATCCACGACTGTAGGAAATACATTTTGAAAAATTATGAAACCAGATTATTTTTTACATGGCAGCGTGGTAAGAAATCTGTTCTTTAATGTGTTTTCCTCCATTGAAGCAGCAACGTGTGGACGGACCAAACCTTTAGGCAGCATCTAACACAAATATTTAAATAGTACATTAAATACTATTACGTGTAAAAAGATGTATTAAAAATTTAAGACTCGGTTATTATTATTTAAAATTTGTGTATCTTTCTGCCTGGAAATTTGAGCTCGGGTCAAAATTATTTTCTTATGTGGGTAATTGTTACTCACATTTAGTCGCCATGGCAGATAATATGTCCGCTTTAAGCACAAAATATTTTTCCCCTCTCTTATGTTGTTAAATCAGCTTCCAAATCATACCTCAAATTTTCTACATGTTAAAACTAGACCTCGCACAAATGCTGAATTTTAAAATACTATAAACGGACTTTCTGCCAAGACCTGCTATAGGCAGTCTTCGTTGTATCTTAACAATGATGTTTATATTGTATTTTTGTATCGTAAATTTAATCGTTCTTACAAAAACTGTGCTATTTTTCGAAATCCATATAAATTGTATCACTTTTAACAAAAAAATTATATCATTTTTAAAAAGTAAATTTGCAATTAAAACAAAAATCAGTGCATTTTGATACGTAGCGTTTATATGTTTAAACAGATAAGCAATAGGGGCCTTGCCGCCGAGTGGTTTAGGTAGATAGTCATCTACTATTAATCACGTAGTCTGTCAGCACTGAGGTTTGTGGGTTCGAGTCTCACTGCGGGCAGGGTTTGCCCGACTTCAATCTTATATGGCAAGGATTGTGAGTTTTCTGCGGGAACTCCGGCTTTCTTGACAATAAAAACTGGACATTAAAATATAGTATAAACTGCTGAAAGTGACGTTAAACACCATTAAAACAAAATCACATTATCACAGTTAATATGTTAGTCTGATGTTATTTAACAATAAATACCTCGTACTCTTTTTCAAATCCCTTATTCATATGTTTTTTATTAATAACATCTTGCAACTCTGAAACTGCAATCTTATGTTCAACTTTGTTTTGTTCAGACGTGACGTTGTTGTATACAATTTGATCAACGTTTTCCGGCACAGCTTTACTTAATATATTGTCATTTTGCTCCGACTTTTTCATTGGTAGCTTCTTCTTTGAAAAAAGAGATATTTTAATATCATTCGAATCTGCAGCGAACTCAATGTTAACATATTCACCTCGTCCTGTTTCGTTAGAGTTGCCCTCTTCTTTGTCTAAAATAAATAAAACGTAAATTTAGAAGCTATGGAATCTGTAACAACAATCAAATCATCTTTAATTCTATTTCAAAGTTATGAGTACATGGAAAATATTTTAATTCAACAACGAGCATTATTTCTTTTAGATCCACGAACAGTATAACAAATGAACTTACTAGCGTAAATGTGTTCATTAATGTCCACTTGTGGATTCCCGTTATCGTTTTCATGTTCCCTTTGTAATTTACGCCTGCAAACACAATTATCACAGTCATTAATAGTTATATATAGCTAATGTTTTAAAACTAATAACTAAAGCTATTTATTTAAAATAATAATAACAGTAATGGATCTTTTTTTTAACTTTGAAAGGTAAATATAAAGGCTTCAATTGATTACAGCATGTCCTTAATATTTCGCATTGTCCTGGGCGGCGATATATTTGTATTCACTTTCGTTGCTAACGATGGATAAAGGAGAAAATATTTCTAAGTACACTTAGTTACCATAAATGAACAGAAATTTGCTACAAGAATGTCAATCACTTAACTTGAGTGAAAAAACAAGATGATAGCTAAGTTTCGACTGCAAAAATGCTTGGGTAATATCAAAGTTTCATGTAATAATAAATTTTGTTGGTATTCTATTTACGGAAGTAAATAATAGAGGGAGACCATTTTTTATCCTGGTACTGTATAATTCGGTGATAGTTCTATCGAAGAGCGTATGTTTGAAAAATCGGAAACCTGAGAATAAAAGGCAATTTTGTTTATACAATTCCGGAGTATGCCGCTTTTGTAAGATTCAATATATAAATGTTATGTCAATAATTTAATTGAACAACTTAAATATTAGTTTTAATTCAAGTATATTTGTGATTTAATATATGACAAAAGATTACATGTGCGCAAATTTAGAAATCGGCAATTCAAATTAGCCACAACAGCAGGACTTAGCTAATACATTGAACCTTATGTGGGAAAAAGTTAAAATGCCTTCTGTTTAGAAATTGCAATTCTTTCTAAGCGAATGTTCATTAGATAGTCCTTAGAAATTGTGTGTTTTTAGTTCGATTGAAAATCTGAGATGTCTGCTACACAAGCTTTTATATTATATAAAAACATCTTGACTGTGATTATTTATTCTTCTGGTCCTCTACACGTACAATTTTTTAATCCAATCTAAAAATTGAGATTATTTTCTCTAATTGCCATATTGTCGAGATGATATGTATTTTGCATTTAAGCAAATGCAAACAGATAGAAAAACACATATTCAAGGTTCGAAACTTTTGATTATACATAATACAGCCTCTAAGAAAAACACACTATTGGGTCTAAAGTATATGCTGTTAATGTATAATTTGAACAAAATATTAACTTGAAGCTTTGACACATTACAATATAATTGCAAAGAACATAAAAATAACCTCTGTAACGTAGGTATAAACATGCTTTAAAATGCATCCCGTAATTTTTTTTCAAATCATTTTGACAAACGCGTGCAGAATGCAGAACAAATCGGCGCCGAACTGATGCTTTGAATCAAAAGTTTTCTTGTTTTCTTTTTTATTCTGTATCTGCCATAGGTTAGGTTTCATTGTGCTTTATAAAATATACGAAATACCAAAATGATCAAACGAATATATATTTATAACCCACAAAAAAGTCTTGACTTATTATTTTAATTGAACAAAAATTTCTCTTATTCAAATAGCCCAGAATTTTTTTTGTGTTGATCAAAATGTTTAAGTAAATAGACAGAATGAATATTTTGACAACATCAAAATGCATAAGTCAAAATCTTTAAATCTGTATTAAAGAACAAATGATGACACTACCTCATGCATAACAGAGCGACTAATAGCAACGATATGACAAAACCTGCAGTACCCACACCACCTCCTATAGCAGCAATGTAATTATCAGTGGACAACATTATGCCTGCAAATAAAATAATTTATTTGACATTATACACCGGTATTACTATACAAAATATTTCCCTTTATGAATAAGTTCCTAAGTCGTCCGCAGTAAAATAAATTGTATATTTCGGGTTTCACTCGATTAATACTTAAATTCTGTCATATTTCATCAATTTTTACTCTAGCCTTTCCTGCTTATCCTTGTCCTCTGAAATACATGTACATGCATGCAAGTGTTACATGCATTTAAATTAAACTAACGATGAGGGGAGAAATTGTATTTCGCAATCATTCGAAATACTGTTGATTTGTACAAACCTCTAATTTCATTTGTGTGCGACAAGGATGATACCTTGTCATTGAATAACTGTACTTTCATAACTTATTTCAATAAACTAAAAATGTTTGTTTGATGGTGTTTAACGCCACTTTCAGCAATTTTTCAGCTATATCATAGTGTCCAGTTTTTATTGGGGGGAGGAAGCCGGAGTACCCGGAGAAAGCCCCCGACCTGCGGTATAATAAACCCAAAATGAGCTGAAGATAAAGGACATTACCGATTTGTTTCTTACCTATAATTTCTCCAAATAAACGCAACTGCAAAATAAACTCTACCAGCATAATGATTTTAACTTACCAATCTTTTTTTGAAAACAATATTTCATCAGCTTCGGCGTAAGAAGTTTACAAAGCCGGGGATTTGCTGCCTTTTTGAAGCACCTAGATTAACTCCAGGACTTTAGTGGGGTTCGTGTTATTCGTTTTTTTTCTTTTGTTTTTGCTTTATTTCTGTTTGTTGTGTATAGTTGTCCCTGTTTTGTTCAATGTAGTTTTGTTTGCCTCTTTCTTATTGCCTGTTGAATTCTCCTCGGTATTTTTTTTTCTTACACGGCTAGGTCATGTGATTACAATTTCTATTTTCTAGGTCGGACGCTAATATAAAACATTAACCCACTCAAACTAAAATTTGTTGTATCTAGAAAGATGATAGACCTTTTTTAAATATTATAGCCGTCAACATGTTCGTTGCGTAAAAACCCATCTCTCTTATGCGATTGAACACTAGTTTACTTTTCATTTTCTCAATATGACTTCTGAGTAACTCAGTTGGTGTCTAACTCAACCTTAGCGCCTGAGTGCATCAATGTTTGCTTTTTGTTTTGTTTATTTGCTATGATCGTTTATATGTTTTTATATCTTAGTCTCCATCTCGAATGTGTTGTTTCCAATCGGTTTTCTACCCTTTAATATACTTTTTGCTGGATGATAGGGTCAAGCTGCTAAACAATTTTAGTTCTCAACGAAATAATATTTATCAGTTTCTAGGATATTATTAAACCAAAATTTTCTTTAACTACGAAAATAGAAATATATGGTGGCATATATCTGCCACCACATATCACTTAATTAAGTCGACATATTTTCGGAAATATGTCAACATGCTACATAATTAAGTCAACATAATACTGAATTAAGTCATCATAATCATATTAGAAAAAAGAGGGAAAATGCGCTGTTTGAACAGAATGTGTCATCTACTTTTCCACTTAATTATCGCGCAAGTAGACATAATTATGAATTAAGTGGACATAAATATGAATTACGTGGACATAATTTTCCTATTAAGTCGACATAATTTTATGATTCAGTCAACTTAATTTTCTGTTTAAGTCGACATAATTTTTTGATTATGTCGACATAATTAAGTCCATATAATCTGTCTGATTATTAAGTCGACATAATTATCTACCATTTAACTTGAACGGGGGGGGGGGGGGGGGCTTGGTTTAGAAGTTAAAATTCCAAGACCTCAATAAGAGAATCATGGCAGAAATGAGACCCGAGCCAGCAGTATGTCGTGGCTCGTATAGAGGTTAAGCCCTCTTAAATCATGTTTCATGAAAATCCATTGATGGGTTTAGGAGGAGTTGCGGACAAGAGATGGGTACCCTTAGGTGTAACGGAATGACCGACGGACAGTGCGCCCAAATTTTCAAGCGCGGTGTAAAACGGGAACTTGAAGCTATATTTTTTGTATTGTAGTATAATCCTAAGCACACACTTTGCATCCGTCGTCATATTGCGTCCATGGTTAACTAGCTGCGTCTCTAATTGTAAATATCTTCATACAATATTAATTGTTCAGAGTGGTGACCAATCTAATGTTATAACTAATATGCATTTAAATAGGAGGTTATTTTTCAAGTTTATATTTGTTAAGGTACAATTGCTATTTTGTGATTTTAATATTCAAATCCAACTACTGTCAGAGAGCGTCGATTATCTTTTTTAAAAGATAGTACTTAATTGTTTATTCGGTGGTTGAAAAATAGCATACTGCATGGAAATTACTCTTTAGCAGGCACGTGTTCCTGTTCAGCAGCGGGATAATCACTTTCATGTACCTTGGACATTGATATATTGACCTTTTTGAATCTTTTACGGACGCCATGGTGGTTCAACTCCAATGTTGGTAAACTTTTCATTCTTGATTTACTAAAGAGTGACCGAGCCAGGATTTAGCGCACGATCAGTTATAATGAGAGCCCCAGCATTGAATTTATGAAGTAATCGTTAAATTTTAAATGAGTTTGAACCCTTTAAATAATTTTTCGGACGCTTTTTAGTAAATAAGGGGTGGTAACCCAAGGCTAAAACCACCATGGCATTCGTAACAGCCTGAGAATCAAATAAAAAAACCGGCCGCCAAAATTGCCATAACACTTGTGAAAAAAATAATTGAAAATCACAATTTGGTCCGATTTTCATGAGGGTTTCTTTTAGTATATTTTTTTAATTTATGTGCACTAACGGGAGGAGACTTCTTTTGTGTTGGGCATCCCCAACACAGGATTACTAGTTATATATGTTTTTCTCAGTTTTGTTTCCCGTAGTTTAAAGAGGTCTTATTTGTGTTAAAATCTAACACCACGTATAGGTAACTCGCGTACGGTTACCATACAATACAAAACTTATAAGTTTCACATAATCATGCTAATTAACGGCTCATACAGGTGAAATTTAATCAGTTCCGGCAAAATAGCATGGCAGGCTATTTTGCCGGTTACGGCAAAAAAGCAACAGCCAAGAAAAAAATCTTTATTTTTATGACACGTAGCAATATAAAATATAATGTTTTAATGCGTCGCGACAAAATATTTTTTTTCTCAAAGTTAGCATTATTTTGTTTGGCAGCAAGTTTTCTTCAGAATATTTTTTTCTTCTGTAGTAGGTATGATTATGTCCCCCTGTTTAACTATTTTTGATAATTATTATTTTGGTTCAGAGTATTTAATTTATTTCATTTTCGCTTTATTTTAGAATGGTTAATGTTTTCATATCATTTATTTTTGACATATGGTCAATATCTTCAAGTAATTTTCAGTTTTATATTGATCAATGATTTAAGAGGGCTTAACCTCTATACGAGCCACGACATACTGCTGGCTCGGGGCTCATTTCTGCCATGATTCTCTCATTGAGGTCTTGGAATTTCAACTTCTAAACTAGGCCCCCACCCCTTTCAAGTTAAATGGTAGATAATTATGTCGACTTAATAATCAGACAGATTATGTGGACTTAATTATGTCGACATAATCAAAAACTTATGTCGACTTAAACAGAAAATTAAGTTGACTTAATCATAAAATTATGTCGACTTAATCATAAAATTATGTCGACTTACTCAGAAAATTATGTCCACTTAATTCATAATTATGTCTACTTGCACGATAAATAAGTGGAAATGTAGATGGCACATTCTGTTCAAACAGCGCATTTTCCCTCTTTTTTCTAATTTGATTATGATGACTTAATTCAGTATTATGTTGACTTAATTATGTAGCATGTTGACATATTTCCGAAAATATGTCGACTTAATTAAGTGATATGTGGTGGCAGATATATGCCACCATAGAAATATTCGAAAAGCGAATAAAAAGCTAATGAATCCGAAGTATAATATATGTCAAGAAGAAAAAGTAATAATACTTGTACAACAAACAAAGCCATTTTCGCCTTGTATACGAAACTTTAGAAAAAAAGAATTTATCGACATCCAAATTCATTTTTGATTGCTTCTTTGAGTCAATCTTACTATATGGTTCCAAGATATGGGGATGTAAAAAACAATGAGAAAATGGAAAGGATAAATGTTCAGTTTTGTAAACGTATTCTAGAAGTACTACAAATTTTATATTAACGACGAACTTGTCAGATTCCCGCTTGATATTTAGATAAGATTGAATTTCTTTCATACTAGACAGATGAAAGATGAAAACAAGTTAAGAGGTAAGTAGCTCAAATTGAGTCTTTATTTTCATGACAATAATATTTCTAACTTACGATGGTATCTTCTTTAAAATCAATTTGTGTACGATTTATTTTTATTTTTATTTTATTTTGTATATTATGTAACCGACAATACAATGACATCACTCTGATCAAACGCTTATCAAGCAAACATTAAGGAAGTTTTTACATAATAATGGGAAAAGGGGGATGGACAAATATCCGAAAGAAAACAGAACATGTGCATTGTGTAATGAAAATGCAGTAGAGAATAAATGCATTATCTTTTTATATGTAACCAGAAGTGTTAGAGACACAAATTCACCCATTCCTTCATATTTGCTATATTCTTCATTAGATAAAATGAAATATATGCTTATGTACTGCAATTTAAAATGACTGAGTAATTTGTTTAACAATAATGTTCACTTATATATAAAGCTTGTTCTATATAATTGTCTGTTTGTTCACTCATCCCACATCATGTGTATTTATAATGTCTCCATGTAACAAATAACATGTGTTAGTGTCGTAAAGAATCTGAAACAAACACGAAAGTGTAAATAATTGGATTTGAATTTGATTTGAATAATGTTTAACGCCACTTTGGCAATTTTTTAGCTATATCATGGCGTCCAGTTTTTATTGGGGGAGGAAGCCGGAGTACCCAGACCTTCGGTAGGAAAACTGACAATCCTTGTCAAAGAAGATTGGAGTCGAACACACCCTGCCCGCAGTTAGACTCAAACCCTGAACCTCAGTGTTGACAGACCACGTGATCAATAGTAGATGAACTACCTTAACCACTCGGCCACCGAGGCCCAGTAAATAATTGGACAAATATTGTTTTCATAATTGAACAAGTCATTATCCATTATTAGAATGATGACGAATTAGAAAGTCAGTTTACCTACCACGTATAAACATGGCCATTTTATAAGTTATAACATATTTTGTACGCCCAAATATTAGCAGTCCGAAAATCAGACACATTACCCAAGTCTAACAATATCACGTATCCACTACACACTTACGTTTACCAAGGGCCAATCTTTTAAATAAAGGCAAGTACAAGTAATATTCAGAAAAGGAAGTATAAATAACGACTTACCCGTTAATCAATACCATTGATTTTTGATTCGAATTTAGTTTTAAATTCCGGAAGTAAAAAACAATATTAAAATAAGCAGGCTAACGATGCATGCAATTTTTTAATGCACCAGTTGTGTACTTTATTTTTAGTCATTTAATGTCGTTACTGTCAAGGAAATTTAAAAAAAATATATGATGCAGATTAACATTGCAAACGAAAAATTTTAGGTTGAGTAAACACATTATGGATAAGGAAACAAATCATGCCTAACAACTTTTTTGATATTGTTTGGTTGTTTACAACTAAAAGAACAATAAACGAGGAACAATTTATCACCGGAAAGAAGAATATAATTCGTTTAAAATGTTTATTTGTACATAAAAATTTAAGGGGGCGCCGTGACAGAGTAGGAACCAGTCGTCATTATGAAAATAGAATTGTATACTTAATTCCTAACTTTAAAAACTTCAAACCAATTAATTGTATTATAAACTTACTGCTGAAAATACCGAACTGCTATTTATGAACGCTTCTATTCAGATAATGTAGGACAGGTATTTAGAGTAAAAAATATCATACTGTAGAAAAAAACCTTTTAACAAGGAATGTTTTGTCGAACAAGTTTTTTTCTTTACTGAAATGTAGTACCACCATAACATATTATTACTGCTTAAGATGTCTCCACGTTAAAATAGATGGAAAGAAAGATATTACATTTTGATATAGATTAATAAAGACTTAGAATTTGTTTGGGTTAAGGTTTTTTAAATAATAAAATATATATTATTGGTTAAGAAACGTTGGTCTCGATATAGGTGTCTACAATGTGGTTTGATGCGACGTGAATATAGTACGCAATCGTTTTAAGCGCTGTATAATGTTTTGAGTAGTCCCTCAAGTTTTTCTCGTTGCATTGTCAAATCCGTTAAAAGTAATTTGTGTGTGTTTTGTTGTTACAAAAGTCGTATAAAACGGCAATAAGAATACACAATGCTCTGTTGTTTGTGGTATAGTTAGTATTATTGTTAGTTATGATTATAAGCGGTGGTGTTTATTGACAAGAATTCTGCGAAGTTTTGTACGGTTCTACATTACTTAGAAAGTCCATAATCCTTAAAATTTGCTAATTGTAAATAAAAGAAATGACAAAAGCAAGACTTCACAAAAGTATGTCTTTGGAATACATGAATATAGTTGGTGCATTGTGAACACCAGGAAATAATTATCGTTCCTTAATTGTTGCTACTGTCCTATTGCTCAATATGATCAAATTTGTGTTATTGAATAAAGTGTTAAAAATCTCAGTTTACCAACTTTTTGTCGGAAATACAAATGCAACGGTCTACATTGGACTCTGAGTGAACTTTCTTTCCTTTCGTATGTTCAAAATGATTTGCGTCTAAAAATAAAGTTTTTAACTTCCGAGTTCAAACATGGTCAGTAGCGACTTTCGCAGTCATTTCCCAAGCAACGATCTGCTCCAAAGTGGGAAGATTGTACTAAGGTAGAGTTCACTTAAAACAATTATAAAGGTTAACGTAGGGTATAAATCTTGATCTTGGCATAAAACAGATAGCATACATTTATTATAAATGGACATAAATCTTCAAATTCATAATGAGAACATTTTTCAACAATATTTCAGGAAAGTAAAAAAAGTTACTTGATATTAAACACGAACGACTCAAGATATTTTTATACATTAGAATTCAAGCCTCAATACAACATTTGTTGTAACGCTGACAACCAATCAATAAAAGTACCGTTTTGACAAAATATTCGCCGAGATAAAATAATATAACATATTAATTGCAAACGAGATTGATAATACATACAAATAGTAATTTCCGAAAAATAAAGAAAAAAATTTTTTTACGCGATGCCGATGGTGAACTTATTGTACGCTCAGCTGATGTACTAAGATTGATGTCCAATGATGGTATGCTGAACAAAGACCAAATATACGTAGCCCATAATATTTAATAATTTCCGCGTCACGTAGTGTAGCGCGAATTAATTGTCTTCTCGGCTATGTTCGTAAGTTTATGTAATTTTTGTATGAGTGCTTTTTATGCACAGATGGTTTGAGATTTTAGCGGGAATACTTAAGGTTGAAAATAGGTGTAAGAGTTTTTATCAGTTCTAGCTCGACTATTACTGCGGACACATCCAATTTTATTTTTTAAAAGGGAGGTTCAACACTTGTTTCTGCCTGGCACTGGCAAATGGACACAGGTTTCCATACTCTGGTTTTTCCTGGCCCGGCCACAGAACATGCTGTACGAGTATATATTTTGTTATTCTAGTGGCACTGGATCTGCTTAAAATATGTAATTTTAATATATTACTGTAATTATTAAAATCGACTGCTCAGTCTACATACAGCAGCTACGAGCTAGTCGCTAAACTTTGTTTGTGGTATGTTGGTATTTTGTATACGGAATGTGGTACATGGATTACGGTGGTTGTAAATAAAAGGGAATGTTTAAGACAATTAGTGTAGTGAAGACCAACATTTTATTATTTTGTCAACGTACACAATGTAATCAAATTGTAGTATTGTGAGATATAGCCTTTCACTTCACCTACTTAGGATTTAAAATTATCCATTTCAATTGCTTTCATACATTTACACATGCATATGTACATAATGTCAGTTTTGGGAAAATTTAAATTTTGATGCATGTATAATGCTTATGCTGCGCTTAAGCGCCTGAGTTTGATTAATAAAATCTTGAAATCATTATTACAATTGCCTCTTGTTATTCTTGCTCCAAGCTATACCATGGTTTATCGGTGACAAAACAAATTAAGTGTGATCGCAAACAATTTTAGACCATGTAATTAAAAATGAACATACTTTGGCGAAATACGTCAATTAAATATGGGTTACCGGACACAGTATTCTACAGACCATATCTGTTAACGATTTTGGTATAACCATTATTTCCCCTGAAGTTTGAAAAATAATTCATTTTGACCTTCATTCATTTTATCCTCTACTTAATATCTGCACAGTGTATTCATTTGATACGTCTCTTTTTTCTGGTTCGTATACCAACGGAATATTGTATTTATATAGTTGTATTATCATTTTTTCAAGATTAACACTAACGGTTTGTGATCAGATTAAACATACACTTTCCCGACAAAACTGAAGATTACTGCTCTTTTTATCTAAATCTATCAAGTCTCGATTTTTTGTTTAGCAGTTACATAGTATTATATGGGCCATTTTAACCACTTATATGACCCTAGCAACATTAACGATCCTTGCTGTATTGTACTCTTAACGTACATCTTTGTATGGATATGAGATTCATAGCTTGTACTGGTTTTATTACAAAATAATGGAATTAATGTTTTATTTTTCAGTAAGGGACAGACCATTTAACTTGAAAGGGGGGGGGGGCCTTGGTTTTTGTTTTGGTCAGAAAATTTTTATAAAATATTTATTTTTTGAAGGCGTCGCGACAGAATATTTTTTTTCATTATTAGCATTATTTGATATAGCAGAAATCCTTCTTCAGAATATTTTTTTTCTTACCCTCTGCTTCCAAAATATTTTGTTCATCAAAAATCCTTTTCAAAATATTTTTTTAGGAAAAAACCAAGCCCCCCCCCTGCAAGTTAAATTGTCGGTCCCTAAAGTGGTAGTGATAATGTTAAGTGTTGCACCGGTACAGCTATCTATTTGAGATCTAATTAGCTTGTCGTGAACTATATTCATAGTTGCGTACACATGGCGTTCTTATGCTGTGTACAGTCACTGCTTTAATTTAAAAAAAATCATCCCTATCGTAATAATTATATAACATAGTGCAAACTGTGTTGTTTTTTTAGTTTTCTTGTAGGCTTTGCGATGATTTACCTAACAGCCACCAACGGAAGGACCTCCCCTATCCCCCAGATGGAGAAGCGCTAGGCAGCTCTGTGTGTCAATCCTTTAGAGCCCTTACTTTATGGAAACATTTCCAATAACAGGTCAGTATAAATGAAAGCTTACCCTAATAATGACATTATCAATTAAAAATATTTTTTCTAGATGATGATATGATTAATACTTTTTAGATTATACTATCCCTGTGCCTGCCCAAATGTATCTTATTTTCAGAACTGCGTTATTGCTTGTTAACTTATTCTCGTCCTATGTATATCTGTAATACTGCTCGCGGGATATTACACAACCGTTCATTCAAATAATATATTTTTTATTTTCCTTACACTTTTCTACAGTACAAGATTGATTCAGTTCATTTATAATATTAAAAACTCTCATTGTTTTTATGCTACCAAGATTTAAATTGTTTGTCTAACTGTATGACAAACTGCACGCATACCATCTGAAGAAGTCTACGGTGTATTGAGAAAACAAGTAACATCGACAAACTGCACAGGAAGGTATTTTATGGAAATTTCTTTTTCAGCAAATACATACAACTGTAAAAAAAACATATGGTAAATAAAACATCAGTACAATTAAAATGCTACTAAAAACTTAAATTTATTAAGGATAGGGCGGAAAGTGTAGTGGGAGACAGGGAGAGAGGGGTAGAAAGGAAGACAAGGGAAAGGAGAACGGAGCAAAGGGGAGGGAGAAAGGAGCAACGGGGAGGGAGAAAGGAGCAACGGGGAGGGAGAAAGGAAGAAGTATGAAAAAGATCGAGGCAGTACTAGTACAAACATATCATTAATTCGTACCTGAAAATCATTTCATAAGTGCAAATTCATTGATTTTAACTACAAGAGACTAAAATTATGTACATAAAACTCCAGTAAAGCGATAAATTTTTTGTAAATGATCAGAAGTTTTACTATGCTAGTATGCAGTATTGTTTTTTTCCTAAAGCGTATGTCTGTCCCCTCTACATATTGTCATCACTTGACTTGTTATCTGTCATCTGGTGTCCGTCCATTGTTAACTTTTTAAATAATCTTCTCATATGACACCACTTAGGATACCTAGCTTTGTATCCGGGAGTTTGATCCATGCATTAAAAAAAAACAAATATTAATCAACGTGCAATTTGCACAACTGGGAATGTTTTCTTGCATGTAGTAAGTATAAAGATTATAAAGCAAATGAAGTGTGATAATTCTTTTCCATTGAAAATTCTAACAATTTCAATAAAGTTATATTCATAATTACACTTGTCAAAAAAATCATTTCTACACATGGAAAGCCTGTGTCACTGTATAGCATGAAATAAAGACACTGTCACCACCGGGGATCGAACCCGTGATATTGCCAGCCAGTCGTCTAACCAAGTGAGCTGAAAAAGTACTCTGCACAACTGGGAATGTCGATTTTGACTTACTATATGCATACTACCTGCTCGTACTCCTATTACACTCTTCCCCACTTACAAAGAATCATCATACTCATAATAGTTCAAACAAACCCGATAAATCCTCCATGTGGGTTTTTAGTTGGACGCCAAATGTAACGGAAGAGCATGAAATAACTACATGTCACCTCCTTGTATCGAGCCCGGTATTTCCGTATTGCCAGCCAGCCCTCTAACCACGTGAGCTATTGAAGTACTCCATTATCTCAGTCGATTTTGACTGGCTATATACCTACTTCCCGCTAAAACATTGATAGGCCTCCTGTTTCACATGTAATGCTCACATGACTTATTACAAAAACGTCAGTTTAATCGACATGTACGTTACACAAAGTTTGTAATACATAATTTCTGGGAAGTTTTTCTGTGGATATTTGACACGGCGGTGGCCATCTTGAATTTATGATCTGCGCCAAAATCTTAAAATTTTACATTTCTACATTATCACAATTAAATTTGCGACTCAGATTTTTAGAGCAAGATTCATTTTAATTTTAACCAATCAGAACATCGAGGGCTCTAGCAGCAACATATCATTTTAAAATTACCCTGATATCAGTTCTGCATAATTTGATGAATTAAGTGAAATAGTTTCTAAAAACAACTGTTTTTCTTAGTGCCTCAGGGGTTCTTTGTTCCACTGTTGTGGCTATCTGGGTTTTAGGATCAGTACCAAATTAAGATTTATAATGTATAGAAAAGTAATATAGTATACTAGTTCATGCATGTGAGAGCTTCCCCTTATCTGAACTATTTTTTACCAGTTGAAGAACATGGGGCAACACATGTTTTGGCCATTAACTCATAAATAAAATTATATAGCTACAGAAAAAACCGGTTACATTAAAATGATCAGCACATTCAACCTCTTACAAATTTCAGAAGTTTTGTTTAACTACATTTAGGAGTTATTGCCTTTAAGTTACGATTTAAAAAAAATGTCAGTTTTGACAGTATAAGTTGAAAAATTAAAAAGCAGATTGATATAGTAACTTGCAAAAATGACCAGCAAGACAATGCAAATCACTATGTTGGTACAAATTGTCTCAAAATTTTGTTTGTTGAGTTATTGCATTTTTTAAAATTTGTGTTAATGAATGGTTTAATATTTGCCCTGTAGCTATAAAGTTATAATAACTAGAGTAAAACTGTAAATTGCAAAAATAATCAGCAAGACAAAGCCTTTAAATAACGTATTGGTCCAAAATTGTCAGACGAATCCTTATAGGAGTGTTTGCCCTTTAAAACAATTGTTATGAAAATATCAGTATATGCCTTATAAATTTAAAGGTATAATAGCTAAAGTAAAACAGTAAATAGCAAATATAAATGGAAGGACATGCCCTACAAAGCATTTCATTTGTCCAGTTACTCCTTATAGTATTATATGTCATTTACTCATATTTTTTCTTGAAATTTTAAGTGTTTGCTTTGTAACTTAAAACTAATAAATTTGTCAACGAATTATTCTTATACTTACTATTAAGTTTTTAATAAAGGAATACATAATTAAACAATTCAACAGTTAAGAAAATCGCAAAGTTTCCAAGTATGAAAAATTAGAAACAAAAATCCTTGAGCAATTCCATTAAAGCAGGTGTACAACATTTTTAATACATTTGCAATCTTTCTGTGAAGTTTCCGAGTTCTAGATTGAAAACTGTAGGGGTTTATTACACAATATATGTACCGTCTTCTGCAAACGTGCTTTAAAATGACCAAGTTCCATGGTCTAGAAAATTAGGAAAACTGCTGGAACACTTCATAATAGCAGGTGATATGGGTTGAAAACTGTAGGAGTTGATGACACAAAATAGATACCCCATTTTCCAGTTTTTCCAGAAACATCAGTTTTCTCCTTTTAAACTAAAAAACTATAGCAGCAAAAGTAAAACTGTTAATTGAAAAAAAATAATCAGACAATTTATATTACAGAAGCAAAAAATTCACTTTATATTAAATTTATTAGTACCATTTCTTTCAGTTTGAATTTCCCTTTAAGTCGATCTGAACATGAGAATATTTATATTGCTGTGGTAGTTAAGAAATAACTCAAAAGTCTGAGATTTGAATTGAGTTTTGTTTTGAGAAACCTAGGCCTAAAACACGAATGAATTTTTTAACTCGAAATTGTACTTTAAATATAAAATTACTAAATGCTGCCTGTAAATTTAAGTGTAGAATATTGTTAATCTTACATACTAGTGAAAACAGTTTTCTAAAAGTTTAAAATTACAAGGTTGTCTTACTGTTAAAGAATTTTTAACGCGCTGGCTTATTCAAACTACACTGAGACATAAAAACAACGATTGTAGTTAAGAATACACAATATTATAGTCTTTACATATAATTCTGTGTGGATTATGGTTTTGGTGTACTCGATGTGTTCGTGGATTATAGATCTATATGGAAAATAAGTCTGTATGGACCATAGGTCTGTGTGGACTATGGGTTTGTATGGACTAGAGATCTGTGTGGACTACAAGTCTGTGTGGACTATGGGTCTATGGGGACAACAGGGGTCTGGCTGTATGATTCCCATTAGGTTTCAGTGTCTCGATTTTAGAAATCTGCCGGTAACAGTTTATGATCCTCATATTTTTTACTATGGGGCACCATACACCAATTAAATTCACTTGATAATGTGTCAAGAGGCATGCTTTGTTTGTAAAAGCACTTTATATGCTTTATGTCCCAAATTTATATCAGTTTTGATTTAAACTTTAATGAGCTTTCTATTGCTTTTGGTTTTTAAAGAGGAAGAAGTGTACAGAGAGAAGGGAGAAAGGAGCAGTAGCGAGGAAGAAAGTAGCAGAGGGAGAGAGAAAGGAGCAGTAGCGAAGAAGAAAGGAGCAGAGGGAGGGAGAAAGGAGCTGAGTGGAGGGAGAAAGGTACCCGTCTGTCCACCCCCGCATTACGATACATTTAATAATAAATGTATGTAAATAAAAGTAATATCGGTAAATGATGACAACTTTTGGAACAGTCTTGTTTACCTGTAGCATATGAAAGTGACATTTCATTCATAACGACGAATTACGATCCATTAAGATTATGGCCAGCTTTTCAGCGAACCTGCACCCGAAGATCGGTGAGCTCTACGGCAATTATGTGTCACATAATCAAAATCAAATCACGTGATCAAAATCTGCTTAAAGCTGATATTGATTTTTTTCATCCGGAAGTTGATATCGGCAAATCACTGTCACAAATTGAATGAAGAAGAGCACTAAAATTAATTTTAAAGGTAGACTTTATTTGACATCGATAATAAATAAATGTTATATTTAAAATAACAAAAGTTTCATCAAAATGTTTGCAATCTCAAAATCGCACTATTTAAAAACTGACAATATAATGACATTCATGTAACGTCAACATTACATAGAAAAACGTCACGTGTCCACTGAAATTTAGAGATACTGTTATAGGGTGTTCAGAAGTAACGCCAAGTATTAAATGTAGTGTGAACATTATAAATATATAAATTAAAGTCCTATTGCAACGAAAAAAATATTGTGTTAACAAAAAAATACTTGCAAGTTGTTTTCGTTCTGATTTATTTTATAAAGTTAAAAAAAAGTGTGATACTATGGTTCCGCAGCTATCATGTGTTTCACTTACAAATATTCCCAAATGATCCCAAACGGCATAAAACATACAAATGTGATCCTTAAAAACAAACGAATCCTTATTAATCTGTTATTTCTTCATAGAACACATTTTAGACACACAAAACATCCGAATATAACAACACATTTTGAATAGTTTCTGCACATGCTAACTGTATGTCAAAGTCACTGTTTTCGGTCATGGCCCTTAATTTTCATTCGTCGTTTGAAAAGAGTATTCCAAATTGCGTTATGTGGATAAGGATTAAAAAAAGCTAACCAAGGCGGAATAACTCTTAACAAAACGAGAGGCATGTTTCAACAGAAAAGAGAAGAGGTGTTGATAGTCTGTCAAAACTGTTTTAGGTTCAGAATGACCTACAGGCATATGCATTTTACCAAAATTCTTGTATAACTTAAAAGATATATGAATTAATTGACTTATAGTTACTCCTTGAAAAGGGGGTTCCAAATAGTGGTAATGGGGATTAGGATAGCAACATTAACCAAAGAGAAATAACTCCAAACAAACCGTGGTGCATTTTTCAACAGAAAAGGGAGGAGGCGTGGCAAGTCTGTCAAAAAGTTTTTGTGTTCTGTATGACCTACAGGCATATGCATCTTACCACAATTCTTGTATAAGTTAAAAAGATTAATTATTTGACTTACCAAAGTTATTTTTCGTTGACTATAACTACATGTACAAATGATAGTGAGCAAAAATATGAAAAAACATTAATAAAGGACAATATTGTCTGTGCTCGCATTTTAGCAATGCCATATTTGGATAGACGACGACACAATATGCGATTAAAACTCGTGAACATAAATTCAAGTATAATCTTGAAGTATGTGTATTATTTCTGGATAAAGTGTGACTTTCTCGTGTGTTTTGTATAAATTTCTCTAAACACTACAGGTATATTACCAAATTGAGAGAGATGAAAATTAGAGCTGTAATTATTTTACATGTTGGTACTCTCTACTAATTACATCTGTATTGGTCTTTCCAAGTTTATCAACCGGATTTTAAAATTAAACTTTTGTCTTCTGTATAAGGCATAGTTTGCTGATCAAAAATCATCAACATCAGAGCAGTTGAAACTCTCCTTCTTATTATTGTCATTATTGTTCTCTAACAAAATTGTCCGATTGTTGTAGCTGTAACAGTTCTTGCATCAGTGTACCAAAATATGATGTCACGAAAGATTTATTTTGGTGAAATATATTCCCATTATAAACACAAACTATTTCTGTATACGTTGTATTTTAGCCATCAACACTACTTGATAGGCATCAATCTCGTTTTGATGCAATTTTAGATGAACCTAAGTAATTAACAACTGTACCCCCTTATTTGTAGGTCACAGTATTTGTTGATATTTTTACCATATGTCAGTATAGGAATATAATTTTAAGACCAGATAATTTGCACATAAGCTGTATCATGAAGAAAAACATTCACATTAATATTTATAAAGCAATTTATAGCCAACATTTGTATAAATATATATGTATTAAAATCACAAATACTAAATAAAAGTGATCAAATATTGTTTTTAAACGTTTATATATTATATATTGGCGTAGAGTGAATTTTCTTCAAACAGATGTTGTATAAATCTGTAGCAGTAGTCGTATTGCTCCTGAAACAAGAGAATTACATTATATTTGTCTAAAACTCATTCAAATAAAAATTTATAATACATAACTGTAGTCTTCAACTTAAAGGTATGACATCATGACCTCAGTCGTATTTGTTGCAACGTGAAAAAGAGTGACACGGTCGCAGCTCACTGTATAAATAGCTTTTAAAATTCTTGAATCCTTTTGTATGATTGATTAACGTCAAGAAATATGTATTTAAGCTACAAATTTAGGAGGAAAACAAGATAACAAACATTTCGCCATTTAACCATTAGCAAAAAGAGATTGATAAGAGGAAGAAGACTGTGACTGCTCCTGGCCATATAATAGTCGTCTGTAAGCAAACTTTGTGTACATATATAACCAAAATGCAATTTTGGTTCAGTTCAATCATGAGCTATTGTATTTGATAATAGTAGTATGTATCGATATGTGTCGCATTGTATTGTAATAACTGTTAAGCCTTTGCAACATGGGATCGTAACAACATAAATAATAACAATTGCTTTCGAAATGATGACGACGCTTCTGTTTAAATGATGTGCACATATTTGGCACAATATTTTTCATGTCAATTTTGGATGTTATTTGTTTGTTATTTTGAATTAGGTTTCTACGTTATAAAAGAGATTAGAAAAATTCACATAAGGTTCAAAAGTTTTATTTGTTAGGTAGCAATATATATACAAATATATACAATTTAGACTTACAGAAGTTGATAAACATTCAGGTCGTCTCTTTTGAATTGCCCTAACAATCTGAAAAATGTCTACTTCATCGTCCATTCTCATTTTCTTCAAAATCAAGGCAAGGGCAACAAATAATCCACTTCGACTGCAACCATCACTTTAATACGACATAAAAATTACTTGATAGTTAAAAAAGAATTGACAATATACAGGAGTTTAAATAAAAACTAAAGCCAAGGACAGACAAACCATGGTTACAAAAAAGAAGAGACAATAACAAAACAGTCAAACAACACAAAAACCGGAAAACTGAATGACACGAATTCCACTAAAACCTTGGGATGAATCCTGGTGATCCGAAAGGATACGCAACTACTCCTACTCCAAGTGTCAGTCAGGTAAAATTAACATAAAGTTCAGGTTCCAGTCTAACATCAACAGCTTTGTTCCCCTATGGATTGACACTAAAGTTTTATTTGTATATATTAAAACATGAGCACGACAGGTTTTTTAATAATGATGGAAACGTTGATCGCTGTAGAGAAAATATTCTTATTCTAGTTTTATATGTGCTTTTTGTTACTTTGAGTATTTTTTTAAAACGTATGGGTCTCATTGGTATTGTAAGGTTTTTCCGGTCCAATGAGTCCACGTATTGTTGTTTTTCCTTAATCTTTAGTGTTCTTTGCCAGTAACTGCACCAGAGAATATATTCAACCTACCGACAAACAACAGTGATGGCACATGAAAGTTGTTCTGGTTGAGTTAAAACACTATCTAAAACATCAAGCATACATTTCGTAGAAGAAGGTACATTATCTGGTGACCATTCATCCATTGACAGGACACTAACAGTTTTTCTGTCGCGTTTCACCTAATTCATATTAAAAAATGTTACTTTTACTGAATTTAACATTTCAACAACTAGTTGTTTAATGTAAAGAAGATGCCTATGTCCTTGTGTTAGAACAAAACGAAATAAATTTAAATGCAAGCAATTTAATTGAATATCAAAGAAGTGCTATATCTGTTCACTAATTTAGATGTTTTCAATCTATGCCTTGTCTTCATTCTTTTCCTTTTAACAAGCTGCTGTTTCTTAATTGTTGGAACATATATTTGTACCTGTTGCATGTTTAAAATCTTCATGAAACAATTACATTGTAGTCTTTTAAAAACGTTGCTATTGATTTACGTTAAAAGCATGAGAATATGTATTCATGTTTTACTAACCGTTAACGTAATAAAATCCAAAACATTCTGTAATATAAAAGATTCTAGAATATTTAATTCTAGAACGTGTGCTAAGAATATATATATATAAGGCAGGAATCCATGTGAATGGTTCAAGTTCATACATCAGTAGTGTAGAACGTTACTGGATAATAATTTACTAGATTAGGTGACAGACTTATTTATGAAATTTATCTAATTCCAAAGATTTTTAAGAAAACCTTTGGACTACGTTTATTAATTGGACTTTACATTTAGAAAACAGACTGGAATGTTCAGAAGAACTTAACAGTAAGTTAAGATTCTTTTCTATTGTAGTTTGTAAGTATTTAGTACTAATTTATGGCAACTTCTAAAATAATTAAATTGTAATTTGTCTTTTATTTGATAAGGTCAAAGTTATTTCTGAATCTGTACAAATTTTAACGCTAGTTAATAAGTATTATTTATTATTTGTGATAGATAAAGTGTAATGTAATGCTGTGACTGCTTCACAAATAAATGTCGCAAAATACTCGGGTAAAAATCGTAATTCGCCAGACATGGCGTGTCACATCAAAAAGTGGCTACTATATAAATATTAAACCTACCTTGTGTTTTAAAGTGACTTGTATAGGAAAACTTTCTTTTTCTGTTGTAAGGCTAAATATTTCAAAATCAAATTCTCCATTGCTTGTTGGCCACAGAGACGTATTCTGAAATGAAGACTGAATTTAAGTACTTTATTCCTTTTAAAATGTACATTTAATAAAACTTTATAACACTACAGGTCCCTACATTTCGTTATTCGTATAATACTTCTATTTAGTCATTGAGTCGAAAACTGGGAAAAATGTTCCCTGACGTATCGTTTTTCGACTATGTGGCACCTTTTTTAAATTGCTTAATACGAGTACAATTATTTTACACTCGGAAAGTTTTACATTTTTATTTGGTTTGAATAACTTATAAACTTTCTGCTCTGTTTCACATAAACATTAAATGCTGTTTTACTATTCACACTTACGTCATTGTAGCTCTCTAGTAAAACAACAGTACCACAGTTGTAATCATATACCATTGTCCAGAAATCAACCACTGTTTCTAAAAGTGGATAGTGAGTAACAAGATACTTGCGTTCTTCTACATATTCCTAAAATCATAAAGAACTAGAGCCAAAAGTGTAGAAACGATTCTTTATCCGGATTCTGACACATATTAAACAAGAAACAAAAACCTCAAACGCAATAACAGAAAGTGATTACTCCAAACCCAAAATATTTTAAGTATACTTGTTATAATTAATGTGCTGTAATGTTTTGAAGCTCATGGTATTTGATGATATGTATACGTTAGCTTCTACAATTTCAGTAAACAATTTACTGAGAAATTATATTTTTAGTTTATAACAATAGATGCCTTCAACGGCTACTATAAAGGGCCAAAATTAAGCAACTTTTCTATAGTTCGAGTCTGTATGCTGGTTTATTTTACATCAGTTTGTGTAGTCTTTTCAATGTCGTCCATTTCCAATCATGTTTTAGCAAAAGAATAGGAATTTATTTTAATGCAATTCAATTAACCCTTATTCAATTACAACATTACTGTAGTTAACGTTAGCAAACAGACATTACAATTAGCGTGTGAGGAAATTAATTATAATTTAAGCATATACAATTACATTGTATATGACATGCAACAGTTAGACAGGAATAACAAAGTTTTTGAAATTCCAACTTAAACATACCGGTATAATGACTGCATTAATATAGTTATTTCGTTGTCTTTCAAAAGACGTCAGAAATGGTCTGTATTGATCATCTGTAAAACAATGTTATATGCTTATCACATTTTCGATATGGATACCGTAGTACGAAACTTAGTTTTTTGATAAAACAATACAACAAAATGCAAAACATTATATATTCGTCATAAATTATATCAGAAATAATAAACAAATCCATATTTGATGGATTAAAATAATCTTAAACCATCTCAGTAAAAGCCAGAAATTAAAGTGTGGCTAAAATATCATCTTACTGTAATGCACTTAAGACATTGTTTACTTGGTATAATTTGCAATAGCTTTACGATACCCTATTTACGTACGTGGCAGAATATTAGCAACAGCGTTTTTACTCCAGTTTTCTTTCGCTTTAGAAGCTTTAAAGCCTTTTTCAGGATAAGTGGGTTTCAGTTCAATTAGTTTCTGAAAAGTTTTATATACTCATTTTAAAAACTATGATTTTGAATAAATTATAATTAGACCATCACATTCCAACAAGACAAGTCTTAAACCAAGCAATCAAATATTGCGTTCATTGTTGTGTAATGAATATAAATTTTCTAATATGTTTGGATTGTGGGTAATGATAGTTGATGTTTTCATTATTTGTTTCCTTGATTTTAAACAAACCACTAACGATAACAGACAGGCTACTAACTATAGGCAATGTCTATTCTCTTAATAAAACTAGACTAATGTCCACTTGCATGAATTAAGGTTTAACGGCATTTTAAGCAATCGTTTAGCTTTATAATTGCGTTGTTTCATTTTTTTTGATGGAGAGAACTCGAGAACGAGGCAGATTCTCATACCTTTGGAAGAAAAACTGTCAGTCTTTGTCTGTAAAGTTTTGCGTAGATCACGCCTTTCACATAATAAGTGTTGTACACGCAACTTCAGTTTTTGACACGCTGGTTATTAACAGTAGAGGACTAACTACCGAATCTCATTTTCCTTCTGATAAAGTAATTTTATAATCATGATTTTTAAAATGGTTTTCCGCTGTAATTTTTTAACAATATTTATTACGTAGTTACTTATGGTAATTTGCAAATACCTTGTATTCTTGTGACTGTCTAGTTTGATTGTTTTCCAGATTTGCTAAAATAGTTTCTGTATCGACCGATGTATCTGGTACTGTAAAAACCTCCAATAATGCTTCAAACACAGTTGCATATTGCTCCTAAAATTAAATGACACATGTAACAAAAAATAGGATTATCCTATATGTACATCCAAGACAGACATGCCACGGATATACTATTATTCTTTCTCTTCCTATAAGTGGGGCGAAATTGTGAGTCTAAATAGATTAAATTTTTGCACATTTTATAATTACTCAATTTCTTTAACAAATAATAGATATGTAAACAGAAGAATATTTGTTGATTTATTCATGGCTATGCTTTTATCACTTTTATGAACATATATTATGTTATTTTTATAATGTATTATGTATTTGTTACCGGTAAAAATGTTTACAAACTAATCACATGAAACTGAACATTTTAATGGCTTTTTAAATTTTGAAAGAAAAATGGCAAAGGAAACAGGACCGAACAACACGAGCCGAAAGTCAGAGATAACTACAAATTACAAATAAGGTTATAGCATATGAAAACATTGTATTGCTTGACATAATATTTAGCTACAAACGGGTTGAAATGGTTTTATTTATGTACACTAAACATCATAGTATATTTATCTTTGTTCGCAAAACATTAGTCATATTCCAATTAACAGACACCCTTTGTAGACAATATCCTATCGTTCGGCAACTTACTTTTTGATGACGCTACAGTAGACAGTATCTTTGTATTTAAACATTAATCTTAAAATCCAGAATAAGTGTGGGATGAGCGCGTAGGACAAGCTAGACAACTTTGATTTTCCAACCTTGTTGTAATATCTTACAATGCCACAGCATGTTATATGCCAGGACCTTTGACTATACTGTAATTCTGTTAACAGAGGACGATTGCACACAGTCTTCTTTCACATTAGTTTTATTGCTGCCATCATTGATTGCAAGAAGGTATCGGTAACTCGGACGTTAGCAGATATTTTGGACAACTTATAACAATCGTTATATACGTCATAGGGCGGATACTCTAGTAAAGCTGTATATGCTTCCCATTTTGAAACACACGATAGCATCCTTTGTTCGTTCGGCTTCGTGTTATTTTACTGCCATGTGTTTGTTGTTTGTTGCGTTTTTGAATTTTCTGTATACCATGACGTTCTTTCATCTTTTGAGTTTTATTTTTGACGACGCCTTGTATATTCATATTTAGAATTCTTGCCTATTTACCTTGCTCTGAATCATGTTCATTCTGTCCTTCCGCATAATTTGTACATACTCCATGACGTCGACATAACCAGTTTGTTGACCATTTTCGTACAAAGCATCAATAGCAATAAACGTTCCCGTTCGACCAACCCCAGCACTTAAACAAAAACACACTTAACAGTTGTTGAAAAAAGTCTTCCTATCTAAAAATCTTTAGCGCTCAGTCATGTTAGCTTCTAGAGGTATAGAAGGATTCGCACACTAAAATCACGTTTTCATTACGAAATATTTTAAAAACTGGCACACAAAATATCAATTTACTAATGTGAAGACTTTGTAATGAACACATATGTTTTGTAGTCGTATTAAAAATACAAATAGTAAAACGTTATTATAAATCGACTTGTTCGAAATCGAAATGTTTCACGATTATTTCTGATTTTGTCTACAATAGAAGTAGACTGTCATATTGACTGCAAAATATATATGACGTTAATATAATAAATTCAAAGACATGTATGACTCACTTGAATAGTTTTAAATTGTTGACTATTTTGAATTTTACGAAGTACCTGCAATGAACAACCATTGGACCAGTCTGTGCAGTTGCAGCATTTTTTACTTTTCTGTAAAAGGTGACAACTTTTATCTGATCTGGAACACCATGATCTGGCCATTGAGTAAAATGGAAATGTTTAACGGTTCTTTCTGATTTTGTCTACAATATCAGAACTAGACTGTCAAATTGGCTACACAGCTAACTTAGTTGATATAATAAATTCAAAGACATGTATGATAACACTTAATATCATCAATGTAAAAAAGCAAGTTAAATTGACCAATAAAACAAAATTCAAAAAACCAAAACAGAAATTGATTTACTCTAAATCGGTTACCGATAAGGACTGACAAGTTATGTGGCTGTATTTAAACACCGGTCCAGTTAACTATTGTCATGTCCAATACATATTCAAATCCTGAAAAAGGATGACATATTTTTCATCGAAAATACTTTAGATTATTAAATATATAAATATACAACTGCATATGTTCACAAACTACCAGACTTTTTTTGCAAAGCGGTTTGAATTATTACTATTACAGTCAGACAACGAATTAATTCAATATCGTACTAAATGCTTTCATATACCAGTGTGCATACATATGGACTAGAGCTACAATCATGTAATTATTTGGGTAATTTACCTCTTTGTTGAAAAGTGTTATAGCTCTGTACACATAAACTGTACGCAAAGTTTCTTCCGATAGAGAAATTCTAAAATGGTCAAGTTCCAATGGTTTAGAGGTCAACATTGGCCAATATTGATCACATTTTTTCTGTAACAAATATCTTTCAAATTATATAAGAAATAACTATATTATATGAGAAAAAAATTCAGGGCATTCTACATACAGTTCTTTTTAACAATGTATTTAGATAGGTGGAATAATGAGTAAATAATTTCTTTACGGAAACATTTATATATATAATTTATTGTTACGGTACATGCATTAGTAAATGCAACACTTTGACGGATTGATGACCTCCTGCAGTACCTTGTAACGATTAGTGATCAGTACACTGCGGAATCCGTCATTAAATTATGCATTTTTTGGTGAGTTTATTGACAATACATTTAACTGAAAAAAAAAATGAATTTTAAATAATGCATACTGTCATCTTTAGACTATAAATTATTAACTGAAAATGACTGCTTGCTAAAATTATACACTTATCGTTAAATTGAGGTTATATTTTTACTATTTTTACCAAACACGTTTACATACTACAGTATAAAAAAGCTGTAGCGTGAAACCAATGCGACCTTTATCGGTTGCAAATAATAGACTGGTTTTAGTCTCGTGTTATCTGTACTTCTTTGATAGTTGTGTCAATAAGAAAATAAGCAGATTTTATATGATGTTACAGTCACAATTGTAGTTTTATGAATACTTTATGATTTATCAATCTATGTTAAAGATCAGTTTTTATTAAACAAGTTTATTAGTATTCAATTACATGGACGCTGCGTAAACTGTTGTTTTCAATATTAGATTTAAAAAAAAATAAATGTGGATTTCAGCTGTATGGGTTTGGAAGACTAATAAGTATTAAGTGTAATTATGTAGATAACAGAAGGTAGTGTGAGAGTCTCATAAACAAATTAATTATTATTAACATTAGCATCACACATAATTTCTTTGCAAAACCTTGAACATATGAAAGATAAAATTTTGTATTCCTAATATAAAACTTACCTTCTTTTCTTCTACTAATTGTGTTAACATAACAATAACATTAACATTTTCCTGCCATATCATTTGCCAGAAATCTCTAATTGTGTTCTTCTTGGGTCCTATCATTAATAAAATGTCCTTGTAGAAATACTATATCATTATATTATACGGAAGCTAAACTACTGATTTATTGGAGGGGGAGAAATTGAAACATAATTTTATGCAATGTTTCTTATTAAAATTATTAAAACAATTCCCCATGTTGCCCATGAACATATATAAATATCCAGTTAATATAAAGGGCAAACCTCCTAAAGATTCATTCGTTTGTACAAATTGCCTATTAATCCATCTTACTTAGAGGTTCCAAGGTACACGAGGCTCATTCCAAATCTCTGTATTAGTATTTATAGTTGCAAAAAAGTATTTTAATCCTGTATACCAAAAGCTGCCTTAATCTCAAGCAGCATCATAATGACGTATCGTTTATCTTTTCAAAATATAGACATTAACTATGAATGTATATAATCACAGCACTGAAGAAGATGGATGGAGCGTGTTATCAGATTACATTTTACTATCAATCACACTGTAAGTCAATTTTGTATGCAAAGAAAATCTTATCTAATGTGAAGATAAAGGCCACTTATCAAATGTAAAACAAATCGCGTATAACATATCCTACCTTGAGTTGCAATATAAGCCTTCGCTTTGGAGTAACTCTGAAAGAAAACAATTTTCCGTTATATAGCGTTCGTTTTAGGACTACTATTTCAGTGGCGTCCAGAGTGCAGAAGTGGGATTTTAATGTTATTAAAAAGCATAATAAAACACAAAAGTATAGTTAGAGGTTTAATTATGTACACAGAGTATGTTTACACTGTTGTCTTAAAAATTTGTGTATCAAAATCAAAATCGTGAAAGATCTTGATCTTAATAAATTTGTAGTTTAACTTTGCATATTGTTTAATCTGTCAAACATTGCTTATTTGACCAGATTATAAATTATGTTCCATGGAACAAATTACAATAAACATACATCTATGTAATTTGCGTTGATGTAATCTCCATCATTCCCTTGTAGTATGACTCTAGAATGATCGTCTGTAACATAACGTATATGGATATATTAATATGATCAAATGATCAATTTAGAAGAAAATTTAATAATACGTTAATTTGGTGATTACAAAAATGTGTTTTAACGGCTTTCACAAAGTTTTATAAAATGAGCATTTAGTTATTTTTAAGAAGATTTATGTACTTGATACGTTCTGCCCATCATATTTTTTTACTCTATCTAACCCAAACATCATAAATACAAATGATATGAACAGCTATGAATAATGATAAAACGTTTGCTTTAACAAGAAACGAGCATTATTTTGGCTATATTCAGAAAATTTGGGTCAAATTAAATAACTTGATAAGCAATGCAAAGTAATATAGGTACAGAGGGAGAAGCGTTTTTAGCATTGTACACTATTCCTTCTTTATCTCTCCCAAAAGCGTAATTATTACACAAGAAGCGTGGTAGTCTAAAAAATTAACTCACTTCCGTATGCACCTTCGGGTGGGTTTTCGTAGTATTTATTATTATTTATTTAGCAGTCTCTCGCGTTATAAAAGAAACTTTTAAATAATGTGATCTAAAGTATCGCTAAGCACCTATACACTCTAAACAAATTTCAGTTACAGAGTTAATACATTTACAATTTTACGATCGATTTCTAGCATTTAATTTAATATCTTAAGTCGTTAATTAGATGTCAACAAATCATTTTGTAAACATCTGAAAAAGCAGGTAATTGTAATCTTTTGTATAATAATGTTAAAAATTTAGTGTTATTTAAGAAGACCTTTCTGCGATGTCTAAACTAATAATAACTGTTTTAGTGGTACATCATATTTATTGCCTGAGGAAAAGTATCATCACATTTAATTTAAAGCTAGAGTTTCTCAAGATAGAAATCTGTTGTATGAGAGTTTGTGTATGGTGCAAGTCTGACTATTATATACAGCAAAACATTAGCGTAACTATAAATTCAAATAATGTGACTAGTAATGTGGGTGTTTTGTTGCTCAGTGATGAGGATAAATATATTAAAAATAAATAACTGAGAAAACTGGAATGTTTAATTTGCGAACTCTCTTATCCATTTAAGACGAAGCAAATGTACCTTTCGTGTTCATGTTATATGCTAAAATTAGTACATTTTGTACTACCTTGTGATATTTTAAGAAGATAGATAAGATTGATAAATATCTTTATTTCAAATTTTCTATTTAATAATGATTATGTGTAATTAGAAGTCTATTAGTTCAAGTCAAAATGCATGATAACTGCAATGAAAATTCAACAGTTTGAATTCGTAAATTTAACACAAGCATTTGTCATCCATTATTTTAAGACCTTTAAGCAATAAAAATCTATAAGGTCTCACATGGCCATGTGGTCAGGTATCTGTTCTTCGCTTTATTTTCTTCTAACGAACCAGTAATGTGTGGACGGACCAATCCTTTTGGAAGAATCTAAAAATATGTGTAGTTGTTAAAGGCAAAAGAACAATTGCACTAAAGGATTTTATAATAGATATTTAATTTATGTTACTTTCGTGCAATATGTCACTGTGCAAAAATTTAATTTCATGTGTAGTTCTTAAGGATTTTCATCGACCAAAGACCAGATCAATATTTTGTAGTTCACAAGTCCTTTACAGACAATAGAATTCACAAAGAACGCATTCCAAATGTTCTTACTTCCTAACAACCCCTTCAGAAAATCATGGAGGGTTCCCAGCGCCGTCCGCAGGGGTTGTAAAGAGGGATTAAAATATATAACGCCTGAAATCGTATGAGGCGCTAAGTACGAGGTAAGAACCTTTTGTAGACATGTATTTTACAGAGTCAGTCAAAGTTGTGTTTCTCTTTGGTCTTTTCTTTTCCTTGTTGACGTATTGTTTGTTAACTTGTTTTATAGATATAACTGTGCACGTTGCATGTGTATCAATTTAAGTAATCAATCCTGCCAAATCTTGTCATGAAAGTAATCAAGAGAATACAAATATTTAATGTATATGGTTCCAGTTGTAAACTTAAAAAAAATTTCAAACAAATGATAGCATCTACCGATACTTGATCCGTCCAATTTTAGGTGTGGCTCTGTGGAGTGGTTTACTTGTTTGTTTTATTTCTTAACTACATACTGTTCTCTTGAAAAATACCTTGTACTCCTTATCAAAGTCATTATTCATTAGTTTTAGATTGATAACATCCTGGAGCTCTGTTACAGCAATTTTATGTTCTGTCGTATTGTGAACAGATGTAACATTATTGTATACATTTGAAATGTACTCTTCGTCAGACAAATCTTTACTGAATTCGTTACAAGAATGTTTTCTTAATGTTTTCTCATTTGATCGGATTAATATTTCAACATCATTTTGATCTGCAGCAGCAATGTTAACATAATCATGGCTTCTTTCTTTAGTGTCCCTAACCTCGTTACCTAAATTAAAATGTGCAACGATAATGAGCTATATTTGAGACTGCAAGTGACTTTCAAATTAAGGTAATAACAAAAAGTAAGTAACATACGTTTTGTATATTAATATATTTATAGTAAAGAGTACATTGTTTGTGTTTGTTTCTTTTCTCAGAAAATTTTCACCTGTATAATGATGTCTAGTTTATATTGGGCGAAGACTGAACACCGTAGAAAAACCGCAACCGACGACAGGAAAACTTGAAGTCCTTGTTATTTTAAAAAAATAGCAGTGATTATCCTACCCAAGTAAGGCTGGGTGTAATAGGCAAGTGATAAAATGATAAAAAAAACCTTTATGAGCCAATGAGGCCTACAAAGTATATAAATATGCAAAAATAAGTACTAACTGACATAACTGGTTTCTAACGTTTTCACTGGTTTGTTTTCGTTTTCTTTTTTCTTTTGTAATTGACGCCTAGAAATAAATCGTTATTGCTTTAGTATTTATGAATGGATAAAGTGTCTAATGAACTCACTAAATCGAGTAAAAACATAAATTCCCAAAAAGATGACAAAAACAGTTCTAGTATCACAACAAACTGTGATATTATGTAATAATGAAACACGTCTTTTTAGTCACTGAAAAAAACAATTGTGATAATCGCACATTACAACGTAATACATGGTTTAAGGGTACGTTATAATGAAACAGTATTATGTGTATGGTGATTGCTTCCTAAACAAAAACAAAACAATAAGTACATCTATTGCCAGTGTGCATCTTACCTCATAAATATAATAACCACTAAAATTATAAATATTACAAATACTGCAGCAGTAATTCCACCTCCTAAATGTCCAATATTGCTAGCGGCTTGCTCTGGTGAGGATAACAAACCTTCAAAACATATCAGATTCTTTGTTTATTTTCTCAAAAACATAGCAAACGATCAAAAGACAGAAAATACATAATTCATTGAACAGGTTTTCATGTTGCCTAACATGTATTTAAACGCTTGAAACGTAAACAAAATGCGCTGCAAAGATATTAAAACACTGGTCTTAGCAGCAGAGGGCAGAAAGAACTGTGAAATAGCCAAAGACTCAAAACTATATAACAAGGTTCTTTAATTTTGTAGTTGTCCGTGAAAATAAATAAAGTAAACACGTAATATTGCAAAAACTTATTATTAATGCAGCGTATACAATTCTAAAACTTAATCAAACATCACATTTATGAATAAAAGCGTCACATATTTAAAGTATTTCAAGTCATTAATTTCCAAAATTAATCAAAAGTTTTTAATAATAGTGATAATTTCCATGAAACAAATGGTTTTATAAGTAATTTGTATTTGGCATAGTCTTAAAATTAGCAACAACATGAAATAGTAACAAAAGACAGATTTAATTATTACTTTGACTATTCATTCAATATCATGTAAATGAAAGGTTCAAAAGTACCTAAATGTGTTAAAAGTTTGGGATAAGAATAATTTAAGTCCTATTTAATTATTGTTTATTGCACATATTCATTTATAATTGTGACTGTAAAAACCAGCATCAATGGCCAATAAAAACACATTTTTTCCATTTTTGTGTGTTAACAGTCCAGCAGAAATTTCATTTGGAGTATACATTTCCCAATTGATCAGGTACTAAAGAGCCTGTATTTACTGTCTAGGTTTCCTTGATTCAGGATCTCTGCTGACAGACAAGCTACATAAGCTACATAACCAGGGATTCATAGTGGCAAGTTTAAAGTCATCACTTACAAAATAGTAAGGTCGGCAGTAACTTTATTTTACGTAATATCTGTGTCACAAATGACAATTGATTTGTTCCGTTTCACGTAACCCCTTTCACATCTTCTTACTGAATTATGACTATCCACGGATATGACTAGTTACCAGATATTAATCTGAGGAATACGATGGGTGCCTTGCGTGGAGCAAGAGTTACTTAACCTTCCGGAGCATCTGGATTCAATCAGGTTTTGTAGTGGGGTCGTGTTAGTCATTTACTGGTTTTCTGTTATTTGTCTGTTAGTTTTTTTATTGTACACTCTTTTGTTTGACCATGGTTTTGTCTGTCTGGCCTTTACTAGTCATTTTATGATCACTCTCAGATATCTTCAGTTTTTTTTCATACATTCTTTTGATAGTTATACTTTATGCAAATATACCATATACACCTACTATTCAGAGTCGAATTCTTGCTTCCATTGTACTTTTTTTAGGTCTAATTCTTAAAACCTGAAAATGTGTACGGTCGATATCATAACTACAAAAAGTCTCAAACGATTGATAGCTTGTTTGTTTATCGTAAAACAATACATCAGCTATATTAAGTACGAGACCAAGTTTAGAAGCAATAAATAAAAAAGGTCTCTAAAACATAAATTGATTGCCCCAGAAAAAATATGAAGTACTCTATAAGACCGGCAACAACGAGTCTACTCCAATTTTTTAATCTGCTAGAGATTCTTATCGTGCGAAAACCATCTTACCCTTACAACATCACTTACTATGGTCATTCGGGCAGGTTGTTTGTATTATAACCTGAAAAGCCCCCACCTAGAGGACCTCCACTATCTGCTACATGTGGACACACTGTCTGTGCAGATATGTGGGTTTAGCTCTGTGAACCTTGCCAATTTCACTGAAATATTTGAAATATATTGCAACAAGTCAGTATGACCCTTTTGTGTATACCTTACCTAGGCATAAATTACCAGTATAACCATTCTTACATCCATATGTACAATTTCCGTCGATTTTGCTACATGAATTAAGCTCGCAAGTCAGACATTTCTTGGAACAGTTGTAACCATAAGTACCATGTTCACATTCTGAAATATAAATATATATTTATATATAAATCCCTGTTGTTGATTTCAGTTCATATGGATTTTCACTGCGGCAGGGTGTACTCGACTCCAATGATAACAGTTATTACTTGTTTTTCTACTGAACTTAAAGGGTTTGGGGCTTTCTTTCGTAGTAACAACTGGACGCCACGATATAGCTGAAATTTGTTTGAAGTGGCGTTTAACACAACTCAAACAAACAAATAAAAATACGTTAATATTTAATTTTTATGACAGATTTGTGTTATAGCAGAATGAGAACTGTTACTTTCTATTTTAAACGGCGGATTTCGATCGTAAGCTGTTCTGGCAAATACGAAAAAAGTAGTCCCATCTCTTATTAGCTTTATAAATAACAGTTGATTTAATGTACTAGTCTTGTTAAACATATATTGTAATGCGGAAAATGAAGTTCAAATGATAAATTATAACATAATTATCAAGTATTAAACAACAAGAATTATTATATTCTAGAAACGATACAAATTAAGATGCATGCATCATGATTAAAAAAAACTCTTTTTTTCTGTCAGAGTAATGTGGTATTATTTTGATATGTAACTGATTTCTTAGTTTCGAAGTTTCGAACTGCATAGCAGCATATGAAAGCATTATTAAATATTATTGATGCTTGCTTCTTGTAGACATCGATTTGCTTTCTGGTTGACCTCGCAAAAAACATCATTATAATTGCTTGTCAAATAGACATAACAATCAATACTACAATAATGAAAACGAACTGAAATAACACTAAGAGTAAAACAGTGCAATTGAAATGTACGCGTTTAGTTCATCATAAACGACTTTTTCAGTGTTTTAGTTATATGTAGATGTGTTGAAGTAATTTCAAGAAATCGCTTTAAAGAAGTGCTTTGCAGCAAGTTGTTCTTATCTGTTCAATGTTGTCGAACAAACATTGGACGAATCGCTGGTTTGAATTTCAAATGTTTCCTGCTAATAACGTTTAACATTTAAAATATTCAAGTGAATCAAACTGGGTTTAATAAATTGTTCTGTAATATATACTTCTAATTATCATAGTAGGGCATATCCAGCAAACTATTAAAAACACCTACATGTGTATGTAATGAAAATGGCAAGGAACCCGACTGAACAACAAGAGCCAAAGTCAAAGGACAATTACAAATCAAGATTTTGAAAAACATATACAAACCAAAAACAAAAACACGAAAACAAAAAGTTATACTCAAATCCAATAAAATTCATAGGTGCATTCAGGTGCTTTGGAGGAGTAAGCATTGACTGTCTCTAGACACTTGTCGAGTTACTCAATGTAATATCAAAGAAAATGTCAAATCCATGACTCGGCGAAATCGTTCAATCGTATTTGAAAGATGGATGTCCTATACGATCAATTAAGTTCTGGTGACAATACAGAACTTCTAAAGTGATAACATCAACTTAAGTACAACAAAACCTTTTGAAGTAGCTAAGTAATCAACAGCAGTGACAGGTCTAGATAATCGGAACTCCGATGGCAGTATCTAGAAAACGTATAAGTTGTGAAATGTACACACTACATGCCAGAACCGCTGGTATTGTGCCTCATAAGCATACAAAACAGGTCGGGGAGGAGAGGAACACAATTAATACCTATTGGAATAACAACAATCTGTTGAAAAACATGTTCTCAAAACATGACAAATATGTGGTCGTTCAGAAAATCTAAACTTTGACAGATTTCGTTTTCAGTTTATTTATCATTTGATTTAGATTTATTGAAGTTGTTTCATGGCTAATTAAAAGGTATTGATATCGTCTCATTCTGTTTTTATTAAAAAAGCATAATAAGATCTTTAAGCCTAGTTGTACGCTGTATGGGAGATGGCCATTTAGTGTAGAAAATTCAAAGGTTATAAAGCTGTTACATTTGGGAAGAGATCTATACCTTAAAGATGTCTATCAGGTCTTTAGTATAGAAACCATATTTTATTTTTGACACTCCTGGATTAGCAAGTGTGTGACATGTACCTTACACCTGCAGTTCATATTTATGCTTGGTGTAATTGTATAGTTAAGCTTTCAGATTCTTACCGATGTCACATTTGAATTCCACACCTGAATGCCAGCCGGGTTAACATACGGTTTTATTGGTACAGACTCCAACTTTGGTATCACATGTGTCTAATGCACATCCACTGCATGATGAGTTACAGTTAAATCCGTATGTTCCTGACCTGCATTCTAAAGACATTCAAATAAAAATTATATTATATTATAAGTTCGGGATTTGTTGGACGTATGTTTCATTATATGTTCCAAACAGCCATTCCACAAACGACTGAATGGTCACAGAAGTGACCTAACTAAGAAACAGTTTCTGCCCGTAAGCCAACACTTCAGACTACCCGACCACACTCCAAAGGATTTTGATCCCATAAAATCCTAATTATCGAGCAGAACTACAAGTGGCGAGACTCTGAACGGGAGGCCTGAGAGAGATTCTGTATCAAAGAGCTCTGCTCTGTACACCCCAATGGAATAAACAAAAACAATAAATATCATTCAAAATATAAATAATAAATTCAAGAAGTTAAAGATAAGATGGTTTATACAACTGTACAGTACTCCCTTATGTAATGACTGATAGATATGATTCTAGAAAGTTCAAGATCAATAAAATCAGAACCGATCACATCACCACCGGATGCTGATGTACCAATATCCAAATTTTATCGTTATTATAGATTGATATTAACACTGGAGAAGGCCATCAGTTGGTCGAAAATTGTGTCTCCTATTACATTCTGGATATCCAAACAACGCATAACCAACCACCATCAACTCCGAAACAACATAAACCAGAACAAAATTAATTTTTTTTCGTTTTCGAAATCTCTGCATACGCAGTTAGTTTACCTATATTACATTTTGGATATCCATGCTGCCACCCTGGATTACATCCAGTAGTATTTATGCAGTTACCGTCTTTTTTATCACATAAATTTGATAAACATCCAACACATGATTCTTCACAGTTTTTTCCGTAATTACCAGGGCTACATTCTGGAAAAAATTACAATCCTCACAAAACATTGATAAGTTTAATTAAATTTACATGCAAATTAAATTGATTTTTAAAATTTAATACGTATATAAATTCCAAACACAATGATAATAGTTTTACTTCAAGAATTGTGATAATACGTTAATACGGTGACATGGATCGAATTCGGTCACCTGTTCACCCGTTGCTTTTCATTTATTTTTGTCTTTGTTCTCTTTGTATCGCCTTATTTTTTATTCATGTTTGAAGCAACAATTAATAAAAATAATGGTTATTAACGATGTTTTCCTCTGCAAAACTGTGTGATTATTTAGCACATTTTTGTAAATTCTTTCTGTTGTGTAATACCTTTAGTTTTAATATATATTGCAAACCTGTGCATTCATGATGTAATGCTACTCATAATATTTAAAAAAAAATAAAAAACGATCAGTGTTTTTGTTAAAAGTTCAAACATAACCAAACATACAATTTTTTATGTAAACATATTTCAACTGCTAAGCAATTTTAATACATCAAATACCTGTGTCACAATTACTGCCTTTATATCCTGGTGTACATCCGCCTGTTGGACATGTGCCATTTATTTTGTTACATGGCTGATTGACACAGTTACAGATCTGGGCACATTGAGCTCCAAATCTGCCATTTAAGCAAGCTGTAAATATCATAGTTACGTAATTTTGGCATCGTCTTTAAAATAAACCAAAACTCAAAACGAAAGTGAAAGCATTTAGAATACAAATTAGACAGCTTGCTTCACATTGTATTTATTTATTTAATTACGCAACAACCCATTTTATTGAATAATTTGTGATCTTCATTTTAGGCCACAGCTAATGTTTCTAAAGAAATAAAGATTAAGCAGAAAGGGTTTTATCAAATCGACAATTACAAGTTACAACCCGGAATTTCTAGACATTCTGATTTATACACTAATCATTCAATAAAAGCAACTCCCATTACAATATTTAGTGTTGTTGTTTGTTGAGATGGACAAATTTTCCTGCTAGAAAAGATTATCGATTCCAGTACCGAGTGAATTGGTCTAGCTTACTTGTTGTTATTTTGAACCTTATAATTTAGACATTGATTTCTTATATGACTCGATCTGTCTAAACACAGAAGTCAATGATCTCACTTGGTTACCTAATAATATCGCAATGGACCTTAACTTACTAGTTTTTGGTAAGCCAGAGTTAACTATCGACCAAAATAAAACTGTATTTAACCATGTTTATACATTTATAAAACGGTCTAAAAGATTTCTTATAGTTTAAGCACCATCGAAGAACGTTAATCGTAGCTTCGTAATCATCAACACCTATATAGCTATATTTATTTCATATTTTGATACTTAGTGTATTTGTTATTTCTCCTTTTCTTCAACCATATTTGTTCTTATCCATTTTATGTAGCTTATTATTATGATTATTATTATTATTATTATTATTATTTGCATGCTCATTCGTATAAATATGACATGTAAATATTATATTTTGGAGAGGACTTTATAAGTATGATTTACTTGTGTCCAATCCATTTTGTTATTAACAAATAAAATATGTTTAAACTAAAACAGAAGTCGACCTTTTCTTAACCTAAATAAGTTCCTCCCAAGAAATAACTTCATCGAGTCAACACGTTTCGTCTATCCAAAGATTTAATGTCAAATGTGTCAGGTGCTGTGCTAAACTTCTGTCAATAAATGATTGTTTTCATTTATTCATCAATATTCATATTTCTGTTAAAAGTAATTCAGTTAGCATGAAAATAATGTAGGACAACATAGTTCTACTGGATTTCAATGTTTATTGACATACTACAATGACCGAAGCGGGAAGATTGGCATGCGATTTAACCGGGTCTAACCCACAATTTCTTTTGAAATGCCTGTATCAAATTAGGACAAATGCTGGGGTTACATTCATTTGTAAAAACATGTTCGATAAAACTAAATTATTATTATCTTTCTTCTCTAATTTTGACGTAATGTTTCAACCGCTTGACCGGTGTGGAAAAAATATTTCTCGTCACTAGTGAATTTGTTGTTCTCAGCAGTTGATTGGTTAAAAATAATAACGTCACAATAAGAACTCATGACGTCATAAACAAAACATCTTCCATTTACCGCGTTTTCAAGTCATGAACCTAAAATTGGGTTTGGGAGAATTTGTACTTCGTTTCGCAAATTTACTACTTTTTAAAATTAGTACTCATGGATTATCGGATTTCTCCAATCTCGATAGTTAAATTATGGAAATTTAAGTCCTCTTAAAATTCCATAATTTAACTATCTCGATTGGAGAAATCCGATAATCCACTCGTACCAATGTAAGATCCTATATTTCTCCTATTCAAAATTGTGGTCCACATTTTTGTGTTTGCATCTACATACATGTACCATTCAATAGATTTTATCTAAGCTTGGTATAAATTTTACTGAAAGTACTCAGGTTGATCTAGATGATTTAATGTCCGTATACCACGAAACAAATGCGTGTAGATATATTGGAATAAAATAAAGTGTAAACTCCTTAAAATATCAATGAAAAAAAACCCTATACATCATTTTACTTCATTAACCACTCGGCTACCAATGCCCAATAAGTACATGTATAAAATAAATATATGCATAAACTAAAAGCAATACACATCATATATACCTTGCATGCAAACGCAAATCAACCGTCACTTCCAAACCATAAACAATGTTTAGTTTCTAAGTTATAAATATTACATAAGTCTACCTATATTACATTTTGGATATCCATACTGCCAGCCTGGATTACATCCAGTAGTATTTGTGCAGTTACCGTTTTTTGTATCACACGAATTCGATAAACATCCAACACATGATTCTTCACAGTTTCTTCCATAATTGCCGAGACTACATTCTGGAACGAATGAAAGCATTTTCAGGTGGTATAATAACAATGGTGGTGAAACGCATGACTTTTTTTATCTGTATATGTCTATTGGACGTACAATGATACAAATTTTACTTATCAAGATTGCTTCTTAATAAATCAGTTGCGCTATTTCTATTTTTTATCGATTAAATCTGGTAATACGTTAACAACTTTAGACATGCATCGAATTCGTTCATCTTTACATGAATTCGTACGTGTTTAGTTTAGTTGAAACATAATTTATTTGTTAATAACAAAACGGATTGGACACAAGTAAATCACACTTGTGAAGTCCTCTCTAAAATGCAATATTTGCATGTAATATTTATACGAACGAGCATGCAAATAATAATAATAATAATAACAAAAATAATAATAAGCTACACAAAATGAATAAAAACAAATATGGTTGAGGAAAAGGAGAAATAACACATACACTAGGTATTAAAATATGAAATAAATATAGCTATATAAGTGTTGTTGATTACGAAGCTACGTTTAACGTTCTTTGATGGTGCTTGAACTAAACGAAATCTTTTAGACCGTTTTATAAATGCATAAACATGGTTAAATACAGTTTCATTTTTATCGATAGTTAACTCTGGCTTACCAAAACCTGGTAAGTTAAGGTCCATGGCGATATTATTAGGTAACCAAGTGAGATCATTAATTAGTAATTCCCTACAGTCCCTATACAGTAGACATTCAAAAAAGTTTTGGTGTGCATTTTCAGTTGCAGAGCCACAACGACAGGAGGATACTTTGGTAATACTGGCTTTGCATAGGTCACTATGTTTAGATGACGCATAGCATCTTAATTGAGTTGAAATTATATTAAGTTTGTTTGGTCCATATGAGAAATATTCCGGAATATTTTTGTTTTTGTTTGTTTCCTCATTTCCATGTTGAATTATCCGAGAGACTTTGAATGTAGAATTGACGGGTCAAGACTTTTTATTGTGACAGGTATTAATGAGTCCCTAGTTAGAGACAATCTGCAGAAAGGCAGAATAATATCCATTTCTTAAAGGACGTGTTGTCATACTTTGTTTATTTGTGGGTATAAGATTGCAAAGATAATCCGGGGCGTGTCTGTTTATAATATTCTAAAACATTTGTAGTTTTCTTCACTGTCGTCTTACAGCTAATGTCTCCCACCCAATTTCTTGATATATTTACTTCTTTTTAAGTAAATATTGGCAGTCCAGTTACTATTCTTGCACATTCCAACTGTAATTGTTCCAGTCTATTTGCATTGCTTATACCATAATTATTCCACACTTCAGTTGCATATTCAAAAATAGGTCTAATAAAAACAAAATATAATTTTTCTGTTTAATTGATATTTTTATTTACGTAAAACATTTAAATGTTTTGTTTCACTAACTATTATAGTTTCTATGCTTCTGCCATTTTCCATCATCGCTAAATTTGATACTGAGATGCTTATGTATGTTTGTGATGGGAATATTGCTTCCATTTAACTGAAAGTTGAGATTTGATATTACCGTATTGGAAAAGGTCATTATTTCCGTTTTCTCTGGATTAAATTAACCATTTTTGGACAATTTTCCAGATCACGATCAATCACACGTTTAAGCTGTATTTGATCATGACTAGAGAAATTGAATGAAGTGTCGTCAGCAAATAGTCTGTAAGTGTATCAGCTATATCGTTGATATACACAATAAAGAGCAAAGGGCTAAATACAGAACCCTAAGGAACACCAGCCTGAATATTACAAAAAGAAGAGGATGATTGGTTTATTATCACTTTTTGATTTCTTTAGAGAGATAGCTATTAAACCAGTTCAACAAAGTACCACGAATACCATAAGCTCTAAGTTTATACAGTAAACCTCTATGCCAGACTTTATCAAATGCTTTAGAAAAGTCACAGAAAAAACAAAGCAATTTATTTCCTTGTTTTCTAGTGTGTTCACGATACAAGTGTACATTTCTATTAATTGATGAAATGTGAAATATTTTGGAAGGAAACTTGATTGATCTTTGTATGTTAAGTTATTAGCGTAGAGATGATTTGTACTTTAACTACGCAGGTGATCAATGAAATTGGTGTATAGTTTGAGGGTAGTGATTGTTCCCTTTTTTTGAATATAGCTAAAACATCTCCTAATATCCAGCTACACGGGTATTTGCACTGTTCTAGGGACTTGTTGAAAATTATTTTAAGAGGAATAGCATTACTTTCTGTGCAAAATTTTAACATCCAATGGCTTACGATATCTGGACCGGATGCTTTGTTTGGCTTAAAAGTCTTGATATAATCAATGATCTCATTAAGTTTTATATGAATACCTGATAAATAGTTTTGTGATCTGTCTAGAAATTTGGGATGGTTAGTATTTTTATCCTCTAAAAATGATATAGTTGAAAAGTATTTATTCAAGAGATTGCACTTGTCTTCGTCTTCGTAATCAAATTCTCCAAACTGTGGGTCATTAATTATATTTTGTAGAGGTGGCAGTTGTTTGTTTCATTGGAAGATTTTATTAACCTTTTCATTATTTGCCAATAGGTTTTCGAATTATCTATGTTTTCTAGTATAATATTGTCTAGATTTTGCTAAAATTTTTCTTTTGCCTTTTTCTTCAGATTATTTACTTTATTTATTCCCTTTGTTCTAATTTTAACCCAGATTGTTTCATCTACCTGGTTTTCTAATTTGGGTAACGTTCCATTGCCACGTGTTCATTAACATATACGAGGAGTCCCCCACCAAAAGTGTTTCTGTCTTTACGTGCTATATTAGTAACTGAAGGAATCGAGTTGGATATCTAAATAGTTGGATTTAAATGTGTTTCAGCGATTGATAATATATCGTTCCATAAAAAAAGTCGTTCAGAAATTCAAGTTTATTTTTTATACTTCGTATATTTAAATTACATATTGAGACTGATTTATCGGATTCCCTACTTGATTCAGCTAAGTTATAATGCATCAGATACCTGTAGAACAATTACTGCCTTTATATCCTGGTGTACATCCGCCTGTTGGACATGTGCCGTTAATATGGTCACATGGCTGATTGACACAGTTACATGTCTGGGCACACTGAGCTCCAAATTTGCCATTTGAGCAAGCTGTTAATATTAAACAAGATCTAATTAGCAACGTCTTTTAAAAAAGAAAAACCGTAAATAGTAGATGGTTAACAAAACAATGTCATGCTATTCAAGATGTATTGTATTTGTCCTTATTATTACCCTTAGGTGTTGGCCTGTTGAATCATTTAAATTTGATCCGTATTAGGAAAAGATGAAAGATTTTTATAAACAAACTTAATTTATGTTAAATCACGCATCTTCTCGTACATTTACATTTGTCCAGGTAGCTTACAAAATAACCCGATTGTACTTTTTGCGTTTTTTTTTAAGTTACGTGGACGTCCGCATTTTATTAGCTTTTTAAACAATTACAACAAACAATAATAACCATATTAAGTTTTCACATGGAGTGCGGATTTTTAGCATCTGTTCAAAGATTTACGTACTGATAATAATGCAAATGATGACAAAACTATTTTGTTTGTTGAATAATTGTAGGCTTCTTTATCTGAAGGTACGGGAAAGACGAGACAAGAGATGTTGGTAAGACTTCCAATTGAACCCCCAATAAAAAATACGCAATGCATTAGACTTTCACAGGATACATGGAGCTCACACGGCTCACACTTGCCCAATTGGCAATGCATGACTGTGTCCACTGTTGGGTTCACCAGTGGCTGCAACCCAGTGCCAAATTCTTTTATTTACCTTCGAAATAGTGCATTTTTAGTGGGGGGTTCAACTGGAAGTCTTTCGGAGATGTTAACTTTGGTTGAAAAAACGGCATCACGGGACAAAATACGTAAAAGCAATCATAGATTAACTTGCAACATAATTTCAATACATTCATGTGAATATCGGTAATGGAACAAAATTAATTACGGTATTTTTTAAAAAAAGGTCTAACTTAATATTAATTGCATGGTGAGAGTACTATTGCAGTTTAATCAACTTTTTCCTATACATGTACATGTTGCAGTTTGATCCTTGATTGATGCGAGGCATATATTTATTAAATGTATTTACGGCTAGTGCATTTTGATCCTATCCATCCATCTTTACATCCGAGATGACAGAGACCTGTTTCAAGATGACAATACTGTGCACAGTTTTGTGGACAATATTTGTCACAAAGTACTCCATATTTTGCTACTGGACACCCTATAAATAGTCATAAGATCATACTTATCGAGTACAATAATATTGAGTAAATGACATAAATTGTGTGTTAATTTACTGTTTAACATTTTTAAAAAGTTTTTTTTATCATAGCCTAGCTTACGATTAGCATTCATTGAAGATTTTTTACAATAACAACTTCTTTGTCAATTTACTTACAATAAAATAACGGTATTTCGTTATTAACTTCCTTTAAACTTTTTAATAACCTTTTATAAAGTTTGTTGAGTTTGTTGTAGTATTTTTTTACAGTGAATTAGGCTAAAAACATCATTAGTTATTGTTTTACTCATTTTTGACATAACTATTTATGAGGAAACTTATTTGATTGGCTACTTGGCTTTTGACACTCTAGCTGTAATTCTTCTTTTTCAATTAGAGTTGATTTTCACTGTAAATTAATTCAGATAGATTGTACGAGATCTACATAGTGGTATGACACATTTTCAATCATGAACTAGTTGACAGTTCACTTTCAGAGAAAGTTTTGTTTTGTGTTAGTGTGCTTGTTGTTTTACACATCTTTCCGGTCATTCTGATGTCTCAACGCACCATTGTTTTCCATTGAAAAATTCATAGACGGGTCAATCAGGAGTTTATGAGACTATTATGTTAAGTCCATTTTCTCTGTGTTCGACCAAACGTTGCCCTATGTTTGGAGGATATGATATTTCTTTAATATTATCAAGTCATAAATACAAAATGCCTTACGGCGTTACGTTCTCCATGACTTATTAGGCAAACTTATTTCAACTTTACTATAAACTTTTGATAAACTTCTGTGTTCCAATTAACATTTCCAATTAACTGGTTTATCCTATCACCTCTGTTGAATTTGTTTAACTTCTACTTGAATATTGCTACAATAATGCCGACTAGATGTTCAAGTATAGCCAATCAACTATTAGGCTATCCAATCAATCCTGTTCAGATGTTTCTCTATGAACACAATGATTGTAAAGTGTTATTTTTGTAAGGTTTGTTTGCTAGTTTCAAAAGGATTTAATGTGACATTAAACCCCATTGAAACCAGCAAACAAACCTTACAAAAAAAATCTATATCACGAAATCCAGTTTTTATTCATGGAAAAAGCCGGAGTACCTGGTAAAAACCACGATCTTGGCGGAAAACTGACAATTCTTGGAAGTTGGAGGCGAGCACGTAATAGGATATGTAACCATTAGCAGACGCCTTACTACCTAAACCACATGTCTACTGGATTCCCCTGTTTGTAATTTTTTAAATTGGTGTATTTGCCGTGCGTTAGTTCATATCAGTTTCGTAAATTTATGTTTCGGTCAAATGATTTTAGCTAGCTAAAACAATATTAATACGTCACAACTTACCAATAATTTCTATTTCACAAAAATCCACTTTGTAATTGTCCTCTCGAACAGCTGATTGTACATAACTAACATACCGACATAGAGTCATATCAATGTCATAAACAATTACTGGAAATGAGTAGCTTTTGTTCTGAGGTAGTGCTGCTGGGGCCTGTGAACTCAAGTCACTTGTATTGGTTATGTAAATATCATTACCAACAGATCGATTTTCAATTATGACTGCAAAAACAATTTAAAATCGCTCTCAAATACTAAACTAGTCAATATCGAAACGAAAATTATTATTTATATTTTGTTATGTGCATATTGTGGTATCAGTGTTCTAGGAGTCTAGGAAGTTTTTCAACAATCATAATACATACTTACTTGATTACAAAATGAGCAACAAAATAAATTATATAAACAAAATATATATATAATATGTCTGATGGTAAAGAAATGTTTTCGTCGTTGAACCATGCTTATTTCTACAACCATTTGCTTTACTAAAGTATATTGTAGGCGGTTTAGTTATGTCTTTTGAAGTAAAATCATAAAATAGGTAAACTAAAATAGGTTTGAATACAAAAGTTCTTTACAGGTAAGCAGATTTTTTAAAGCATAAGAATTTACACAAGTTAAATGTACATACCGTCGGAGTAAAATGTTAATTGTATAGATTTTATCACATATAAACCTCCAAGATCAACTTGAAATAAAGATCCATTTGTTCTTATGCAAGAAAATTTAGTTCTGTTACCATCTATGGCAAGTATTGGATTCTGCTTTAAAAGTAATGGTGTTAAAAGTGCCGTTTTGTTCGAAGCAAGATTATCTGAAAAAAGGACATAATTTTTATAATAATATTTAAATGCATGGTTTTCTTGGTATCCAGGATTACTAAAAATAACCACTTATATATAAATTGATGACATAAAGTAATTTTATTGTCGTTCAAAATAAGTACAAGTAAACAATAAATAATCTAAAGATAAATGTGACCAAAGCAGGAAACAACAACATTATTGCTAACATAGAGAAACAAGCAATACCAGTTTAACTAGAATTATAATATTTGTTCGATTCAATAGCTTTTGTTCGTCTGTTTTAGATTTGACGCCACGTACTATTATTTTGCAGCTATATCATGGCGTTCATTTTTTACTCCCAGGAAGCCAGAGTAATTAGAACACGCAAACTTCGGTAGGAAATTTGCCATGCTCGCCTTCTGGGCTACACCCACAGAGCTGCACGGTGAGTTCACATGTAAAATATGGGAAACCTTTTGTCATTATATTTACGGAAAGCCTGGCCGCGAATTATTGTAGATAACTATGTTAGAGAGTGCAGCGCTTAGCACACGATACAGACACCTTTTTAAATTTAGAATAAGAGCAGACACATTCTTGTTGCCAAAAAACTTAATTCTTCATTCCTACCAACTTGCAATATAAAGTGGCATTCAAAATTTAGTCCTCATTGGTCCGTGAATTTCCCTCATTGATTTATCGTTGATTCATTTTTGTTTACTTTTTCTTGTTTGAAATGTGGCCGTAATACACGCCTGATATTAAGCAACCACTCAATCAATCAATTAACGCTCAGTTCGAGAAATCGAGTAGACCTTTTCAGAGGTCAGGTTCGAGTTCGCAACCAAACTCTTAACATAGCGGTGATTAAAAGTCGAACTAACCAGATCACTCGTTCACATTTTGATCAATTTATTTGATGTTTAAACTTCCAACAAGGATTAAAAGTAGTGAGCTGTTGTCAGCTACTTTGTTATTTGACCATATCAAATTGCGTGGCCTTCGTGTCACGTTTTTTGTAACTCGTTTTACGATTTTTTTACCGCAACAGTTCATTTGGACAACAATTTCAGAAACATCGTAAACAATACTTCATAAACTGAGAAATTTAAGCTTATTTAAATTTAACAGAAATTGCTGCGATGCTGCTGCTTTTATCAAGTAAATTGCCAATTGTGTAATACAATTCCAGTTTTAACGTCACTGTAACTCTTAATATTAATGATCGTGTAAACTAAAGCTACCAACACAATGTTATACACTGTCTAAAACTGACTTAAAACTTTTAACTTTTATTTACTTATTCAAATAGTACTTATTTGTAAGGGGGCCTCGGTGGTCGAATGGTTAAGGTAGTCTACTATTGATCACGTGATCTGTCAACACTGAGATTGTGGGTTCGAGCTTCACTGCGGGCAGGGTGCGTTCGACTCCAATCTTAATTGATATGGATTGGCAGTTTTCCGACCGAAGGTTGGGGTTTTTCTCCGGGTACTCCGGCTTCCTCTCCCAATAAAAAATTGACGCTATGATAAAGCTAAAAAATTGCCGAAAGTGTATTTAAACAACATTCAAACAGACAAATTTATTTTTAAGTTGACTACAGCGTCCATCAAACAAACGACCAGAAAACCATTTATTGCAATTAAAACATAAGTAAAAATTTAAGTTATAAATATAAGAAAATGAGGATAAGTACAGAATCAAAATGTTCAAGCTAAAAATACACTTACACTCATTGCAATGCGGTCCACCATATCCCCCTTCACAGCCATCAGAACAATATGACGAGTTATTGCATGTACCTCCTATGCAGTTGCAACCCCAGATGCAGCTTCCATTATCAGGATAACAATGTTGGTCAAAACATTTTATAGAGCACCGGTGTTGACATTTATCTCCATACCATGTTTTCTGGCAACCTTGGTGCATGTCATATTTAATAAAGATTATCAATGTATGTTATGCCTACATGTAATAAGATTAAAGTACTCAAATTTTCTTATTATTTATGATCATTTAATGTACACAAGACGCATTTGGAATCAAAACATAAACATTTATCTCTAGGTTATTCCGTTTGAAAACCTGTGCGCCTTCAGACAAACATTGCAAAGTGGCCTACATTTATCTGTATGGGACTCATATAGCAAAAGACTTCGACGTACAATTGCCTGCATAGATTGAAATATTTTATATAGTATTTCATAAATATTACGTTTTATTATAAGCTTTTATTATAAGTACAATATCTAATTGTTTAGCATAATTATGTTTGAGTAAGGTAGGTACAGGTGAAACTAACATACCATAAACTTGTACATCACATAATTCTATAATTGCATCTTTGCTGTAGTAAGAAGGTATATAGCCGGTACGATTGTTGTAAAAAATAATGTACTGTCCAAGCCTATAACAATCCACAGTTTGGTTCATAGATGGTATTTTGGGTCCTTCATCATGATAGCAAAGTTGACCACTAGGCTTTGGGTTACTGGAATTGCTGATGTATAAATAATATCCAGCCAAACGGTCAAGAGCTGGAATGAAATTACATTTAAGCAAATGTTAAGTTCTAACAATATAAATTGCGTATTGTAAACGAGTTCAATAAAGAGTAGTCTCGATCATACAGATGCTTTAATTGCATTTGTGCGCCTAGATTCATCTCTATATTGAACTCGTTATCATTAAGCCCCAAAATTGGCGATAGTTTTTGGTTGGATGGTATTTTTATTGTCTAAAAAATTACTTCCGTTCATATCAAATGGTGAATAAAAAATTGTACCAAAGTTTGCATTTGAAAATTTTTATAAAATATTTTTTTATCAATTAATTAAACAAATACTATTGTTATGTACATTCAAGAGAGAATTTACCTGTGACGTCATTTTTAAAGTATATATTTTTTTCCTTGTCTAAAAATAGGGCCCTACAAAAAGGATACTTTTATATTTGCGTCTGGGTGATTGAGACAATCCAGACGCACAAATGCAATTAAGATGATCGAGACTAAATCTGCAGTTGTATGACCACTCTCGTGCAAAGAAAACATAATTGGTTACAATAAACCATCTATTTAAGATTGCATTTTCCATATGGGATACCCTCACTTAAGATTGTATGTGAGGAAATCCTCTCAATTTTAACCCCCGAAAGCAGTTGCTTGTGTAAGTTGAAATGTTAGACTACATTATTAACAAATAAAAATATAAATCGTGCGGTAAAAATGACCGAAAATTTTGGGTGAAAAAATCATCACTGAATGAAACTCACAAAATATCTAACCTCCCCTTTTTTGAAAAAGCTTAATTTTCCAGGCTCTTATAAATGTTCTCCCAAATATAGAAGATTTTCAATCAATAATGTTTTTATTTTTAAATTTTGCTATTTTTAAAATCCCAACATCCAATCAGATGCATCTGTTTTTTTTCTTTTGATTATTATAAGAAATTTCCTGATGAAATGTAAACAAATAATTCGTTTATTTTAACAAATTGGTTCCCAGATAAAACCTCTGCCACACATCATTCCCCATGTACTGTGAGACTACATTCGTCGTCTGCTTGTAACGTTTGTAAACAAAGAATGATGTTTATAAAATATTACACGAGAACCTTTTTATTTTTATATTATCTATTTATACACTTTTGATAGAGTTTTACACTGCAATTACTGCGTTTAAAGCGAAGCGTATCCGCCATGACAGACATCTCTCAACCAATGGTATGGCAGAGGTTATTGGGGTTGACGAAGGATACCCAGAATCTTTTGCGTGTAGATTAGGACCACCAAATACCAGGAACCAGTCCTGAGGTTGTACAAAAAAGTAGTGCTATTTAAAAATAGCTGCTCATTGTTATAATTATAACTTTTGAACCATAATATATATTGGAACAAACTTGGTATTTTTGGAAAACTGAATAATTCAGGAAACAAGAGGATAAAGTTGAAATGATGTGTACTAAAGATAAAAATTATATAAGTCATTGGATGACATGCACTGTTTTGGGACTGAACTTGAAAGTGAAAGTAGACTTTTTTTTTTCATTGTATTGACTTCCGGTTGGTCGTACGTTCTTATATGTCATGAAAGTGGTGCTGCAATTTTGAGAGAATTCTCAAGGGTTACATGTTGTCATGTGACAGGAATATTTCTTTATTTGAAACAAAGGTAAAATGTTCAGAAAAATTCAAAATCATCTAATTTTTATATAGCCGAAGAGGCGATAAACAATGGTGGTCCTAACCCTGCAGCAGTTTTGGAAATTGTTTTCCTATCTCGTACAGTTATCGTTATTGTTTTATAATATGAGTAAGGCATGACCTTCAAATCTCTGCCACACATCATTCCCCATTTACTGTGAGTCTACATTTGTCGTCTGCTTGTAACGTTTGAAAACAAAGAATGATGTTTATAAAATATTACACGAGATCCTTTTTATTTTAATATTATCTATTTATACACTTTTGCTAGAGTTTTACACCGCAGTTACTGCATTGATACGCGAAGCCTATCCGCCATGACAGACATCTCTCACAATGTCAACCAATGGTATGGCAGAGGTTATTGGGGTTGACGTAGGATACCTACAATCATTTGCGTGTAGATTAGGACCACCAAATACCAGGAACCAGTCCTGAGGTTGTACGAAAATAGCTTCTCATTGTTATAATTATAACTTTTGAACCATAATAGATATTGGAATAAACTTGGTATTTTTGGAAAACTGAATAATTCAGGAAACAAGAGGATAAAGTTGAAATGATGTGTACTAAAGATAAAAATTATGTGAGTCATTGGATGACATGCACTATTTTGGGACTGAACTTGAAAGTTAAAGTAGATTTTTTTTCAGTGTGATGACTTCCGGTTGGTCGTACGTTCTTATATGCCATGAAAGTGGTGCTGAAATTTTGAGAGAATACTTAGGGGTTACATGTTGTCATGTGACAGGAATAATTTCCTATACCGTTATCGTTATTGTTTAATAATATGAGTAAGGCATGATCTTCAAGCGACTATCTTAACTTTGAACAATTTTCATTTATGACATGTTATAATAGAAGCTATCGGCACTGCCACTGTGTTCTGTGATTACGCTGCAGTTATGAAGTACTCGATCATAACAATACAAAACATTCTCGACCACTTTCGGCTAGTGTTTTCCAATTAAGGCTGTTCATGACTTCGGTGACACTACTTTTACGGTTGTAATCATTTTTGATAAATCTAGCAGCTCGACTCTGCACACTTTCTAATTGATTGATATCTTGTTGGAGTTAAGGGTCCCATATAGAACATGAGTATTCTTATATTGAACGGATTAAAGATGTATAAGCGGTTTCTTTAAATGAGACATTAATGTATTTGAGAAATCTACGAATAAAACCCAAGATGTTATTTGCCCAGTTACAGATTTTGGATATTTGTGCTCTAAAGTTTTTTATTGATTCTTACAGCTAAGTTAGGAGTTTCATCTGTTTTAAAACTATATGATGTTTTAATGAGTACTTAAATGTCGATGGATGTTTCTTACGAAAGATTAATAGGTTCTTTCATACGTTTTGGGGAAAGTCCGGTTGATCTTTCACGAGTGATAGAAATTGTATGTCTTTTCGCGAGTGGAGCGCAGCGAAACGAGCCAAAAGACATAAAAATTTCTATCACGAGTGAAAGATCACACGGACTTTCCCAAAAACGTATGAAAGTACCTATTTCTTCTGTAAACCAACAACTTTCACATCGCTATATCCTATAGATCCTCCATTGTTTTAGACTCCATTGTCTCTGACGTCCAATCTGAACGCCGGAAACAAGAACGTCACACAAGAACGTTGTTATGCTTCCATAACAACGTTCTTGTTTCTGGCGTTTTGATTGGATGATGCAGCAAGTACAGATGTGTGGGCGTGAGCTCATCTGTACTGGGTCATCTGTACCAGAAATTGGCCATTTACGGAAGAATGTCATAACGTTTACATTTTAATCAATTAAATTTTATCCCCCAAGTATTTGCCCCTTTTTGGAATCCATGTCGCGTTGAAGGTTTAAATATTCATCCAAAATATTTATTGCTAGGTAGGTATAGTAAACGATCATGCGCAAATAATCGGACTTGGGAATTAACACTTTCTGATAGGTCATTTATGAACATAAAAATTAAAGTGTGCCTAATCCTGTACCCTGCGGTACACCAGAGTCAACTGTACACGAAGAAGAGGAAATATCGTCGAGAAACAGTCCTTTTTATTATACCCTTTCTTGTGCTATTCTTGGGGTGTTGGATCTGATTTATTGATTGATTGAGTGATTGATTTTTTACTCAAGGGCGGATTATATTATGAAAGCCACTAGAAAAATCTTGAGGGTTTGATTGGAGCTTTTGTAGCGCTGCAGTGAGCATTCTCTTATCGACTCTTACAAAAGAGGTCTTTAGCGTGCAAGGAGCTTCGCACTCTTCAAACACGTCCCACTATTGCCCGTTACCTGACAACCCTAAACGAGAAGACCTCTCTAGCCTCCCCCTATACACAGGCTTTCATCTCTGTGGGTCGAGCACTAGGTATTCTCCCAATGTTTTATCTGAAATGCGCATCTTGCCAATGTATATTGCAATCCGGGGTGTTGAGAATGGTTTCAAAGGCTAGACTCGCAACGCACCCAAACACATCCCGAGGTCGCAGATCAGAGAGCTTTTCGTTGGGGTATAATATCGAATACCTTACCGCAAACAACATCGGGTAACGTGTGTGGAGAGTGACACGCCCAAACGTTTAAAACGAATTGGCGCAATGTAGCCACATCAAAATGCTAAATTTTCCAACCTTACTAAATTCTAAAGTTTTCAATTTTTTATTCTAATTCTCTATTTTCTTGTTCTATGCATATAAATAGCCTAAATCTAAGGCAGCATGTTTATTACATTGAGGTAATTTTTCAATTCACATTATTACACCTGTTACATTTACAATGAGTTCACAAGGACATGAAATCTCAAAAATGCGGTTTAATGTGAAAGAGCATTATCGTGTTGCTTAACATATTTAATATATTTTAAACATGTATATTAGTCTGGTTGTACAAAAAGTTCGGAGTAAAACGACTTACTCACGTCTCTATAAAATATCTTTATATTCGTGAAATAATATGTAATTGCAGGAAAGGCCAACATCCACCAAGCGACAGTTTCCAATTCTTTTGTATGAGTGCAAGATTTGGAATTAAAGTCATTTGTTGGTCCACCTGTGATAGCTAAATCCGCTGGTAACGGTGCAATCCAGTTGGTTTTAGTTGTACTCTGAGAAGCCGTTCCATATTGAGCGAGATTAACTGTAAAAGACAGAAAGTTTTAATTAAACTAATTAACAACAGAAACTGAATGCTTAATATCAAAACTGTATTACTATAACAGCTCCTGTTGTTGTATTGTTGTCATAAGTAAAAAAAGTGTTTACATTTTAAATATTATTTATTTATCGATTAAATTTAACATACTTTAGTACTGGATAATTCAAAAAGGACTTACTTTGTGGTTCTACGTGATCAAAACAGATCGACAAAAGTATAACAAGACCAACTTGTAAATTCATTCTGAAACGAAACCAAAAACAAAGAATACCATTTTTACATCTGAACTTTTTTTGGTTAGTCCGTTAAAGTACAGAGAGAATAACATAGAATTTGAATAAATTAGTTTATTGTGAATCGCTGCTTGTTAATCAGAAAACCTGTGTATATTCGTTAATTAGTGGGAATTACAGTTTAACAGTTTACAGTATTAATCTCTATAATAGAAATTAAGAAAAATAGTAAGGAAACGAACCAAACGACAAGAGCCAAAAGTTATGTTATATTTAAATATCTATACGAGTTAGGTTATTTGGTTTCGCATGGAACATTTGCCTTCCTAAAACAGTAAAAACAACTACTACTGTATGTTGTTATTGGTTTTGTTTAATTCTTCTTATTATTATTGTTAATTTTAGTTAATTGGTCAATCTTTTCTAGGATCCTTTTTGTCAGATACTCATGGCCATACTGCAGTGATTGACTTTGATATATATTTAAATGGTAACATTGACAATATTGAGATCTTTGGAAGAATTGATTTCTATTTTTTTTTCCCGTGGATATAGATTTATGTAAGGACTTTGGATCCGTCACCTGTGTATCACAAGACAATCTCGTGTATCCTACGGGTTTTGCTTATAGTCTTATTCTAAAATTCCACGATCTGTCGTGATCATTTAGGTTTTAGTGTACGATATAAACTATCTGCATGTGTCAACCATTTATATAGTGGGTATGTTGTTGTGTTCATTTACTCAGGGGTGGACCTTTATATTCGATTTAAGGATTAACTACAAAAAATATTTTCTCCATCGAGGGATAACAAAATTTCCGTTTTGCACATTATATTAAATGTGCACAACGGAAATTTTGTTATCCCTCGATGGAGAAAATATTATTTGTAGTTAATACTTATAAATAAATTCAAACAATAGAATAAATTCAACAATTTTATTTTTGTAACTGGACATTTTTGTAAAAAGAGATCAATACAAAAACTGTTAGTTTGCCGCGGAGTAATATATGACGTCAAATGGCCCGTGTCTCCATGACGATCAAATTTGTTTTCCATCCTATGATAGAAAATATTTTCCAGCCAATCAAAAGTCAGTATTCTCGCAAAATTTATTTATTATTTGATAATGAGCGAGAGCTAGGTGTTCATTACGAATGTAAAGTCCACCCATGTGTGTATAAGTAGAACAACATACAAACTATGCGTTATTTCTGTTTTAACAGGAAGAAAACAACCGACATTCTTCTGGTTTTGTTTGGCCTTAAATACGTAACATTGATATGATTGTTCTAAGTTACTCCCACGTATGTGTTTCTGTGGTAATGTTAAAATATTAAGTATAGTTTTAAGGTGTTACATGGTAAACTCATTTTAAGATATGATAATGTATATTTATATAGTTATTCAAAAATTTGTTATCACAAAAAACAAAATACGGTAGCGGAAAAATTTAAATGTTCAAAGCTGAAGTAGTCAATACTAATTTATACGCGGGGTTTGTTCTGGAATAGCCTTGTTTGTGGCAACAATGTTATTAATTGGCATGATTTGATATCATGCTAAAAGAAAAGGTACACCATAAAAACTAAATAGACAGAAATAATGTAGGCAACGTTTTAGACCCTAGAGAGTTTTTCAAAATTCGGAGAAATATTGGGTAAGATATTAGTAGTGGTGGACGACAATAGGACCTCAAATTAGAATACTTATTTGTATTAATAATAATAAAAGATGTGCATAGTAACGCAAAAATAGTATATAGGTTGTCTTTAACGTCTTGGATAACCTGCAGAAGTTTCGATTATTAGTCAGTGTTTCTTAAGTTTTAGTGAAGTTTCATAATAAATTCCGCTTATACAGATTAACCTCTACTAAATGATTTACACTTTATAGAATACTGTATTTACCATAAGTTCACTATTAGCGACAACCTTATTTTCTCAAAATATCATGTCTTCGAAAAAAATATATATATCAACGGCGCAACAAATTTTACAGTTTTATAACAATGTTTTGTAAAGTTTACAAAATGACGTCACAAATAAAGCTAGTTTCAGTTGTCTGATGTCTAGAAACAGATGCCAGTCTGTGAAGTTTCGTACAAAATTCTGTACTTGATTGAAATTAAAATTTGGATTCATTTCAATTCCAAAATATGCGTACATTATATAAACATTATTTTAAAACGGTTCATTTAGAATTACAATTTGTATGCAAATTGAAAGTAGAACTACTTTTGTTCTTGTAAGCTCTACTCTTAACAACAGAATCAACTCATTGGCTATTAGTAGAGGGTAACCTAAAAGACGTAAAAAAAGATTAATATGTAAATTCGTTATTTTTTCAACACAGATATGTAATTTTCAGAACTATTGCCCGGCTACGAAATATTAAAGAGTTAATTGTTGCATTATTGTTGTGTATTTTTATTTAGAAAACAAGATTAACATTCAAACTGGTTTTTTTATATTCAACTTTGACACTTCCTTGCTACTAGATAACGTTTGTGCAATTCTGCGTGAGCATTATTGTGTGAGAAGATTAAGAATATTTGAATGTTAAGATACATAATGATATAAAAGATGTAGGTTGTACATGCATAAATGTTAGGTATATTCTTAATCTTTAAAAATCCACTTATTTGATATGTTGTGTAATACAACATTTTCACATTGAAACTGGAGGATATATTTGTCACTTTTTCATGATGAAAAGTATTACTTTATTACATTTTTCTATCATCTGTCAAAGTCAACGAAAACAACTTATTTAATCAAGTTCGGCATATCATTTTACAATTTTGGGTTGAAGGACGCGCGCCGGATGTGTCCCCCTTCCCCACGTGGATATGCCACTAATTTCCTACAAATAGATACAAGCTGTCGAAATGAAATGAAATAAACATTTCCCAAATAGACAGTAAAATAAGCCATCAATATTGTTCTCAGTTTTATTTCAATTATGATTAGATCGTTCTACAGTTGCAGTTAAAAGTCACTTTTAATTGTATGGTTTTTTTCGTTAGTCTTCGTCGTTACGAAATACAGGAAGTTTGCATGTTTAAAATTAGCACAAAAATAAGTTGCAGGAAACTTACCCACTTCGCGGACATCACAAAAAATTGAAAATGTATATCAATGACAGTATAACAATGAAATTTTTTATTTTCTATTTTCCCATCACATAGGTTAAGATTGTGTTTAATTCGTTAAAATGGCGATTCTAATAGTTCAAAGAATTAATCAGTATTTTTTTTATAAATAGCTCGCAAAGTTTCAAACAGTAAAAAATATTACATGACACCTATCTACACGGTTTTCTTATTAGTTCTACAGACGCCTATACAAAACCACGAGTTAACTCGTATAAACTCTGGACGTGTAAACAGTGCTTGCCTTGAATCAAAGCCCCGTCGTGTTATACGAATTGACATATCAAGGGAAGAGTTAAATTGCGGAAGAATATATTTATTTTGAAGATGTACTTCCTGTAAACACCAATTAAGTCAAAGTAATCTGGCATTTGGAAGTTAGTGAAAAAGTACATATTAAATTAAACCGTCATTTGTTCTGAGAACAAATGAGAAGGTCTTTCCCACTGTTCCTCTAAAGTCACAAAATTTAGGTGATGCTATGGTATTTTGTGTTATGCTATAGCACAAAATGTCGCTTCCAGTCATAAAAAATGAGTTATTTAAGTAAAGAAAGTGGTCCTGAACCAAAAATATATGGTTGTTAAGGACGTTCATTCCGTTGCTAGGGACAAAAGGCCATTTCCGGTCATGAAATGACATATTCAAGTAAAGTACATCATTCTGATTCTAAAAATATATGGTTGCTAAGGACTTTTTATAAGAGTTACCTTGTTGCTATGGTATGACCTTGACCTATGACCTTTGACCTTTGGCTCAAATTGAAGCTCTTTTCCTACTGATCATGTTAAACTTATATGTTTACTATATTATCTCTAATCGTTTTCAAATTTTATCCAAAAAACCGATTAACCGAAACGCGTCGAGGGCTGTAACTCGAAAATGGTTCATCGCACAGCTTCGGGCCAATGTACCAAATGGAGGTCTCGATAAGAGGAGTATTTTTCCCATTTATTGTCTGTTTCTATCTTTTATGGTTTATGAGATATAGTGCTAACAAGACCAATGGTGACGTTTGACCTTGACTTTTGACCTTTGACCTTTGGCTCAAATTGAAGCTCTTTTCCTACTGATCATGTTAAACCTATATGTTTACAAAATTACCTCTAACCGTTTTCAAGTTTTAACAAAAAACCGATTTACCGAAACACATCAAGGGCAGTAACTCGAAAACGATTTATCGCATAGCTTCCTGTCAAATGTACCAAATAAAGGTCTCGATAAGTGGAGTATTTTTCCATTTCATTGTCTGCTTCTATCTTTTACGGTTTGTGAGATATAGTGCTTACAAGACCTATGGTGACCTTTGACCTTGACTTTTGACCTTGACATTTTTAATTGTAACATATGTCACTTAGGATCAATTGTGGTGGTCCTAAGTCTCTAGGACTTACGGTTTTTGAGAAAAAAAATTTGACGCGTTGCGACATTTTTCAGGTCAAAAACGCGTAATCAGGAAGTCGATTGGAAAAAAATGTGCATGACAAATCATCGCCATAGGTCCAGCGACATTTTTTACACTTCAGATTTTGAGAATCAGTTACGGTTTCTGAGTTTATCTGCTAACAAGGGTTTTCGTGTTGGGCAGATAACTCTGTTACTAAAAATAGATCGGTCTAAAAGCATGAGTCATGTCATCTCCGGATATGACCGATTAATGGTTCCAAGTATCGAAATGATATATCAAGACACTTTTTGGCAAACCTCCGCGGAAGAAGAAAATAATAATAATCATAAGAAATACTAGAATGTCTTTACCTTGGAAAGGGGAAAGACCTTAATAAGGTATACTGTGACCTTTGAACAAGTAATTTTTTTATCTGAATTGAAATAGCAAAGGGAAAATAACTCGATTAAGATGGTGAAAAATAAGGCGATATGTAAACAAGGTTCCCAATCCATCACATAACATATTGAAACAACTTTCATTGCGGTTTCGAATTTTATTTGCACACCCGGTTATCTGTGTAATGGATGACAAAGTGTTATGTTAGCAAGGGAAAACCGCGAAAGCATTATGTCTAATACTTCATTTTACTACATTTATTTACAAAATTTGTCGCGAAACAAAATTTTAAATGGGAAATGAAAACTTAACGAGAAAAGAATCAAACAGAAAAATACAGAAAGTGGAAAGCCTTGATTAGATTTTCGACAAGACGACTATGTGGAAAAACTGTAAACTCATTATTTAGGATAATATCTCGGAACTTCGGCGATTTTTGAACTATATTTATTTATCTATAAATCTTTCGCATTTTGGAAACATGAATTTTAAATTTTGTTTTATTTGCTAAACAGATGAGTGGTCAAAGTAGTTAGTCATCAACAGAAAATCACGTGCCTCTTTTCTTTACAAAAAGGTTGCGGGTTCGAGTCTCACTGCAGGCAAGGTGAGCTCGACTTCAATCTTTATGAAGCTTAAAAATTTCAGTTGTGATATTTAATATGCAAGTTGTTTATATTTGTTTATAATTTGTTTTATAAGAGATCAAATATCATCACTCGGAAGTACAAAGTGTCGGACATGATACTCTTCCCTTTTAGTGTCTATATATATTTTAAAGCCCCTTTTCTGCAATAAGTGCATTTTCTGTACAAGTTAAAAAATAAACGCGTTTGCTTTATTTGGCTAGCATACTTATAACTTATGTAACCTTAGTCTTCACTTTAAACGATGTTTAGTATTTTGTTCTGTATTACTGCATGTTGTGGGATACCGTATTTTAATACGCGCATAATGTTTTAAACCTAGAAATCGGCTAGAAAATATGTTAAGTGCGTTTTTAATAAAAACAATATATGTCATGTCTGTGGAAATATACTTTTTTTAATTATTGACACAACCTCGCATTTCCATCCGGTTTTTAAGTTCGAAAATTATAATGCTGTTGTTTGAATTTTTCTAACAACGGCTGTTGTATATTTAGTCTGTCAGTTTTATAGCTTTTTCTAAAATCTTAATGGTGATTGAGTTAATATGTGTAATAATTGAAATTATTAGCAAATGAAACTTTCGGAAAAGAAGACAACATTAATTAAATACGAATTCTGACAAGACAAAAAATATTAACCACCATTTTATATCAATATATATGCAAAAATAAGTTACTTACTCTTGTGGTCTTATTCACATCTTGTTAATCTTTTCGTCATTATGAACAAATTTTGATTCAGGAAGTTTACATGAAGAACGCTCAATCGGAACTGATGTACGAATTAATCTTCAAGTGTCATTCAAAATAAACAGATAAGGCCGGACTTACTGGAATGATATTTATTTTTGTACTTCCCTGTTATATTACTCGGATGTAAGGTTTCCTTTGATTGATATTCAACTGTTAAAAAAAGTGAAGGTTAAATTTGTGCTTTGAATAATAAATATAAAACAGGAAATTTCTCATCGGTATTCGGATAACCTGAAGCTACTTTGTACACAAATAAGAAAATTTGTGTGATTATACATGCACAATAATAATTGTTTCAAGTTGTCGTGCCAGGATTTATCTCAAAAAAGCAACACCTATTGTTACAAATAAATCTGACGTATAGTGTCTGATATAGAAATAAAACATGAAAATCAAAAATTGCTGTCATTGTGCATAAATTGAAGTTAAATCAGATATAAAAAAAATAACGTATGTTTGAATACGTATTTTTCTATGTGTGGTAGACATCACTCAGAATTCATCCATCACAAACTATGCTGGACAGGAATGAGGTAACCCTCTGAGTTACAATTATATTTTGCCGCCTTTGTTCATATCAACACCACCTGTCTGGCCTAATCTGTATTCTGTTTTCTAATTTGCTAAAAATAGAACAGTGACATTCTACTTCGAAGGAATGGGTACATGCTTCTCTACCAAAGAGAATATGGCCGTCAACACAGTACATAGTATAGACATAAACAATGGTCTCGGTTCGGTTGAACAAACAAGCAACTTCATTTTCTTATTTTGGACCTTCGCGTGACAATTGTGTGCTAGGCGTATGATTCTAGTAGCATTGTTAAACATACAAATTAAAGTCTCCTGTGAGATATTGGTTTCTTGATTGAATAAAATTCGAGTTGGGCCAAGGGTTGACAGATTTTCTGCCAAAAGTCTGGGTACTCCGTCTTCGCCCCCTCCCCCCACCCCTAAGAAATGGATGCCATGATATAGTAAAATTAGTAGTAGTTAGTAGAATAGTACTGATTTCAGTAACCAGGAGATCTCAGATATCTTATTAACCTCCTTAGTAGTAACCTCCTATGTAGTAAGGCAACATAAATTGCTCATTTTTTCATTTCCATGTTTAACGATAGTAAGTTATATTGTAAGAATGTTTATTATATTAAATAATCTATCGCCGCTTGTGTTGGAAATAGCCTTAAGGTGGTCAATATTTTCTGTACGATTGAGACAAGTATAAAATCTCATCACATTATATGTATCCCGGATGATATCATTGACATACAATTTCAAATGTATACTTTACAAACTTTACAAACCAGTACAAAATGCCTACAGTTTAGAATTGTGGTGTGCGGTGACACCATGGTAGTGATATTCACGTACGTGTGCTGTACATATAGATATGTACATTAGTTGGTATTCGGTTAAATAAGACACTGCTGGTAGTAAGCTCTAAATGGGAAGTAACCAGTAGGTGAATGCAGTTGTAGTCAGGGGGGAGTGTGAAGCAGACGAGAGAAGACGCAAAGTTGAGCTGAGAGCTGACAACTTATAAATAGAAATTTTGATGCAAAGGGTATACTCGTTGTTTTTATAAGGTAAATCACACTATTTTTATTATCGAACGGTGGTTTTCGGTGCAGAAACAATTTATTTTTTTCTTACCCGTTATATCAGTTGACCGGTAAAAAACCGTATAAATGGGGATATACTGAGCAAAATGCGTTCGATAAATTTAAACTATTACTGACGACTACGCCTTTATTAGCGCTACCGAATAGCACGGGTCCATTTATATTGGATACGGATGCCTCGAACTTTTCCATCGGCGTAGAACTAATTCAAGTTCAAAATGGAGTTGAACGCACAGTGGCATATGGTAGCTGTTCATTGAGTAATGAGCAGAAGAAATATTGTACAACACGAAAGGAACTACTAGCAGTTGTGAAATTTACCAGACAATACAGACATTACTTACTTTGACGAGAATTTACAGTTAGAACCGACTACAGCAGCCAGATCTGGCTGCTCAACTTTAAGGAGCCACAGGGACAAATCGCGCGATGGTTGGAAGAGCTAAGCCAGTATCACATGACAGTACAACATCGACCGGGCACGACACACCTTAATGCAGCTGCATCGTCACGCATACCGGAAATGATGTGTAAAGAAATGAGGACAGAGGCAGGTAACATGCGAAACAACAATCTTTGCTACCACAGGATAGTAAACATCAAGTACAGCCGGAAGAACCAGTACACATTCATGGCATAGTACTACCGGATACCTTGATTAAACCGGATAATTCAGTACAACCGGACTGTTCACTACCCTCCTAAGCCGCGGAGAGACAAAAAGTGACAAGTCACGGGAACGTAAAGTTGACAGAAATACAGGACATGACACGCACACCTACAATGACATTACCCGATTTATGTCAGTCCAATGGAATTGGCGAGTTCGACACTAGTTATGTCATTATACGCAACATATTTGAACTCTATGAACTCAAATGTATATGGAATTACTGTGTGGACTCGAAGCGACTACTTGTACACTGGAACAAATTTCTACACCATCAGACGATTTTGAATCCACATTGTTGCGCTTTGCCCCGGGAGTAGGGCGGGTAACCGGGACAAAACAAAGAACCTGCATATGTGAAGCAGGAACCAGCAAATCGGAGCGATGATACTTCGACTAACATTGATTGGTCAGATTTGCAAGTCCCAATGGAATAAGGGGAGACCACTGTGCATGATGACACAGTTTATACTGAAAAACGTGATGATTCACGTACGGGCATTAAAGTAACAGTAAGGATACGAACACAGTGCTCAGTGTCCAGAAAACGAAAAGTAGATACAGACCCCTTATAAGAGTATGATCAGACACAGATGGACTCAATTTGTCCGATTCCTAAGATAAGATACCTACTAAGTGGTAATTTCACTTACCGTATATTGTCAAAGATAGGATAACAGAGGAGAATGAAAACGATCAAGATTTTAAGCGTCTCCGTGCTTTAGCTATAGAAACATTAGCACGTTGGATAATTGAACCAATAGCAACTATCCAAGATTTGACACAGTTCGTCAGAGAACATAAGAACATGTACCAAAGATAATTGTATGATCATGGACAGATGTCAGTGGGACACTCTAGTAGAAGGACTATTCAGTAACCAGAGGTTCTCGTGCAATGGAGAATTTTGATTAAGTTGCTAGCAAGATTATCGCCCAGTAGACGGGCACTGTTCAGGAGAATAGGCAATGATTGCCTAAGAGGACAATCAACAGTAAATCAGGTTTTACCCGTTCACAGAAAACTATAAGGAACAAAAGATCATATCAATGAGGTCGCCATTCCGTTACTTTAGGAATAAGTAGAAGTACCACAGAAACTATCTCAGTACAACCAGGACCGACACCCGTCCGTGCCGCCGTCGCGCGATGCGAGACTAATCAAAAGTAAAAAAGTTAAACAAACAAATACCAGACCAGAGGAGCCAGACTAAAATAATAATTCGAAGACAACAGTCAAAGTTATTCCTAAAGCATTTGATAGTCATTTTCACTTGGATATAGCCAGCATATTTCTTACAGGTTCCTTAAATTTAAGCATGGATAGTTAGTTAAGTAGACAAGTTGTACCTACACCTTCGATTCCAATAGATATCATAGGAGGAGTAATAAACTATTGTGACCCAGTCATGTACTCGACATTATGGCCGGATTCACAATTGAAAGTTGCAATTGGGTTTCATGCGCGTGCAGCATCGTATTTTACTCAAGACAATTTTGATCAGTTAGAGCAGACCTTGCAACATGCAAGAGTGGCAGGCCTAGGCGAGATAGGTCTAGACCGCACCTGTTAAAATACTAATTGGATTGCACATAACAGAATATTCGAAAGAATATTAATGTTGACTACTACAAATAGACCCATAAGTCTCCATCTAAAGGGGGGAGAATAAAGATTTGACGGGATATGCAGTATATGAAAGAGCTTTGGAAATCTTATCGATTCATTGTGAACCAGAACAATTAAATCACTAGCATAGCTTCCACGGAACCAATAACACAGTGCATAAGTGGAGAAGTAAATTTAACACTTATTTCAGTTTCGTATTAAAGGGGAAAGAGTTTAACCACGAATAGAGAGAAGCGATAAAACTGATACCGGATCATAGACTTTTACTGCAGACCGACTCTCCATACACGACAACGTCAGCAGTTGCAAGGAAAATGATCCAAGTTTACTTAGAAGAAGTAGCTTTAACAGTAGCAGGGATAATAAACTAACCAGTGGCAGAAATTTTGAACTTGACACTACAAAATGGACAATATTTGTACAAATGACCGATTCGCAGAGGCAACTGACGAGAATATGTGGATCAGGAAAGATGTTGATTAATTGAGAACCTGTGGAACAGGATAGATGTTGATTAATTCAGCAGTGGCTAAATAATCGTTTGAATTCAATTTTTTATTCAAGCAGAGGCTGAATAAACATTTTTAATTTTTTTTTGTCCAGCAGAGGAGCTGGACAGGCGTTTATATTTAATTCAGAGAGTGGCTGAAATATTTGTTGTAGTTGACTTCAATCCAAGCAGAGATTGCTTGATTTCAAGATGTGACTATGTAGTGTTAGACTTCAAATTAAGAGACTGAATTAACTTTTATATCGGAATCTCCTGCTGAGTAACGTCTGTGCTTAAGCCGTGTTCAGAGGAACTATGACAATTGTATTTTAAGTCAACATATGATTAAGTGTTAATTTGTTGATTCAACAATTTGACTTGGTAATGATGCATTGTGCTGAAGGTAGAAGTTTTTACGTCATTCTGAGAACCGGAGAACTGTATACAGATGAACTTTACGTTGTTGACAATGTTATAGGTATTACAACCCCGTGGTAGGACCAAACGTAAGCGGGGGGAGGATATGAAATAAAGGAAGTAGGGTACCCGCTTTTTTAACAGTGGGGAGAGTGTGGTGTGCGGTGACATCCCTATAGTGATATTTACGTACGTGTGCTGTGCATTAAGATATGTACATTAGTTGGTATTCGGTTATACCGTAATGGAATAGATCCCGGAATAAGACATTGATGTAGTTAGCTCTAAATGGGAAGTAACCAGTAGGTAAATGCAGATACGCAGTTGTAGTCTGGCGGGAGTGTAAAGCAGACGAGAAGACGCACAGTTGAGCTGAGAGCTTACAACTTGTAATTAGTGAGTATATGTCATTTACAATTACCCCCGTGTCGGCTGCCGATTTAATACTCGGTAATCACAACAGAATTGTGTACCGACAACTTGAATTGATTTGTGTAATTGGTTGGCAGCATTCATTGTGAAGTTGGACTGCAAAATAAATGAATGCTTTTTCGTCGATATTTTTATGATGTATTTAGATTTTGTATATATCTCAATCTTAAGATGGAGTCAAGCACACCCTGACTGCAGTAAGGCTAGAATCCACAACCTTAATTTTGACATACACGTGATCATTAGTAGATGATTATTTAGCTTTATCACTCAGCTAACAGGTAGATATACCAACTACATAGTGTGGCATAGTGTGTCAATATATAACAGGTTATGTAATCTTAAAGGTAGTTCAGTCATGACATGCAAACCGTTTATTTTGTAGCTATATCTTCCTAGCTATTCTATTGAATTTCAAACTCTAACACATGTAAATTTTGTGAACGTTATAAATAATACCACAATACCAGATTATTACCTAAAACATCAATTTGGTACTTAGTCCAAAAAGTTAAATAGGCATGAGCGTCACGTTGTCAAGAATTTTTCTAAAAAACTATGTATCATATTTGTATAAGAATAAAATATCAATTCATCCATTCCATGATCAGTTTGATTTTGTGAGGAAATAGTTTCCTCTAAATTTTGAAAAAATATATTTTCTTTTTACATTTTCAATTCCTTGTACCGTTTACATTTTTAGTGCTTAATTAGGCGAATACCTTTTGGGGTCCTTAGTACTAAGAACTCCATAAACTGTTCTCTCAGATTGATTTTTTGATTCATGTATTCTTTATAAAGGTATATAGACAATTAAGGACATAACAGCTAAATAGTGACAATACTAGTTGAGAACCAAATGTACGACAAAAGAGATGACTTTAATTTTCGTATTGTGAAGTTTTCATTTTTGTGTGGCATCATTTCTGCAGCACCTGGTTAAAATTAAAACCCATGAAAAACTAACTTTAACTTTGTGGGAAATGTCGTGAAGACGAACATGACCTCACTCCATATATTTGTCTGTTCGATGTGCTCATTTCTATTTTCTTACTTTGTAAACTTTTTAGTATGCATTTCAGCAATGCAATATTTTGTTATTTGCTAACCACTTCATTTCATAAAATAAGATCGTATAGAAAACTATCTGGTAAATTAATTGCCATCAAGATATCTCAGCCGTATCGCAATTTAGGCAAACAGGCCGAGTGGTTAAGGTAGTTCGTCTACTATTGATAACGTAGTCTGTCAACACTGAGTTTGCGGGTTCAATTCTCACTGCGGAGTGGTGTACTCGACTCAAATCTTAATTGACAAGGATTGCTAATTTTCCTACCGAAGTTTGAGGGTTTTCTCCGGGTATTCCGGCTTCCTCCCCCAATAAAAACTGGACGCCATGATATAGATGAAAAATTGGTGAAACATTATTTGAACAAACAAAAAACCAAAATAACGAAATTATATAGAATCCGAAAGATTATAACAATTTTTAAATAATGAATATTAAATAATTTAAATTATCTTGATGTGAATTATTTAAAAGTTGACTGAAAGGGTTTTTTTCTGTACTAAAATCGAACACGATTTTTCAACTTTGGTACTAAATTGTGTTTATCTAGTTGAACCCAGGCAAAAGTTTTTAATATATTCCTCTAGTCAATTTAATATCAAATTCAGTAAAATATATCTCAATTTCATTTTTAAAGAGAAAAAGATGTCAAAAGTTGACCGGAAGGCATTACGTACAGTGAAATTTCCACTTTTGACTAAATTTGTAAAATGCTGCAAAACTCCGCTCAAAATTGGTTAATATATTCCTCTATATACATGGATTAACTAATTTTGACCAGAGTTTTGCATGATTTTACAAAAAACACCAAAAAACCTTTACTTTTTTCCACCCTTCTCCAGATTAGGGTCTCCCGCACGATTCCGCTGCAAAGAAGTCAAGCGGAACCCAATATTGACCTGGTTTGGGCTGGTTAAAGCCTGTTTTATGACTATCAACATAACTATAAATTTCAATTTAAGTGGTCATTGAATCATCTTTAATTATAAAATTCACTGTTAAAAAATGTGAGAATACAATTAATAATTTATTTAAACTCTTTTTAATATTTGAAATATGATGAAATAGGAATATCAGAATTATTAGCAATTCAATATCAGAATGCGGTCAAACAGAAAATATTAAGGGTAACCAGCATTACAACAATTTCAAAATGAAAGCATAAAGGAAGTTGGTGATTTTATTTGTGTAACAATTTCTGACTCTGATATACGGTCTCTTATCAAAATTTCTCAGCCCTTAAAATGTTTAATTTTCTCGCCTAGCGGCTTGGTGAATTTTTCTAACCGATATTAAACACATACTGCCTGTTGTAGAGGATGTTACGCCAGAGTATCTCAAGAGGTAAATATATCGAAGTTGATATATTTACAGAGTGGGATACTCTGGCGTAACACCCTCTACAACAGGGTGTATGTGTTATATTATACTGAATACACTTATTCGATATAGATATCACATTGGCGGAAGTGCAAAAAAATGTATAATTGTTGGTGCACACACGGACCGAACGAAACATTCCCGTTTGTCCGGATGATATAACGGAGTGATATATCGTGTATTAAATCGTTGCAACCAAAGGGGCGGGGTAAGAGAGGAATAGACCAAAATGGCATATATCAAATATCTACTGAAAAGTAAATATTTTTGTATGAAATATATATCCTGATAGCGACCTATATCAAAGTCATTATTTGTAAAATAGAGACTTATCATACAGTGACTCTTTCACTTTTAAATATTTGTGCTTAAACAGATTGCTTCATATTCTTCTACTTTAAAAGATAATTTTAAATTAGCTAAATTTCTTTGTTACATGAAGAAGTCATATTATGTTGATAGCCTTAATTTTACATACTAAATGAATAATTTTAAATTATTCTCACAATGATCAGAACGCCAAATGGGCAATCAAATACTTTAGTTACTAAAGAATCCCGTCAACCAAGATAATTATTCGTGAACACAAGTGTACTGACATACCCTTTGTACAAGAAAAAATGCATATTCAAATGTAATTTACTTACGTTTATTACTTGTTCATCTGCAAACTAAACCAAGTAGTTTCAAATAGGGATACTAAATACGACAAACAAGGACTACCTTATTTTATTTACTTCCTTAATATGATCTTAATAGGCCTTTAACGCTAGAACTTTGTTATCCTTGGTTAAAAGACCGTAACTGGTCTATACAATTTTTATATTTTAACGAAATGGTCGCATTCAAATTGGAAACGATTATTATGTCGTACATGTAACAATATCTTATAAATATTAAATACATCTAAATTAGTTGGAAATACAATATTATATATACTAAACATAATTTAAATATTCAACAGAAGATACATACCAGGAACAAGTGTTTGTGCAAGTTTTTAATTTACATGTACCTTGAAAATGCACATTGATAAACAATACTAATATACAAAAGTAAGTAATGAAGGACTGTATGTATTGTACGAAATCTATATGAATGGTAGTAAAAACACCAAGACTTAATGGTATTCAACGTAAAAACTTTGGGGTATCGAAATATTCGTCTAGGAGAGTTTTTGCACGGCGTCGAGGTGATAACCGCACAGGCGGAGTTGTCGTTTAATAAATTTAATTTCGTTTAACACAATGCTGAATGAAAATGTCACTTAGTATTTAAATTTGCGTGCACAGTTTAGGTAGGGATGGATAATCAATTATTATAATTTATCATTAAGAATAATTTCACGAATATAAATTGTATTACAAATATAACCTGTTTTGCCAAAAACATCAATCCTTTATGATGTATACGATTATGTTATTTTGCTCTAGTAGCAAATACTGCAGATTCTAGTGCTAAAGAAGGTCAATCCCAAGTATGATATAAAGGAGTAGTAGTAGTGCCAATATAGTATTCCAACATTATAGTTTAATTTTAATGTAAGTTCAAGTAAAACTTCAAATAGTAATATAATCATACTGTCTTTGAAAGAGGGCGTTAGGGTAGATTATCACATGAAGAAAAAATTATCACCCAAGATGATGTGGAGGGTGATCAATTTTTGCTACATGTGATAATCTAACCTAACACCGAAGTTCAATTATCCGATTCGGCAATCTTTGGTCGGAGCGGGTGTTAATTTTCTTATATCACCCGTTGAGTGGAAAGCACGAGGAATTAACACCCGTTGCTATAATGGGCGGGGCTAAAGTCGGAATCAGTGAAAATTAACACATGGTTACTGTCCAAAAAGACAGCTTTTGTGCATTAAGTGTAATAAATAATTATAATACACTATTGTACAAAACATGCATCAATAAATCAAAATAAGATAATAATTGTGTTTTCATGGTCCTTTCCAAATATATGGTATTGTCAATTGCTACTGCTCTATTTATTATACAAACTGTTGTTTGCTTAATGATTAAGGCAGTCCGGGTTCTTTATCAATACAGCTTCTCAAGTGAATATATTGGGCTTTCCGCTTGGTTGTTGTCATGTTAAATTTATTTCAGGTTGAATGTATTCGGATACCCGATGTGTCTCATGCTAACGTTCTCCTCAATAGTCAATTTTCCGCTAGATTGTATCAACGACTTGAATGCACTAAATGTATCATATTATACATATATATATATATATGTTATGAGTATTTATTTCATATCAGTAAAATAATGGTTGTTTCAATTGCTTAAAACAAGGTCAGCTGGTATTAATCAATCTGCAAGTTGACATGAGGGCATTACCACGAGGTGATCACGTCGTGGTAATGCCCTCTCCAGTTACAAGCAGCATCAAACTGTTTATTTGTAATTTATTAAAAAAAAATAAAAATACATGTACAACCTAAATGCGGAAAAAGCTAAAGTTTAGAAAACTAAATGTGTTTGCCTAAAAATGCAAAACAATGATACATCATGAGGCCCAATTTCAAATCATACAGCAAGCAGCTTCAACTAAATAATACAGTCTTAAACACATGGTTTCCTAATTCTTCAATAAAATAAAAATAAAAGTTGCTTATATAGAGGGCATTGTCGTGATATCTTGGCTGCACAAGGGAGAGTGATATTTCCTGAAACATTCATAATGCCAAGTATCATGCCAATGCCAGATATATAAGAAACTATTTATTTATTTAAATGAACAATTGAGAAACCACGTGTTTAAGACTATAATTTTATTTGTAGCTGCTTGCTGTATGATTTGAATGTGGACTTCATAATATATTATTGTTTAGCATTTTCAGGCAATACACAGTAGTTTTCTAAGCTTAAGGACATTTTTCCTCATTTGGGTTGTACATGTACATATAATTTTTATATAAATTGATAAAAACGTTTTTATGTTGCTTGTTACTGGCGAGGGCATTAACACGACGTGATTACGCCCGCACGCGTTATCATGGCATGATAATGTCCTCATGTCAAATTACAGCAGATTAATTAATACCAACTGACGTTGTTTATATCCAATTAAAACAAACTTAATTTTACCGTAATGAAATAAAATAATTATAAACAATGTCTAAAAATTTTAATTTAGGTATAATTGTTATTAAATAAATTGGCATACAATATAAATTATGTCTGACAAATTGGACTTCAAAATACATATTTTACCAGTAGTACCAAAAGTACCATTCTCCATCACTTTCATTCAAATCCAGTAGAAAAATCGGGCAACCTGATCAGAAAATGAAAACGAACAGAGTCTAATTTGATAACATTTATAAATCATGAATTCTAAGGTCGGTCCCGATACACAATTACACCAAGTGGCAAGCTGCCTAAGATACAAGAGCGTGACCGTGACAGCATCGTCCCATGCCAAACGATTGTTCGTCGCATAACTTGGAGGGCATCAGTGGTAGGAGTAGAACTTACATGGATCTCATTACACAATGTGCCTAATTCTGCATTGACAATGAAGAGGAATTCGAAAACGAAGAAGAGATGGAGCCCAAGACCTGCTTTGATCATCCTGAAATGCAGATAATGAATGAAAACTGCTTGCAAAAACTGCTTCACACAAGACGGATATTTTAGACGACTCACGCGCCGAAAACATGTGGTGCACTATTTAAATATAGGGTGCATTTTTCAAAACCAAGCCAGTGAAAATGGGCTTTGCTGGAGACGCGACAGAAATCAGATGAATTAGGTAAGTGAAGAGGTAGCGATTATCGGCACTTCGGTATATAGAAAAGAACAAACGTTTTATTGATTGATTTAATGTTTGCTACGTCTAGAGAGCATTAATTTTAGTCAAGACGAAATCAAGTTAACAAAGAAATAAATTCAGGAAAGATGACCAACGGGCAAAATATTTGAATGGCACGGGAAAGTATAGATAAGGGGAGGGCGAAAAAATAGACTTTTCTAGCGGCTACAACGAGCCTACTCTTATCGACAGCTACATAAGGGGTTTTTATCGTGCAAGGAGGGTGGCCCTCTCCAAACAAGTTACCTAATGTGGTCCACTGTTAGGTTTTCCGTATTATGACCTGAAAATGAAGACCCCTTTGTAGATTTCGAAAAAGAGTAAGATTTCTGTGGCCTCTACAAAATGCTAAATTGTCCATCCCTACCCATTGTTCTATACTTTCCATTTTGTTCCGCTCTTTTCTCGTTGATTTATTGTTTGTTAACTTGTTCTAATGCTGAATATAAGTGAAATACTGCTCACTGAACGTAAAACATATCCAATCATACCATCGATCACCAAACTGAACAATAGCAACATCCAATAGATAAAAAGAGATCTAAAAGTGCTATCATAGCAAGTAAAATTTGTCAAGACGAATACATTGACAAACAGTGGGTCAGTGAGTTAAAATTCGATGTTATTCTATTTCCAGTTTTACTGAAGGATATTGAAAACCTAAACGAAGCACTCAATGAAATGTGCAAGACTTCGACAGAGTGAAGAATGGCGATCATAGAGGATGGCGAAGACGATTTCAAAGTGTATCCACTGAGAATATTTAAGAACTAGGAAACCAAAAACGTAAACATATTGTTCCTCATTGGCTTCGATTAGCAATAATTTGTCAGCAATATTATCATCGGTGTCAGTTGAAGGACGTTGAGAGCAACGATATTCTAAGCAAAACAACAATCGAGTGAATTTCGACGTGAGTAACAGTATCAGCACTGTCCTGCGGTTTGCTCAAAGAATCTATAAATTCAGTGCTACAAACGACTGTAAATGGTGAGTGTATCATCAGTATCAATAGTATTCTGGTCAACACTGAAATCAGTGGTAGTTGTGTCAACGGCTTGCAACAATCTACAATTGAGGCATAAAGACCATCATGGACCCTAAGAGCTCCCAGAACTTGGTATATATACTGATCCCACTGCGTGCCATCTGCCACATAAGAACTTATATGACCGATGAGACGGTAAGATTTTCTGCCCTAGAGGTGAGAGTATAACTAAACACTTTCATCTTCGCCAGTTATAAATAAATGAACTATCAAGGCAGCTGTAGTTTGAACTTGACTAATGGTGAAGTCAATAAATCAAACAAGTGTCTAAGAGCGGTTGCCAGCAGTCCGTCTCTGTTTGTTCCAAGTCAGTTTGTCATGAGTTCACAAGATATTACTTACCCAGCGAAAGGATCAGAAGATTACAACTTTCATTTACTCAAGTCATGTCCATAAAATTGTGGTTCGGAGAACATTTTTTTTTCGCAAATTTACAACTTTTTTAAACTAAAGAATCAAGAAAAGAATCTTATTAGTACTCTTCGAATGTCGGATATCAATAATCTCGATAGTTAAATTATATAATTTTTAGTCCTCGACAAGGATCAGGCTTACAATATTGTAATTTAACGATCTCGATTGGAGGAATCCAAAAATCCACTACACTATATGACCTATATTTCATACCCAAGATAAAATGCCATTTCCTACTATGTCAAAGATTGTTGTTCTTGCTATATGTACATGTATCTGGCCATTAAGTGGATTAGGAAGTATCCTTGTCAATAAATATTTTTGTACCGGTCTCTACAACAAACTCAGAGGTCGTGGGTGTTGTTCTAAAACGTGCGGTCAAGGTTTATACATCTCTCCCGTTAAGTCAGCTGCCTTCAACCTATGGAGACGGTTTATACTTTAAACAATAAGCAATAAGTAATACAATGGTCGATGGCTGATTCTTGGTCCTAATAGTCCATTTAAGGATGTTCCGTTCTTGGGCATGCTTCTGTAGCGTATGTTAATGAACGCTATTAATGCTACCAATCTCGCGTACAAAGAAGATGGAGCCAAATCCCCTGAACCAGAGCTGAAATCGGAGATTTAAAATACATCCTTTGTGTGAGGATGCTGTTCTGTTCTAAACGTCATTTTAACAATTAGTAGCGCTGCAACGGGTATGCACGTCATAGCTTGCATTCCATTGAAAGATAAGAGGATCAATATGAGACCGATTTTGCAGCGTTCACAAATGTATACATTAATACTAAAAAGAGAAACATCAACAACTTTGACGCCGCTTTTAGTGAGGACCGTACTGTGCATGCGTATACGGCGCCTATACGTTACGCTTACCGTTCTTTCTTCATGTTTGCATTATTTTTGTTTTTCTGATCCATCATGTGGATCCAAAAAGTTTCTTATAGGATCGTATAAGAGGTTCAATTCTTGAATCCGTATACACAACACTTTGACTGATTTATAACTGATTACATCCGTCATTATGGGTCTGTAATTACTTTGGTAACCGTCAGCGATCAGTCCGATCAGTTCAATCCGCACCATCCAGAATAAGTCATTTAATTATATTTAAGGTAATTTCAGTTGAGCGTAGATAAAACCCATACTCTGATGGTTCTCTTTGTTTGGTTCCCAGAGTGAAGATCCTACTTTTCCCAAATTTACCGTTCACTTCCACCGCCTCTATAATTTTAAAGATGACACCATAAAGCTGTCCTTCCATTTGATCACCCTTGGTTCTGCTCCCCACCGTGACATCGATAGCGTCGTCTTTCAACAAGTGTTGAGAATTCATAATCTTTATAAGTGTCCAGAGGAACAAAGTTCGTTTTTATGCCTTGTAACGTAGAACCAACACAAGTTTATTAATCGATTGTTGGTATCAATTTGACAGATTACGTCGCTGATACATTTTAAGGGTATCAGTAGTATCGTAGTCCTTCGTTATTGTTGACATGAACTATAACTGAGGCCTTAATTGAATATTTCATAAAAAGACCATTATAGTTCTCTTGTTACTAAAATCGTCAGAATGCCTGACTTCTGTTTGGTCATGTTTGGTGGACGTGGACGGTCGACAATCCAAGAGGTACAAACTGTGCTCCCCTTCTTGATTTTACTAAAATTAGGTACAGAAACAGCTAGGTCTGCATTATAACTTGACCTACATCTAGAAGTTCACAATAAAGCAGTTGAGAACCAGAATTTATGACAAACATGATGAGTTTAATTTGGTAAATTTTCCATTTCAGTGTGGCATCATTCCAATAGCACCTGCATATGGACTATACATCTAATGATCATTGATTTGTTTCGTTTGTCGTAACCCCTTTTCCACCTTTTTATAGTATTATGACTATCCCCGGATATGACAAAAGTCAAGGAACCGGTAATCGCGCGTCCGGTGGATGATTCCCCGCAAGTTACCTATCTTGCATTTTCCGTAATTTTTTTGAAATTTATTTTAAAATTCCATGGACTAATTGTGATCTTCATATTAAGTAATTTCTCACTTAGACATTTATATGGTACAGCTTAAATGGGATCAATGCACTGTATTGAGCTAAAAAAAATATTCACATTATACTGCAAATGCCATTTAGTATTCGTACTAACGTTCTCATTTGATTTTTGAAATGACAAATTCGCTATTATAATAAGTTCTCTCTTTTGAACAATTAAAGATGAAACACATAAACACCTGGATTATTTTGAAGTGATTATAACAATAGTGTAATATTACAATGTTTATCCTTTCATTTGTAGGATATGGATAAAATATAATAATACTTGGTAAATTTAATTAGAACAATTTTCACAATTGTCATTTATTTATACATTGTCTATATTTCTCAATAGATAGACAAGAGCTCTCACCGAGTATGCTATTTCTTCATGATCAACTTATAAATAAAAAAACGTAACAAGAAAAAACGTTTGCTGGTTTTCTAAGACTTTGATTTGTGGATTGTCTTTACAGTGTTCGGTATTTTGTAATTACCTTTATTTACAGTTACCAATATAGCTAAGCAATTCCCGTGTCAACTCACTTTCTCAAGATTTAGTAACAGTTTGATTTAGTAACAGTGTGTGCCTTTGTATACCATCATTCTGCCAATGACTTTCAAAGTGTAAGGTTCATGTTTTGATTTTTTAAAAATTTTTCAATCATATTGTGAAAACTTGAAGACAAAACCCACCCTCTTACCACCCTTTGAAATTTCTTATAAATATTAACGAATGTTTTCTTAGTAGTTTTTCGCTTTCCGTTTTATCCCTAAACATTTAGGTTTCGGGTTTTAGTGCGGATCTACATGTGAAAACTGATATTGATTTTCATTTTTCACACAGCTCGGGTGGGGAAGACCACAATGGCCCATCCTTCGTATGACCGACTTAATTAGTTATATATATTGCACTTGCTTATTATCAAAACTAATCATAAATTAAACAAACATGGTCGCCTATTAAAGTGGCTGTTGTGCTCAAATCATGGTGTTGTTGTTGTTTATTTTTCTCTTCTTGTTTTAATAATGCACACAAGATCGCTTTCTGAATATGATTTGTGACAATATATATGCATTAACTACATTGGATAATACCATTTTATTACTTTTTGTACGTTATATTTATTTTAATATGTTTTAACATATTTTTTAACCCCCACCTATGATTATTCAAATATTTATTTTTAGAGTCAGTCACACATTCGATGTACAGATATAAAATTGTCATTCAGGTCAATAGATCAATTCAACATAATTGTTTAACGTAAGGATCTGATTACATTTATAGCCATAATTTTGTTCGACAATGTGGACAGTGAATACTCCACCATTGGTCTAGACAATATAAGACAATTGTTATTATTTTTAATATTTCCTGACTGTTGTTTTCACGGCTGCATTTATAGCTTTGCAACACGTGAATTATACTGATGTTACATAGCACACCTGCATTTCTTATCGTATTAATACCAATCACGCTGACTTTAAAACAAAATCAATTTAGACTCTGCCTTCCATATGCTGCTGTAAAATGTCTTAAGCAAAATAGGGATCGAAGATTTGTTTATTTGATATTCAGGTATGTAATCAACAATTGTAGTATGCAGAAGATTTGGTTGCAATACGTTATATGTACTATTTTTCTTGCTTTTAATAATCCGTGTAGTATGTTAATTTGTTTCTCCATCATTTATTAATTTGTTCACCTCTCAATTTGTCAACCCAGACTATTAAACTATTTAATTGTAATACAATAAAAATGATCGTATATGTTATTTAATTTTTATCGAAAACAAATAAGAATTGTGTGCTTATCATTGATTACCAGCTTAAAAGTATATTTTGTGTTCATTTCATAACGCATTCGTTATTCTAGATCCTGCGGTAATAATGTTAGAATTAAATACAGCTACTTGTTTACATAACGTATTTTTTAAAATACAGAAGGAAATGCCTATAAACAGCTCAGAACGTTACTGGGGCAACTTTCCTGTCAGTTGAGTAATTATGTGGTTTGAGCATTCCACAAAACTCTAATCTTCCTCTTCACATGCTAAGGCCCGGCTCTTTTTCACTGTCAAAAATTTCAGACGCACAACTGCTCTACCGGGTTAAGACCGCCAGAAGGAGGAGTTTGCTAGAGTGTGGCCACTACTCACAAATCGGCTAGTTGGCGCCCGGAATGATTGATGCGGTTGTATGTTTTAGTAGTTAAGCACTCGGAAACGATATAAACAGATGATAAATTTTAATGTAATGTTGTCAAGTCATCTAACAAAATACAAAAAAAATGTCCCATGAGCTAACAAATAACTTGATAATGTAATTATTATAGCAAAATATGTATCGATATTAAGGAAAAATGATATGATAACGAAAACAAAACCAAAAAAAAATTTTTAAAGGAAACGCGACGATTTTAAGAATGCAATTTTACACCCATTCGCAAATGACATGTTCTGAAAAAACAAAGCTAAAATTTCGAAAATGTCTGGATTTATTTTTTCTATATAGTCTATTCCACAATATGCGATTAATTTTGTTTGTTTGTTTGAATGGGGTTTTAATGCCATTTTCAGCAATTTTTCAGCTATTTCATGGCATCAAGTTTTTATTGGGGGAGGAAGCTGGAGTACCCGGAGAGAACCCCCGACCTGCGGTAGGAAAACTGGCAATCCTTGTCAATTTAAGATTGGAGTTGAGTACACCCTGCATGCAGTGAGAATCGAACCCGCAATCTCAGTGTTGACAGACCACGTAATCAATAGTAGACGAACTACCTTGACCACTCGGCCACCGAGGCCTTAACATACGATTGAAGAAACATTTTCAATCGAATATATACACTTGGCCATAAGTCAGAAACCACCAGGATTTTAGCGGGGGTGATTTTTTAATTTTTAAAACCAATATTTTTATCAAAATATAACCATCCATTGTTCAATTCAAGTTGAGTTTAAAATAGTCGACTATTTTAAAGAAGTTTATGATTTTACTATTCAAAATGTATAGAAAAGACCGTCAAGATGTCGTTTGTAAAAATATGCAAAAAATTTGCAAAATCATAAATCAAAAAAAAGTTTCAGTTTAAACCGCTGGTAATGTTACATACAAAGAAATTGCATGTTGGGGGTTATTAAGATGTAAGAAAAAAATCATTTTTAAACATTTATTCACAAAAAAGAGTCAGTATCGTGTGTATCCACCACGCATCCGATGCAATTCTTGAACTCGTCTCCTAGTGCTCTGGACAAGTCTCTGAAGTCTACGTTGAGTGAATTTCCGCCACTCCTATCAGGCAATTCTTGAATGTTCTGACATAGAGGGTCACGTTCATTCACTTTCCGGCCGAGATGGACCCAAACATGCTCTATCGGATTCAAATCCGGAGACATGGCAGGCCATGGTAATGTCTCAAGCGTTGTCGTCCATAAACACGGGTCTGTTTCCAAGTGGATGTGCATCAAAATTGAGCACAATACGGGGGTCCATAATCTAATATCTGTATTAAAAGCAGTTAATGTGCATTCCAATGGATACAAGTCTAACTTACAGTCATATAAGAAGCAGCTCCAAACTCACTCCGCCACTAATAAAAGCTGTAGTTCCCAAAACATGTGCATGTTCAAAAGCTGTCTTGCATTGACGTCATACCCGTATCCTACCATCAACTGGTATCAGAAGAAAACGACTTTCTTTTCCAAGAGCAAATATTCCACACGATATGGTCACGCGCCTACTGCAGCCGGGCATCCTTATGTCTTTGTGCAAGTGCTGGTCGCTTTATTGGTCTCCGTGCTCGAAGTCTTCTGCAGTTATGCCTTCTGTTTACTGTCCATCTACTGATTCTAACATAGACATTCCATCGACTACGCAACATGTTTGCATTGGTAAAAGGTTGTTGTCTAGCAAGTCTTCGAAGTAGTCTATCTTCTCTCTCTGTTGTCTTTTTCGGTCGCCCTGATCTTTGACTTTCCCCAACAAAACCAGTTTCATAATATCGTATCATTAGCCTACTGATGACAGAATGGCTAACATTGAACCTATCTTAAACCTGCCGCTGTGTCAGTCAAGCCCTTATCATACCAACTGCTTGCCATCTCTCTGCATCTGCTAGTTTTTGACGTTCTATGTTGAAATGATTTCAAAACAGGATAAATTTTACCTGTTACGCACGTGCACATGATGAAATGAAAAAAGGGCGCCAAAATTGGGTTTTCAAAAACTGAGGGTAGTGTTTTTTAAATTTCTATTGTTTTGTATCGTGAATCAAGCGATTTAAAAATTCTAAAGATACTACAAACCTAGTTTTTTTATAACATATGTTCCAAGAACCGGTAACAATTAATTTCTTTATTTATTTGAAGCAAAAATTGGTGGTCCCTAACTTTTGGCAAAGTGTATATATACATGAATGCGTTTTTATTCCTTCAATATTTGCTATATAAAAATCAATCAAATATTTTTGTCATAGGGAAAAATACCCAGGAAATCTAATGAATTACGTTTGATTACGAATATGAGACTGCGACCATTGTGATTAGCATAGAAACGTGTATAGGATACGAGTACGAAGTACATGCCCCTAATAAGAAACCCGTCGGGATATCTATTGTCATGTCTAGGAAAGAGTCAAAGTCAGAAATAGGAAAGACTATATATGTCTGAACGAAAATGTCCGATTCATTTCCCATAACGATAAAATTAAGTCATGGTGACCAGCGTAGAACCCTTGAAGAGATAAAATCATCCTTAATGCCACAAATCATTTTCATAGCAGCTTATTAGTCAACTGCAGAGAGCGGTCTAGAAAATTGGAACTTTTCAGTCATCCCGTTTAAAGTATAGTTTGTAGTTTTTCCGAGACTATTTCTAGAAGTAGGTTTAAGTCTATTAGTGGTGTCTTGAAATTCAACCTTGCTACGGTAGATTAAATGACTAATAGTTTTTGTTGTTTGTTTGTTTGATGGTGTTTAACGCCACTTTCAGCAATTTTTCAGCTATATCATGGCGTCCAGTTTTTATTGGGGGAGGAAGCCGGAGTACCCGGAGAAAACCCCCGACCTGCGGTAGGAAAACTGGCAATCCAAATGCCTAAAAGCAACCAAAGCCAGGACGGTTTTACCTCTAATATGACTCCATAAATTAAATCTTAATTTTAACTTGAATACAAGGTCTTGTTAATATGAATTGTTTGCTGCATTGTCATTCATATTTATTTTAAAGTTAGACTGAATATAGGTTTGTGATTTTTACATCAGCATTCTATACAAGAAATATTAAGAAATGTTGAATAACGTTACCCAATATTCAACTTTCGTCTTCTGTTGTCTCGTGAATGATATTGTCTATTCGACATACTGAGCTTGATCAGGTATATTTTATATGAGAAAAAACATACCCGCTGATAATATGCGGGATATTTAATAGTTCCTTTGATTTCCTATATCAACATACTAATTGGTTATTTTGTATTGCTATGTCCATCTTTGATATTGATTCCTATTGAATTTTTTTTAATTCAATGTAGTTTTATTATCAAACATTTCTATAATGTAAATTTAACATTCATTAAATTGAAAGCATCTTTAACGTTTTTAAGATTTTCTATAACAACGACATTATTTTTCACACTTACTTTTCTATGTTAGCACGAACTGGTTCACATAGCATTCATGTAATAACATCCATCACATAGAATCATCCAAGATATATGTAAAGAAGTAAGTTCTTATAATTGATGAACGGTCAATCTCATAGCTACATTCTCGATTTTGTGTGACAATAACAGAAAACTAGTACAAGCTTATAGCAAACTGTATGAAACAAAACGGCAAATATAGAAATTGACATTAGCTTTTACTATCAAAGGATATTTTGTATGACAAATTATGAGTCCGATTTAATTTTTACAACGTACTATTCCTATGATAAGATTTCTTACGGCAAAATTAAATTTGCATGTACGAGGTATAATGAATTATGTAATATTCAGACATGGCTGTATATATATTGACACTTTAGCGATAATGTCTTTAACTTTTACGTAAAAAAACTGAAAGTTAAGGGAAATTACAAATCCGGATTATAGACAAACATTTACATCGCAACACATGTACCAAAACACAAAAACAGAAAGAGAGTTACCCGAACCCAATAAAAACCACGAGTTCGCTCAGGCGCTCAAGTATGAAAATATGTTAACTCATCTGCGGAGTTGGATCATAATAATACATTTTTATTTATCAACAGAATGTAAATCTTTATATTCAGTTATAAGTATTCCTATTGACGTCAACGTTTTTTTTCAACTAGCTTTATTGGTTTTTACATGTCATATATTCTCGTAAACACTAATGTTGGCATTTACTTTACCATATAATGAAATTTTAAATGAAATGAAAATGACTTGTCAGTTTAAGAAAAGACAAAAGCAAAAAATAACAGAAAGTGCAAAAACGAGGTAAGCAACCAAAGGGTTTGTCATATAAAATGCTTTTGCAGAAGACAAGTGAAACTTTATAAAGTGTAGTAAACAGAGATCGATACAGAATTGATATGTGGTAAAAAATGGTTGATAAAGTTCAATCCAATTAAAACTGATGTTTTCTTATTAGGAAATGCTGTTGATAAAGGAGCTATAAGTTTAATGTTAAAAAATAGCCAACTTGGTATACGTGAGCAGCACAAACACCCGGGAATTACCCTAACTAAGGACTGTAAGTAGCATTGTCATATTAATAATGTATGCAAAAGTGTTTTTCCTAAGATATATTTGCTTAGAAAATTAAAATATATACTAAAGCGTGATTCCCTAAGCAAGATTTATCTAACATTCATTAGACCGATTATGGAGTATAGTTGTGAGTTGTGGAATGGTTGCGAAAATGAACTTTCAGAAAAACTTGAAAAAATACAGTTAGAATTTAGCAGCCAGAATCGTAACCGGTCTCCCATGTTATGCAAGTCGCGAATCGCTATTATAAGAAACATGGTGGGAGAAGTTGATAGACAGACGAAATAGACAATGCCAATGTTTGATGTATAATGGTGTGAATAAAAATTGTCCTTCATACCTAACCGATATCTTACTACCGATACTTTCAGAAATGTCACACTATTCCCTCAGAAATAACGATAACTTCAGTATTCCACGATATAGACTTATAAAATCTAATAACTCTTATTTACGTCGACACTTAGATTGTGGAATAAACTAAAGATTGATTTACGAAATATTTTTTTCACAATTTAAAAGAGCACTTACAACACAGACATATTCTATACCTAAATGTTATCATACTGGAACTAGGAAAATGAATATACTTCATAGAAGACTGCGACATAATTTTAGTGCATTAAATTTTGATCTATTTCGTAGTAACATAAGAAAGGATGCGACCTGTTTATGCGGTTATCCATGTGAGAATACATATCATTTTTTCATGGAATATCCTCTTTATAATTCAATCAGACATAATTCATAATCCTTCAAATATACGGAGAATGTATAATGTTGTTACAACTTGTGCTCGATCTCATCTTGCTTTCATAGTATGCAAATAAAATATGTTTAAAATAATATAGCAAGGTTGAATGAATAAGCCTCAAATGGACTATTTGCTTATTTGTTGTTACATTCTCTATATTATTCTTAGAATATAACCGTTCTTTTCATTTATATATTCTCACTGAACTTCAATGCATGTCAATATTTTTTAAACTAGTTTAGACTAGAAATTGTTCATAAGTGCTTAACATGGCAAAAATTACACATCCGTGAAAAATTATTCAATGCCATCATTGAGTCTGTGTGCGACCGTGCAAGATGCGAAAAGAAAGTACCAATGAAAGTGCCTTATATTGTGCCAAACGTCAACAATGATAAATCTGGGTTGTTCTCAGTGATAAACATACTTGCATCAATAACATTATAGATGAAAATTTTATAATATTCATACATGTAGTTATATTTAGCGCAAACTCTGGATAAATAACACTGTAACGTGAAGCTAATCAGGAGATATTTTGTTCGAGATGTTTGTTAATGATGATTTATAGGGAATCGATACCATGATTTGCACAAACCTTAAACTAAGAGTTAGCTGTAAAGGTAAAAACATATTTCCTCTTTAATAATCTAAAATCTCTTCTAATGTCTGTAATTGTTGGATGCAATGTCTCACTGTTCCTCCCTGAAAGTGTGTAAATTATTTTTGTAATAACTTATGTTTGTAATTATATATATGTTTTTCTCATTTTATGGCTTGGTTCATTTAGTTTCAAGATATATTTTCCACATTCGTAATTTATAGCATCCCAACACAGCATAAGTTTTCTCCATATTTTGCGGTATTTTTTTAATAATAACCATAAGAGTTGCTCAGAGTTAAAATGAATTATCAGGCAGTACTTTTGATTTCCTCAAAACTTTATTGGGATGCCTCGGTGGCTGAGTTCGTTGATTTTGATAACGTTACCTGTCAACACTGAGATTGCGGGTTCAAAAATCACTTTGGGCAGGGCAGCGTACGCTCAACTACAATCGTATTTGACAACGATTTCCAGTTTTCCTAACGATGGTAGGGGGTTTACTCTGGGTACTCCGGCTTCCTCTACCATTAAACACTGGAGGCCATGATGTAGCTGAACAAATTCTTTAAGTTATATATCATTGAAAACAATCACTTGTTGGAGACACGATGACTAACAAATAATTTGTCTCAGAAACCGTTTCTGCATATATTTTAATTCATTCAATCTAAGAAAATAAATAGTCCATTAAAATCGATTTTGTAGTTATGAATTAGTAAAATATGATGCCTCATATAATTATCACGTGTTGTATAAATCATTCTTATCTCATTCTTGATTTTATACAAACAGATTGTTAAAAGATCTTTTTACTTTTGTTATATCATATTTTTTAATGTTCTTTATTTATAATATAATTTGCATTATTTCAGCAATGGGCTACCACGACATTTTTAAAGGAACAAATTACTTTGTTGGTGTTTTGATTTTGATATCAGCATCTACAGTTTGTAATAGCTGTTTATTATTTGTGATTACTAAGGTAAAAAACCTTCGAACCACTTCGAACTTTTTTATTTCAGCAATATTATTTGCAAATATTTTATCTGGAATTTTTAATGGTATATCTGTAAGCGTTGATACGCTCGGTCTTGCAAATCAACCATTATGGTGTTCGGTTTTGTGTAGTATCAATAGAAGTCTCCTTGCAGCAGGTGTCTACTCGTTAGTTGGCCTTTGCATGGACAGATATAAATTTTATGTCGGACCAGCGACATACACATGCAACAAAAAATCGGCACGTCGAGCACTGGCATATATATGGTCGATGTCTGTTACCTATGGAGTTGTATTATTAATCGTAACACTAAGCATAACTAGAAATGGATCAAACATCAAAGATGGTAGTATGTGTTCTCTTTTCGATGAGTACCCCAATTTTAACGCAAATTTAAGAATTGTCGATTTTGTGATAATTTTCAGCATTTCGGCTTGCATTATCATAATTGCGTTCTACAAGATTTTTAAAAAGTCTTGGAACCATCATGTGAACAACATGTTTACCATGCAAAACCACAAAAAATCTCTCCGGCTTCTTATATCGGTTTCTGTACTGCAGTGGTTCTCGGATGTGCCATTTTATGTTTACGAAATATCTCACGATTTGAGCGGGAGTTTTTCAGGATTAAACATAAAAGAAACAACAGAGGACCTGTTGAAATTGAGCAGCGTACTTTACGCGGTGGTCTCTTCCATTTTTCTACCGCTAATATATTTCGTATTTTCGGATCAGATAAGATTGGAGTTGAAAAAACTGCACAAAAGAAATGTTGTACATCCTGGTATTGAAATAACCAATTAATACACAACAAAAGATGGGCAGACACAGGTTAAAAACAAAACTTAGGGAAACAGTCATATGCTATGAATGTGTTTAACGTATTATATTGTAATGTCCTATTTAATCACCATTAGAGCTGTATTTTATAACTATTATGTTGCTTGTCTAAATGATTATAGCTACATGTTTCTCATCAAGGGCATATTCAGGATGAATATGGTTGGGGTGAGAGTAATTTATTCAGATATTAAGTTTCGCAACGCCAGACGTAGGTTTGTTGCTGGTGTAAAGGCAATAATATAGTAATCGAGTGTGGTGACATGGCGAACAATTCCTGCAGAGAGTATCTTTTTTCATTTGTTTTGTCATACATAGAGACGGAAAAATCCCTGTAATCCTTATTGTGCATAGAGATAACGATTGTATATAAGTATTTAACATAATTCTTAATAATTTCAGCATTATGATTAGACGTGTTGTGATTAGGGATTGTATTTGTCACTCCAAACTGATATAAAGTCTTGATTTTGGGGTGGTATTTTTTTCGAGACACATCAAATGCTGCCAATTTAAATAAAGCTATGCTCTTTTTCACTGTCAAAAATTTCAGACGCACAACTGCTCTACCGGGTTAAGACCGCCAGAAGGAGGAGTTTGCTAGAGTGTGGCCACTACTCACAAATCGGCTAGTTGGCGCCCGGAATGATTGATGCGGTTGTATGTTTTAGTAGTTAAGCACTCGGAAACGATATAAACAGATGATAAATTTTAATGTAATGTTGTCAAGTCATCTAACAAAATACAAAAAAAATGTCCCATGAGCTAACAAATAACTTGATAATGTAATTATTATAGCAAAATATGTATCGATATTAAGGAAAAATGATATGATAACGAAAACAAAACCAAAAAAAAATTTTTAAAGGAAACGCGACGATTTTAAGAATGCAATTTTACACCCATTCGCAAATGACATGTTCTGAAAAAACAAAGCTAAAATTTCGAAAATGTCTGGATTTATTTTTTCTATATAGTCTATTCCACAATATGCGATTAATTTTGTTTGTTTGTTTGAATGGGGTTTTAATGCCATTTTCAGCAATTTTTCAGCTATTTCATGGCATCAAGTTTTTATTGGGGGAGGAAGCTGGAGTACCCGGAGAGAACCCCCGACCTGCGGTAGGAAAACTGGCAATCCTTGTCAATTTAAGATTGGAGTTGAGTACACCCTGCATGCAGTGAGAATCGAACCCGCAATCTCAGTGTTGACAGACCACGTAATCAATAGTAGACGAACTACCTTGACCACTCGGCCACCGAGGCCTTAACATACGATTGAAGAAACATTTTCAATCGAATATATACACTTGGCCATAAGTCAGAAACCACCAGGATTTTAGCGGGGGTGATTTTTTAATTTTTAAAACCAATATTTTTATCAAAATATAACCATCCATTGTTCAATTCAAGTTGAGTTTAAAATAGTCGACTATTTTAAAGAAGTTTATGATTTTACTATTCAAAATGTATAGAAAAGACCGTCAAGATGTCGTTTGTAAAAATATGCAAAAAATTTGCAAAATCATAAATCAAAAAAAAGTTTCAGTTTAAACCGCTGGTAATGTTACATACAAAGAAATTGCATGTTGGGGGTTATTAAGATGTAAGAAAAAAATCATTTTTAAACATTTATTCACAAAAAAGAGTCAGTATCGTGTGTATCCACCACGCATCCGATGCAATTCTTGAACTCGTCTCCTAGTGCTCTGGACAAGTCTCTGAAGTCTACGTTGAGTGAATTTCCGCCACTCCTATCAGGCAATTCTTGAATGTTCTGACATAGAGGGTCACGTTCATTCACTTTCCGGCCGAGATGGACCCAAACATGCTCTATCGGATTCAAATCCGGAGACATGGCAGGCCATGGTAATGTCTCAAGCGTTGTCGTCCATAAACACGGGTCTGTTTCCAAGTGGATGTGCATCAAAATTGAGCACAATACGGGGGTCCATAATCTAATATCTGTATTAAAAGCAGTTAATGTGCATTCCAATGGATACAAGTCTAACTTACAGTCATATAAGAAGCAGCTCCAAACTCACTCCGCCACTAATAAAAGCTGTAGTTCCCAAAACATGTGCATGTTCAAAAGCTGTCTTGCATTGACGTCATACCCGTATCCTACCATCAACTGGTATCAGAAGAAAACGACTTTCTTTTCCAAGAGCAAATATTCCACACGATATGGTCACGCGCCTACTGCAGCCGGGCATCCTTATGTCTTTGTGCAAGTGCTGGTCGCTTTATTGGTCTCCGTGCTCGAAGTCTTCTGCAGTTATGCCTTCTGTTTACTGTCCATCTACTGATTCTAACATAGACATTCCATCGACTACGCAACATGTTTGCATTGGTAAAAGGTTGTTGTCTAGCAAGTCTTCGAAGTAGTCTATCTTCTCTCTCTGTTGTCTTTTTCGGTCGCCCTGATCTTTGACTTTCCCCAACAAAACCAGTTTCATAATATCGTATCATTAGCCTACTGATGACAGAATGGCTAACATTGAACCTATCTTAAACCTGCCGCTGTGTCAGTCAAGCCCTTATCATACCAACTGCTTGCCATCTCTCTGCATCTGCTAGTTTTTGACGTTCTATGTTGAAATGATTTCAAAACAGGATAAATTTTACCTGTTACGCACGTGCACATGATGAAATGAAAAAAGGGCGCCAAAATTGGGTTTTCAAAAACTGAGGGTAGTGTTTTTTAAATTTCTATTGTTTTGTATCGTGAATCAAGCGATTTAAAAATTCTAAAGATACTACAAACCTAGTTTTTTTATAACATATGTTCCAAGAACCGGTAACAATTAATTTCTTTATTTATTTGAAGCAAAAATTGGTGGTCCCTAACTTTTGGCAAAGTGTATATATACATGAATGCGTTTTTATTCCTTCAATATTTGCTATATAAAAATCAATCAAATATTTTTGTCATAGGGAAAAATGCCCAGGAAATCTAATGAATTACGTTTGATTACGAATATGAGACTGCGACCATTGTGATTAGCATAGAAACGTGTATAGGATACGAGTACGAAGTACATGCCCCTAATAAGAAACCCGTCGGGATATCTATTGTCATGTCTAGGAAAGAGTCAAAGTCAGAAATAGGAAAGACTATATATGTCTGAACGAAAATGTCCGATTCATTTCCCATAACGATAAAATTAAGTCATGGTGACCAGCGTAGAACCCTTGAAGAGATAAAATCATCCTTAATGCCACAAATCATTTTCATAGCAGCTTATTAGTCAACTGCAGAGAGCGGTCTAGAAAATTGGAACTTTTCAGTCATCCCGTTTAAAGTATAGTTTGTAGTTTTTCCGAGACTATTTCTAGAAGTAGGTTTAAGTCTATTAGTGGTGTCTTGAAATTCAAACTTGCTACGGTAGATTAAATGACTAATAGTTTTTGTTGTTTGTTTGTTTGATGGTGTTTAACGCCACTTTCAGCAATTTTTCAGCTATATCATGGCGTCCAGTTTTTATTGGGGGAGGAAGCCGGAGTACCCGGAGAAAACCCCCGACCTGCGGTAGGAAAACTGGCAATCCAAATGCCTAAAAGCAACCAAAGCCAGGACGGTTTTACCTCTAATATGACTCCATAAATTAAATCTTAATTTTAACTTGAATACAAGGTCTTGTTAATATGAATTGTTTGCTGCATTGTCATTCATATTTATTTTAAAGTTAGACTGAATATAGGTTTGTGATTTTTACATCAGCATTCTATACAAGAAATATTAAGAAATGTTGAATAACGTTACCCAATATTCAACTTTCGTCTTCTGTTGTCTCGTGAATGATATTGTCTATTCGACATACTGAGCTTGATCAGGTATATTTTATATGAGAAAAAACATACCCGCTGATAATATGCGGGATATTTAATAGTTCCTTTGATTTCCTATATCAACATACTAATTGGTTATTTTGTATTGCTATGTCCATCTTTGATATTGATTCCTATTGAATTTTTTTTAATTCAATGTAGTTTTATTATCAAACATTTCTATAATGTAAATTTAACATTCATTAAATTGAAAGCATCTTTAACGTTTTTAAGATTTTCTATAACAACGACATTATTTTTCACACTTACTTTTCTATGTTAGCACGAACTGGTTCACATAGCATTCATGTAATAACATCCATCACATAGAATCATCCAAGATATATGTAAAGAAGTAAGTTCTTATAATTGATGAACGGTCAATCTCATAGCTACATTCTCGATTTTGTGTGACAATAACAGAAAACTAGTACAAGCTTATAGCAAACTGTATGAAACAAAACGGCAAATATAGAAATTGACATTAGCTTTTACTATCAAAGGATATTTTGTATGACAAATTATGAGTCCGATTTAATTTTTACAACGTACTATTCCTATGATAAGATTTCTTACGGCAAAATTAAATTTGCATGTACGAGGTATAATGAATTATGTAATATTCAGACATGGCTGTATATATATTGACACTTTAGCGATAATGTCTTTAACTTTTACGTAAAAAAACTGAAAGTTAAGGGAAATTACAAATCCGGATTATAGACAAACATTTACATCGCAACACATGTACCAAAACACAAAAACAGAAAGAGAGTTACCCGAACCCAATAAAAACCACGAGTTCGCTCAGGCGCTCAAGTATGAAAATATGTTAACTCATCTGCGGAGTTGGATCATAATAATACATTTTTATTTATCAACAGAATGTAAATCTTTATATTCAGTTATAAGTATTCCTATTGACGTCAACGTTTTTTTTCAACTAGCTTTATTGGTTTTTACATGTCATATATTCTCGTAAACACTAATGTTGGCATTTACTTTACCATATAATGAAATTTTAAATGAAATGAAAATGACTTGTCAGTTTAAGAAAAGACAAAAGCAAAAAATAACAGAAAGTGCAAAAACGAGGTAAGCAACCAAAGGGTTTGTCATATAAAATGCTTTTGCAGAAGACAAGTGAAACTTTATAAAGTGTAGTAAACAGAGATCGATACAGAATTGATATGTGGTAAAAAATGGTTGATAAAGTTCAATCCAATTAAAACTGATGTTTTCTTATTAGGAAATGCTGTTGATAAAGGAGCTATAAGTTTAATGTTAAAAAATAGCCAACTTGGTATACGTGAGCAGCACAAACACCCGGGAATTACCCTAACTAAGGACTGTAAGTAGCATTGTCATATTAATAATGTATGCAAAAGTGTTTTTCCTAAGATATATTTGCTTAGAAAATTAAAATATATACTAAAGCGTGATTCCCTAAGCAAGATTTATCTAACATTCATTAGACCGATTATGGAGTATAGTTGTGAGTTGTGGAATGGTTGCGAAAATGAACTTTCAGAAAAACTTGAAAAAATACAGTTAGAATTTAGCAGCCAGAATCGTAACCGGTCTCCCATGTTATGCAAGTCGCGAATCGCTATTATAAGAAACATGGTGGGAGAAGTTGATAGACAGACGAAATAGACAATGCCAATGTTTGATGTATAATGGTGTGAATAAAAATTGTCCTTCATACCTAACCGATATCTTACTACCGATACTTTCAGAAATGTCACACTATTCCCTCAGAAATAACGATAACTTCAGTATTCCACGATATAGACTTATAAAATCTAATAACTCTTATTTACGTCGACACTTAGATTGTGGAATAAACTAAAGATTGATTTACGAAATATTTTTTTCACAATTTAAAAGAGCACTTACAACACAGACATATTCTATACCTAAATGTTATCATACTGGAACTAGGAAAATGAATATACTTCATAGAAGACTGCGACATAATTTTAGTGCATTAAATTTTGATCTATTTCGTAGTAACATAAGAAAGGATGCGACCTGTTTATGCGGTTATCCATGTGAGAATACATATCATTTTTTCATGGAATATCCTCTTTATAATTCAATCAGACATAATTCATAATCCTTCAAATATACGGAGAATGTATAATGTTGTTACAACTTGTGCTCGATCTCATCTTGCTTTCATAGTATGCAAATAAAATATGTTTAAAATAATATAGCAAGGTTGAATGAATAAGCCTCAAATGGACTATTTGCTTATTTGTTGTTACATTCTCTATATTATTCTTAGAATATAACCGTTCTTTTCATTTATATATTCTCACTGAACTTCAATGCATGTCAATATTTTTTAAACTAGTTTAGACTAGAAATTGTTCATAAGTGCTTAACATGGCAAAAATTACACATCCGTGAAAAATTATTCAATGCCATCATTGAGTCTGTGTGCGACCGTGCAAGATGCGAAAAGAAAGTACCAATGAAAGTGCCTTATATTGTGCCAAACGTCAACAATGATAAATCTGGGTTGTTCTCAGTGATAAACATACTTGCATCAATAACATTATAGATGAAAATTTTATAATATTCATACATGTAGTTATATTTAGCGCAAACTCTGGATAAATAACACTGTAACGTGAAGCTAATCAGGAGATATTTTGTTCGAGATGTTTGTTAATGATGATTTATAGGGAATCGATACCATGATTTGCACAAACCTTAAACTAAGAGTTAGCTGTAAAGGTAAAAACATATTTCCTCTTTAATAATCTAAAATCTCTTCTAATGTCTGTAATTGTTGGATGCAATGTCTCACTGTTCCTCCCTGAAAGTGTGTAAATTATTTTTGTAATAACTTATGTTTGTAATTATATATATGTTTTTCTCATTTTATGGCTTGGTTCATTTAGTTTCAAGATATATTTTCCACATTCGTAATTTATAGCATCCCAACACAGCATAAGTTTTCTCCATATTTTGCGGTATTTTTTTAATAATAACCATAAGAGTTGCTCAGAGTTAAAATGAATTATCAGGCAGTACTTTTGATTTCCTCAAAACTTTATTGGGATGCCTCGGTGGCTGAGTTCGTTGATTTTGATAACGTTACCTGTCAACACTGAGATTGCGGGTTCAAAAATCACTTTGGGCAGGGCAGCGTACGCTCAACTACAATCGTATTTGACAACGATTTCCAGTTTTCCTAACGATGGTAGGGGGTTTACTCTGGGTACTCCGGCTTCCTCTACCATTAAACACTGGAGGCCATGATGTAGCTGAACAAATTCTTTAAGTTATATATCATTGAAAACAATCACTTGTTGGAGACACGATGACTAACAAATAATTTGTCTCAGAAACCGTTTCTGCATATATTTTAATTCATTCAATCTAAGAAAATAAATAGTCCATTAAAATCGATTTTGTAGTTATGAATTAGTAAAATATGATGCCTCATATAATTATCACGTGTTGTATAAATCATTCTTATCTCATTCTTGATTTTATACAAACAGATTGTTAAAAGATCTTTTTACTTTTGTTATATCATATTTTTTAATGTTCTTTATTTATAATATAATTTGCATTATTTCAGCAATGGGCTACCACGACATTTTTAAAGGAACAAATTACTTTGTTGGTGTTTTGATTTTGATATCAGCATCTACAGTTTGTAATAGCTGTTTATTATTTGTGATTACTAAGGTAAAAAACCTTCGAACCACTTCGAACTTTTTTATTTCAGCAATATTATTTGCAAATATTTTATCTGGAATTTTTAATGGTATATCTGTAAGCGTTGATACGCTCGGTCTTGCAAATCAACCATTATGGTGTTCGGTTTTGTGTAGTATCAATAGAAGTCTCCTTGCAGCAGGTGTCTACTCGTTAGTTGGCCTTTGCATGGACAGATATAAATTTTATGTCGGACCAGCGACATACACATGCAACAAAAAATCGGCACGTCGAGCACTGGCATATATATGGTCGATGTCTGTTACCTATGGAGTTGTATTATTAACCGTAACACTAAGCATAACTAGAAATGGATCAAACATCAAAGATGGTAGTATGTGTTCTCTTTTCGATGAGTACCCCAATTTTAACGCAAATTTAAGAATTGTCGATTTTGTGATAATTTTCAGCATTTCGGCTTGCATTATCATAATTGCGTTCTACAAGATTTTTAAAAAGTCTTGGAACCATCATGTGAACAACATGTTTACCATGCAAAACCACAAAAAATCTCTCCGGCTTCTTATATCGGTTTCTGTACTGCAGTGGTTCTCGGATGTGCCATTTTATGTTTACGAAATATCTCACGATTTGAGCGGGAGTTTTTCAGGATTAAACATAAAAGAAACAACAGAGGACCTGTTGAAATTGAGCAGCGTACTTTACGCGGTGGTCTCTTCCATTTTTCTACCGCTAATATATTTCGTATTTTCGGATCAGATAAGATTGGAGTTGAAAAAACTGCACAAAAGAAATGTTGTACATCCTGGTATTGAAATAACCAATTAATACACAACAAAAGATGGGCAGACACAGGTTAAAAACAAAACTTAGGGAAACAGTCATATGCTATGAATGTGTTTAACGTATTATATTGTAATGTCCTATTTAATCACCATTAGAGCTGTATTTTATAACTATTATGTTGCTTGTCTAAATGATTATAGCTACATGTTTCTCATCAAGGGCATATTCAGGATGAATATGGTTGGGGTGAGAGTAATTTATTCAGATATTAAGTTTCGCAACGCCAGACGTAGGTTTGTTGCTGGTGTAAAGGCAATAATATAGTAATCGAGTGTGGTGACATGGCGAACAATTCCTGCAGAGAGTATCTTTTTTCATTTGTTTTGTCATACATAGAGACGGAAAAATCCCTGTAATCCTTATTGTGCATAGAGATAACGATTGTATATAAGTATTTAACATAATTCTTAATAATTTCAGCATTATGATTAGACGTGTTGTGATTAGGGATTGTATTTGTCACTCCAAACTGATATAAAGTCTTGATTTTGGGGTGGTATTTTTTTCGAGACACATCAAATGCTGCCAATTTAAATAAAGCTATAAATTTAACATTCAACTATTTGACTGACAATTGCATTTAACAATTTAGTTCACCTTTGCTAACATTGCTACGTTATATCATTTACTTTCAAATATAAATTCGTTATTGCCCTAATTCAAGTACGTTGTGTGAAATAATGTGTACAGTGCACTTGGAGGAAATCTGTATTACAATAAAGGATGGATGAGTTGTTGGGTCCCTGTAACCGGTACCGCTCAAAAAAGTGTTTGTGTCTATACCAGGATAATAATCCAAGTGTTCTTGTATTGAATTATGTAGTGTTCTGATAGTACTTATGAAGCACTATTCAAGCTTTTCTGCAGACGGTGTCCATATTTCTTAATTGATCCGGGTTTCACGAGCTTCCAGTAAGTACGCTGATTTTTGCAAATTCACATATATTTCTTGTGATTGTGATGCGATGATTTATTGGATACACCTATTACTGCCTTGTGGTAAATGATACACATCCTCTTTCATCAACACACCAAATCACAATGCCTGTAGTAAGAACCTTTGCTGTAGTTGTTATAATGTTGGTTTTTGGTTTTCAAATTACCAAATTCTTAGACTTTTTGTAAATTGTCTTTTTAACATTTCTTTGGTATTCGATATTTTGTTATTACCTTCATTTACCCCACTAAAGTAAGTGTTGACGTATTATAAAGTGGGGTTTTTTGTGCGTGCCAAATAAAAACGGTTTGGTTCATGATTCAGCTTATGCTCCTTTTGTAGATCAAGAAGGGTACTTTTTGAAATCAACAACTATTTCTTCGAGGTATTCAGCGTTTTGAAAAATTGCGGTTTACAACTTTTGATGGGGCGATTTTCCATAATAAAATTTGACCTTAATTAGTGTACTTTAGGAACAATCGTTTGTTGTCTATTCGAAATCCTTCTTGTGATGTCGTCTGAAGTTAAGGCGGGAAAAGTCTCGCGGTTTGTCCGAATACCATTGAACGTCACAAAGCAAACGAACATTTGTAAACAACGCTAGATCCCTTTAGAAACTAATACGGCTGACTTATTATGTAAAATTCCCGTAGCAAAAGGCAAGGACGATATTTTACAACTAAACAACAGAGACATAGTATATAATATTGGCAGGTTATCGTATCTAATTTTTTTCTACTGGAAGTTCGTAATAAAAAGGTAAAATATGGAATAATAGAAAAATGCAAGCAAAATATTGTTTCCAAGGGAGTTTGGCATTTAGTATAGTAGAATGATATTGAACTTCTCACAATAATTGTTTAATATGTATTATAGTCCTATTTAAGACAAATTAGGGTTACGCTTTGTTATTGCTCATTTTCATTTTTAATAGACACTACGTACATTTGCTTTATTTTCTTTGATTTGTTCTTATAATTACTGATGAATTTAGCGAAATACTTTTCACATACTTACAGGTCATGTCCCTAAATGTAAGTCTGAGGTATTGTGCAGTATGCAGACAAATGCTCACTATGTTACGTACATAACTTTTACACACCTGTGCAACAGTTTTCTTTTTTTCCTAGTATTATACTAGATACATCATTTTGATCAGAGTCTGCATATATATGAGATATAATTATAAAATTGTTCATTAGCACGTTTTTGTCTTTATAAAAAAAATACGTTTATTGATCTGTGGGATTGCACTATTCAATCATAACTATTCATGATGACAATGTCTTTGTTCTACATGATGATTTAAGTTTTACATGTCATAAATTCATGTAAACACTAATGTTTGGCCCTACCTAAAAAATTTCTGAAAGGTAAAATAAAATTGTAAATCAGTTTAAATCAGTTTACATATTAATATTTTCGTATTAAATCTTTGCGGAAAAACATTCTTGTCTTGTTCATGACAGAATCAATATGACTGGTTCATGATTATATGTACACATTTTGCGGCAGATACACAATGCCAGTGCTGCGGTTAAAGCTTTGCTTGTGTGTATTACATATACATATATTTGCGGTAAAACAAACACAACACTTACAATTAAAACCGATCACTCAAAGACAAGACACTAAACACAAAAATAGAGAAAATAACAAAGGACAAAAAAGAAGTCAGAAACCAATGATTTGGAACGGCAACACAAGTAATAGGTAATGCTGAACACATAAGCCTTCAATTAACTATTAGTTTAATTGTTTTTATTCTCTATATTACTTTGTCATATAACCTTTTATATCCATAACTTCTCAATCTTATTATTCAATACATCTTAAATTTCTTACACAAAAGTCTAGACATGTCAAAAATTGCACATATCCAAAAATAATTTAAAACAATTCAGTTGTTTTGGACAAATTGCATATCCGCGAAAATAGTTTAATACCAGTATTGAGTCAGTAGGCCACTGTGCATAGTATCAATAACTGTGAATTAAGGTTACAATCACCAATCATAAATTTTGTTTGTTTTCGTGGATGAAACCTTAATCCACTTTCATAAAGTACAAGTAAGATAACAACGTGATAGCTTTCATAAATATTTAGCAAAAAACGTAATATAACAGTGTTATGTTTGGCCAATCGGAAGATATCGTTGCAGCAACGTGCGTTAATGATGCTTTATAAAGAATCGATACAACTATTTGCACACATCTTTAATGAGTAGAGGACAGTAAAGGTAAATACATATTTCTCATCTTACTATTCTTGTAGGAACAATGGCTAGTAACTAGTATTCAAATAATTAATTAGCAAAAAATTACTAACGACACTTGAAAGAGTCGTTTAAAGTTGTTTTGGGAAATGATTCTTTTGTAAAACATTAAACATTTGTTCTTATATACATGTAGTAATCATGTGTGAATGAGATTCTGATTTCATTCTTTATATTATATTTACCCGAGTGTTAAGATGTCGCTATTTACAAAACGTTGGATTCCGCATTTTTCTGAAAAGCCTTTTACTACGCCATTTAAGATTTCGTCAAGCACGTCAAAAAATTTGTTCACAGTTAGCATAAAATACATCTAAAATTGCTTCACGTATCTGTGGAATAATGTAAGTAGCTTGGACCTTAATAATAATGACTTATTTCTGATACGTTGAATTTAATGTGATGCTACTATTTGAAACTGTAATATGCAAATGCGCCAGTTTTTTTAAAGATCAAGCATCACAAAAGATCACAAAATCAAAAAATTAATTATTTTACAAATGTCCAAGATTTATAATGTTGATTTGCATTATTTCAGGATCAATGGGCTACCATGACATTTTCAAAGGAACAAATTACTTTGTTGTTGTCTTGGTTTTGATATCAGCGTCTACAGTGTGTAATAGCTTTCTATTATTTGTGATTGCTAAAGCAAAGAACCTTCAAACAACTCCGAACTTCTTTATTTCATCAATAGCATTGGCAAATACTCTATCCGGAATTTTCAATGGGATATCTATAAGTGTTGATACGCTCGGTCTTGCACACCAACCATTATGGTGTTCCATCTTGCTTGGAATTGATAGAAGTCTTCTTGCAGCAGGTGTCTTTTCGTTAGTTGGCCTTTGCATAGACAGATATAGGTTTTATGTCGGACCAACGACATACAAATGTAACAAAAAAGCGGCTTGTCAAGCACTGGCATATATATGGTCGTTGTCTCTTGCCTATGGCGTTGTATTATTAACCATAACACTAAGCATAACTAGAAATGGATTAAATATCAAGGATAGTATGTGTTCGCTTTTCGATGAGTACCCCCACTTTAACGCTAATTTGAGAATTGTCGACTTTATTATAGTCTTCAGTATTTCGGCATGCACTATCATTATTGCGTTCTACAAAATTCATAAAAATTCTTGGAACCATCATGTGAACAACATGTTTACCATACAAAATCACAAAAAATCTCTCCGGCTTCTTCTATCAGTCGCTATACTGCAGTGGTCCTCGGGTGTGCCTTTTTATATTTACGAAATATCTCACGATTTGAGTGGAAGTTTTTCAGGAATAAACGTTCAAGAAGCAACAGAAGACGTATGGAAACTGTGCACTGTACTTCTCGCGGTGCTTAGTTCTATTTTTCTACCACTAATATATTTCGTATTTTCTGATCAAATTAGATTTGAGTTGAAAAACCTTCTAACAAAAAATATGGTACATCCTGGAACTGAAATAGCCCTTTAAGAACACAACGATGGATGGAAATACATATGTTAAAAACAAAACTTAGTGAAGATGTCATATTCTATAATTTGTTTTTACCGACTATAATGTGTATAGTATATTGAATTGCCAAATAACACAACTTTACAGGGACTTATTACATGTAAGGACGAATGTGTTTGGGGTCGGAACAATTTCATCAACGATATAAAACTATTCAGCGCTAGACGTAGATTGCTTGCAAGAGTAAAAAGCAATAATATAGTTACTAAGTGTAGTGACAATTTACGGATACAGACACTATTGACAAAAATGAAATATACGCTATCTTTAAGTTTGCTGTTGTCATAGAAGTCAACAGAAAATACCTTAAACTCCGTCATGTGCGTTACGTAAATAAAAATTATATGTTCAGTTATTTTAAAATTACCAACAGAATAATTTACAGCATTATGATAAGACGTTTTGTGGTTGGTTATTTATAAATTCATAAATATAACTATACAACATTCTCAAGTACATATAGAAATTTAAATGCTTTAGCATGATATTAAATATGTATCTAAAACAAATGAAAAAACATACCTTTCTAAATGTTGCATCAGGTGATCTCAGTGGCTATGTTTGTTTTGATTGTTTGATTAATCTTGTTTGAAAATACAATTGTTATAAAAATTATCTTCCATTTATTTTCAGCGCCAATTTTTACATTAAACTCATCACCAGCTTTTTGAGAAAAATAATATTGTTATCTTTACCTTTTGTTTGAGGTTTTAATAAAGATATCTTTATTCATTTGAGTATTATAGAAATAGACAACCGGTGTTAACATTTTACAATTCATCTTTTAATCTGTATTACGATTTTCTGCTGCTTATTACAGCTACTGAGCGGTTTATTGTACCTAATTTATATTATCCCTTAAAAAATTATATTAGTACCATATCATACTTCGTTAATCGTTATGAAAGTCTATATCAAATTGAATCGGTCATATGTAGTCTTTCCTCTTTCCGGATTTGACTTTTACTGAATACATGTAAATCGACAGGTGTCAATTAAAAGCAGACACTGCCTACTCGTTCGGATTAACTGAGTGCGCCGAATGTATTGTTTATAGAGTTTGCTCCTCATTTTTTATGGGCAGGGAGTTGTTTCGTTAATACGGATATTATTGACTTGTCAGGTTTCGTGCTATTTTTTTCTAAAAGTAAAATGTGTTATTCTTACATTTAATTGAAAAATAAACACATCACTTAAACAATAATGTTTATTATTTAAACGTTTTTATTCCCTTGATATAAGTTTGTTACAATGACATGTTTTGCATAACTTTCATAATTTTGATGCCATTATATAAAGTTAGGGAATTTACATACATTGAATTTATATGCCTCTAGATGGGAAGACAATTATATATGCCTCCTCTGCTATCTTCAATCGGACAATAGATTCCGATTTTTCTAATGTAACTTTGTTAGTTTGAATACTGCAGATTTGCAGACAAGTCTGTACAGAATATATAAACCTTGTCATAAGACAGCCGGTTCCCATCAGTAATGCTGCGAGAAATGAAAGATTCTTGTAAATATACTACTAGTAAAGAAGAATTAAAGATCGCATATTTTTTCATGTCATAATAATGCCCCTCTTCTAGGATCTGTCTTCAATGTTTCGTTATTTCATATTATTAAGAATTGGAAGTATTTTGCTGTTTGTGAGTGGAAAAAAGACGGTTTTGTGCGTTAGTCGATTTTTAGTTGGTTTTTGCAATTTTTTATTGGTGCACTTAAACTTAAGATTTTAAAATTGTTTATCAAGCTTTGATCACTTGATTTCCACAGTGATCACATTGATATTAAACGTGCGACGTAAGAATTCCTAAGTTTTATACATCGTTGTTCTTATGCTATTAACTTGAGGTTTTATCTTAAATTATGTTCCGTGTTAGCCAATTGTCTTTTGCTTCAACCATGGGTCAAATTGGTGTCTATAAAGGATATCATTTTAATTAAACTTGTTTTTTCCTGTGAACTAAAGCATGTTACATTAGTCATGATCTTAAATAGTACAAGTGTGCTAGAATTATTATTAATAACATGTCTTATTTGAATAGAGTGTCATCAATTTATCAGCTATATTATAATCCAGTTTTTATTGGGAATGAAGTGGGCCAGAATACTCAGTGAAAACCCTAGACGTTCGGTAGGAAAATTGCCAATGATTGTAAATTAAAATTTGGCACTCTGCCAACTTTAGGTTAAAATATGCAATGTCAGTTAGGACGTTTTAATGTATTCATTATCTTGAGTTTGTTGCACTGCTGGCTAAGCAATTCGTCATCTGAAAAAGTTTGAACCGAGAATTAAAAAAATAATATATAAAAACAAATAAACTAGGGATTGTATTCTGAGGTTTATTTTGTTGCATTTAACTTTTCACTGTAGAATTCTCACGCAATTTTGTAAAATGATGTGTTCTTATTAAAATAATTGCAATTAATGACTAACATTTTAAACTTCACTAGATTAGGTGAAGTCCGGTGTAAAAATAAAGGTTTCCAGCACTTAGTGGAAATTACTAAATTTAATATAACAGAACGTTTCTAAAATATAACAAAAGTTGTTTTCTTTGTTATTACATACCAAAAGGTTTATGTTTAAATATTTAAATCGATACGGCGTGATACATATCTTATCTGCTATATTAAGTTTACTAACAATTAAAATGTACACTTGATCTTCAAGTTGATTTTATATCTGCATTGCTCGCCTTTTATTAATATGTTGCAGATGAAGAAGTCGAAACTCTCATTAGTGATCACTTTCGCACAGCCATTAATACAGTGGAAGTAGCCTATCAGATCTCGGCTTTATTTATTGTAAATATAAGGATCTTGATTTTGATTATAAATGGAATTTGTTTCAACACTTAATATTTTGATTGATAACGAAAGCATAATCAGCAACGTCTTATTGTGATTTTTAAATAATTGCAAAAGTAAAAAAAATTGAACGTAACAATATTTATAGGATAATTAATTGGGCGGAGTGAATATCCAAAATATGATCACGAGTTTAATCTGATGCTTTATGCGGCACGAGTGATCATATTTTGCATATTCACGATGCCCAATTGATTATCCTATTTATTAAAAAGATCAAATTTGTTTTCATAAAATTTTAATGCCAAATCCTAAATTTTATGAACGGCGGGTGAATATCTGTATAGTACAAAACCATTGTAACGTTTTGAGTGAAAATAAACGATAATTTTCACATGTGATTTACCGTGATTTCTGTCACTTCGAAAAGTCGATATTTCATCTCTATCTATTTAATAAATTATGTTATTATACCTTACTGAATTAGTAATTGACTTAATTGGATGAAATAAGGTCGCGTTACGTGAAAAAATCTGGGTATTTTTCTTCAAATTCGTACAAAAGTTGAATAACCTTTTCAAAAACCCATGTCCATTGAATAACCCTATTATTCACCGGTGAATAACCCTTGAAATTTCAAAAACCCATTTCCATTGAATAACCCTATTATTCACCCGTTAATAACCCTTGAAATACAATGTACATAACAAGTTTCAACATAAACATGATAAAAACACAAGTACACAGCATATGATATTCCAGTCCACTGTTTGTTCGGTATAATAAAACAGTTACGGCCCTTGAAATCAGTGAATATCAAAATTGTCAACCTCGCTGGTTGACAATTTTAGATATTCACCTCTTCCAAGGGCCGTAATTGTATATTATTATGTCATTCTGTAAATAAATCTAACGAAATCCGAATCAACAATTTTAAATACAATTTTAGTCACATGACAGTAAATATAGTTGATGATTTGTTCTTCATAATTTCGCATATGTAGCAAAATTATATTCTAAATCATTATAAATCAGATTAAAGATAATAGCATCCGTATACAACATGCTTCGGCTCGTATTCCGCTATAACCAATTTGATTTATTGCACGAGCCGAAGTTTGTGGTGTACCTCTAACTAAAAGCAAGTTACTTATCAAATTAAATAAACATTCAAGTTATGAAATCGCTCATGAGGCATGTGAACTTTTACTATAATAGCGGTGATATGCTACAATAAACTACAAATAATAAAACATGTGTTTATGTTATATTTAAGGCACTTATTATATCAATATAAATGATTTTGAAACACAATTCTTATATGAGACAATTTCTATGGTATTTAAGCTAAAACGTTTCACTTTCAAATAAACTTTAAAGCCAGATTTCGCTTTTTCATGATTGTAGATATCGGAGCTGATCTCTTAGGAGAACTATTTGACATCTGATGCCCGTAGAGTGTTTTCTTCAATTTGAAAGTTAGATAGCTTAACACTGTTACAGCCACAGCCAAAGCGATTATAACGGTCATAACAGCCACAAGGGTCGTCATATATATCTGAAAACAGCTTTCATCCTTGAAATCTGCAACAGTCAAAAGAACAACAGACGTATGACGCAATAAAATAATAATATAACGTACATTTTATGTTATTAATGTTTTTGTATTTTTCATTTAATAAGTTCAAGACAACAACAATTATCGCATATCGCTGTGTACAGTACATGCATTGTCCCTTTTACACAGACCTGCGTGTTAGTATTGGTTTCCTATAGTACAAGAATATACTACCTAATCAAGAGCTCTGTAGAGCATATTACACAGATAGTTATTTATCTTAATGATGTGTGTTAATTTAAAAAGGCACACATTGTTCATCTGATTCACAATGAAATTGTCATTAGAACATGTAGAATTGCAATGTACTTAGATGTAATCAGCTTTATTAAATGTATAATATAGCAATCATATTTCATTTATGTTTGTGTTTATAACAAAGTCTTTCTTACCCATTCTCCACAACATAGTGGATTATTTCCTTGTCTTTCTATTTTTCAATTAATTAGATAAAACGACCCTGATACTATTTTATGTTTCACACATCTGTATAGAGGTGTATCTGTAGCGATCTTGGATGAATTACCATGGTTACACAGACGACTACTGTGTTTGTTGGCCACAACAATTTATTAACAGATAATTGAACAATAAATGAGGACCAATGTGGTTTATATGTAATTTGAGGCATATATTCTTACAATGTATGTCAAAGTCTATGTTTGCTATGGGAAACCGCAAATATTAATTCGTAAAAATGTAAAATATTATGTGACAATGGCAATGTTCGAGAAAGATTCTGCGAAAGTTCAATTAAAATCCATGCAGGATGAGTTGCGGATAAGAAATAACTACTGGCAGACAACCCATTACTATATAGTCTTTAATTTGTTTATTGTGATCTTTGTACTCTTATAAGTATTAATCAAATCATCTTTCAGAATTGATAAAAGCATTGCAGGGAATTGAGCGAGAAGGGTTTTTTGTGTGGTTTTGTGTCTTAAAATGAAGGTGCCGTAGCCATACCAAATTTTTCTCTTTATTGTATGCTTAAAGAATACGTTTTTAATATTATTAAACGTTTTGCAAATGATTTTATGTTCATTTGTCAGGTCAGCTTCTATATATTTTGCTTTTATAGATACCTAAAAGGAATTAGTCTACCAATACTCCAATACGTGCTTGCTAGCAATAGAAATAAATTGAGCTCAATGTTGTTGCAACCATATTGCATATTAGTGTTTTTTTTAAAACATATACATTTGTTTGAATTTTTTTGTTTGAATGGTGTTTTAACGCCACTTTCAGCAATTTTTCAGCTATTTCATGGTGTCCAGTTTTTATTGGGGGAGGAAGCCGGAGTACCCGGAGAGAACCCCCGACCTGCGGTAGGAAAACTGGCAATCCTTGTCAATTAAGATTGGAGTCGAGTACACCCTGCCTGCAGTGAGAATCGAACCCGCAATCTCAGTGTTGACAGACCACGTGATCAATAGTAGACGAACTACCTTGACAACTCGGCCACCAAGAAAAAAAAGTATACATGTCATAGGTTAAACGTTGTGGACTTAATGCTTATACAATTTACTCATTACTTATCTTTCTGTTAAGTCGTCTGACATTGTTTAAAAATATTGGTTTAGGTAAATCACATAACAGTTAATAATCAAACTAGAACATTTATTTAAAAAACAGAAAGCAGTTAAGAAAAGCAAGAAAATAGACAATAAATCGAGATGTTCCTCGATCTGAAAAAACTGCGTGTTTGTTTCATCATTTACAAGTTTAACACATTGTTTTTACCTTCGTCTGTCGCAAATGTCCTGCCAACTTCATTGTCAGCTGAGGATAAAATATAGATACATAAATCGATGTTAAATGTTCAGCAGCAATAATGGATTAATACAAATATTAACTACTAAAATAAAATGATTACTAGTAATTTTTCTATGATAAGGGTACCTGCTAACCAAAGATTGATACATGAATTTACATATAAGCTGTAGTAAACATAATTTTTAAACACAAGACGTGAACAGAAAACTATTCGTATTCGCAAAAATGCTGTTTAATCTGTTATGATTATTATTATATTTGTTTTAATGTTTGTGGTTTAACGCTGCTTTCACGGCATTTATGCACAAACTCCCAACCTCAGACTTGAAAGGCGAGTGATAGCAGTGTTTGTTTGCTATAAAGTTCGTTTGTGCCCGGAACTGGCAATTCTTGTCAATTACGGTTATCGTAGTCGAGCACACCCTGCCTGCAGTCATGCCAAAACCCCCAAACTCAGACTTGACAGGAAAGTGATAACAGTAGATGACCGAACTACTTCACGTATTATTCAATGTCTCACACTTACTAAGCACTTTCCACAAAAAAGGTAATAGACAAAGTATAATTATACATTCATCGATTTTAATTTTTGGGCCAGTGTAATTAATATCAGTCGAGAACTTAATAGGCTTAAGATGTCTATCTTCATATGACAGGTCGTGTCATTTACTTAGTTTGTTGCTTCTGTATGTTTACTATGGCGGTTCGTTTGTGCCATTTCGTTATATTTAATTTATTGTAATGAAATAACGAAACAACAACATATCTAAATAGAGAAACAAAGAGAAAACGTATTCTGTCCAAGAAATCTATCAATGTAATTGAGAAGATCCCAATCATTTTGTTCCTTTCATAGTGATATCCACTTTTAAGATAATTCCGTTTTTGGGTATTTTTGGAAGAAAACGAAAATATACGGTATTGTTCCCAGTTATAAATGCCAACGGTTTTCAAGTTGAAATTAAACAGAATTTGTTACAATTATAAACAACTATACATTTTCATAATAATTGATGTTAAGATATCAATAATTCTGTCTTCACAACAAAACAAAAACATTGCGAAAAATAGCAAAGCATCTCGACTCTAAAAACACCACTGCACACAAAGTTGACAAAAAAGAAAAAAGTTCAGTTTAATGTGATTTCCTTCAATGTCCCAAGAGAAGGAATTATAAGGACTGAAAGGTTTTTATAGGACTGCCCGCTCACAAACTGAATTAAAGGAATGTTTAATCTTATTATATATGTGACCATTTTTATAGGTATATATACAATCTGAACCGCGAGTGGGACTCGAAAACCATACATAAAATACATACCCGAACACGGAATTTTGAATCTGGATTTTATTTATAATAAACACGAAATTTCTGATGATTGTGTGTACCTATGGGCACACTGTGTCTTTATTGGAAACCTTCATTTTTTTAAAGGAAAGGAAAGTAGGTGTAGGGACCCACCTGTGGTCACTCATTTCAATGTTTAACACAAAGACAAAAATAGTTTTTCTTCAAAATGTTGCTTTGTGGTCCGGCTTTTTCAGCATAGGAATGTTAGTCATTTGCAATTACTATGCATACGAGATAAATATTATTATTAGCTTTTTATTCAAAATTAAGTTTATAAAATATGTCAACTTAAAAAAAATGTGTGCGATAATTAACATGAATGCAGAATTTTCATGAACGCAACTAATAGAGATCTGTTTTGTAATTTACATGTCACCGATTTCAATGTGTTTGCATATTTGACATAACAAAATTATTAAAGTACATCCATTTAAGGCGAGTAAAAAATTACAATAATAATACCATTTCAAACAAACTATATCAAAACATAACTAAAACGTTATCATATTTAATACAAATATATTTCGTTTGAAATAAGACAGACTTTGAATCTTTTTTGTTCGCAATTACACTAAAGTCTCCGATTGCAAACGAAAGTTTAGAATTATTCTGAGTTCCGCTAGTAACAAAAAAAATAAAAGACATAATAACGAAACGGAATTGCGGGGCGCGTCGGTGGAAGAGTGGTTAAGGTAGTTATTTTTCTTTGATCGTGTGCCTGTCGACACTCAGACCAAGATTTTCATTTTTCTACTGAGGCTCCACTGTTTTCTCCGGTTATTCCGCATTCCTTAAGCTGGACGCAATGATATAGCGGAAAAAATGCTGAAAATGGCATCAAACATAAAAGTCAAACAAACAAGCAAACCAAATCGGCATTGCAGATTGCTTCCCAAGAATGTCTCACACGAATTCGTAATCATAGAATTTTCTTGTTTGTGAATTGTAAGTTTTTATTCTTCTGCAGTAATTTTGATTTCTGGTTTAGCTTTTTCCGGTTCTAAAGTTATTAGTCTGAAATTTCTTTTATATTATATTGTCATTGATTTAACGAAAGATAAAAGTGTGTACAATTCAAATAATTGCTAAAATATTTATGCAATATATTACTTTACTTGGTTTGACACACAAAGACAGAACACAATATAATGAGCAACTTAAAAAGACAATGACACAAATTCATCATACTCTTATCCCCGTTTCAGCTGTTTAAAGTATAGCCCATGATATTCTTGTTGGGTTGTTTGTTTTACGTTTCATTTCAATTTCAGTGGTTTTGTTTACAAATCATTTCTTGACGTCTATTTATTTTTTTAATTAAACTCGAAGTTAAGACAGCCTGTTAGAAGTCAGACATAAACTTGCAATCCCAGAGTTGACTTGCCTGTGATTAACACCGTCCTTTCACTAAGGCTTCGAATTGTTGTAAAGCTCTCGTATATATACTTAATGTTTTCAGTTCATTCCAAAGTAGCATTTGTATATAATATTACTATTCTGGTATAAATAAAATGTGCGTTTTCCTTTTAGCTGCATAATACTTACTTAATTCACAACATGGTCCTTTGTATCCTTTCAGGCATGCACAGTGGCCTAGTGCTGGGTCGTAAAGGCCATTTAGACATTTTTTATCACATGGTTGGATTTCTTTAAAATCTGAGATTGCCAGGTTACAATCTGTTAAGCCTGGACTGCATTCGTTCTTTGCTTCACACAATTTACAAGCCAACATAAATATTACAAACTGAATAATTTTCAACATGTCGATGTGTTAATATTCAGAAATAAAATGATTGCCTTGTGTATTAATATTTGTGATATACCTGTATACTTAAAACTTTTAAATATCTGTCATATTTGAGATATACCTTTCTTTCTTCAAACCTTAGAATAACTTGCTATTGTTATTGATTGACAATTTATAAACAATGGATAAGTTTATTAAATTTGAGGCATTAATACAATACAAAGAAAACTTATGTCTTTAATAAAATATGCACAGCAAAATCACGAAACGAAGAAATTCTTAAATACGTCTTTTTAGTTTAAATTTGTTTTATATGTTCGCCCCATTTCTTTACTTTCACCAGGAGTCCAATTAGTTGTCATTCTAATACAACTGGGTTAAATTTGTCATGTCTGTGAATTTTAGTAAAATTATTTTACTTTTTAGTATACAATTCGGAACCAAATGTTTTAATTTAAGTTGTACTATGTTAAAATAAGACTTTTTTTTTCATCTTAAAATAATTGGATATCAATGACGATTTACGTTAAGTATTCAACTAGGCTGCAATTTATGGTCCACGGTTACAAAAAAAAATAGGTTTGCACACTAAATGAGAAGTACAGTAGAAACAACAAGCAATTAAAAAAATTAATATATACATAACAGTCGATTTCTTTGTAATCATCTGGCAATAGGTTTCATGTTTAAATATTTGAATCAATACGGGTATAACACATATCGTTGTCTATGTTATTTATTGCACGAATACGTCATATCTGGGTTACTTACATTTTATTAACATTTCGCCTATGGAAAAAAACGACAATTTTCTGGTTTTGTTCGTCCTAAGCACGCGGCATCGTTTATTAGTTCCTATGTTACTCCCCTCAGAACCCAGTATTGTTTATATGTTAATGTTAATATATTAGGTAAACCTCGTTTTATGGTGTTGTTTGGTAGAAAAATTATAACATATAATCATGGTAATATAGGTTTTTCATCCTTTTTTACTCAAAACTTACCCGGTGTTGGATTTTACTACTAATAACCCTTGGATTCACTATGAATGGACCTCGGTGAGCGAGGGGTTTAGGCAGATAGCCATCTACTGTTGATCAGCGAGGTGGTGAGTTCAGAATATTTTTAAATATGTGCTCTACATCACCTTTAGCTGACATGGATTGCCAGTTTTTCTGTCGAATGTTCTCTCCCCCAATAAAAATTACGTCATGATATAGCTGAAATTTTGCTGAACGTGACGTAATAATCTTGTTACAGCATACATGTAATAAAATGTATTTACTACAAAAATTAAAAAATTACATCAGTATTGATAGAGTTATGTTGGTCCCACATTATAATCGATTTGACCACAGATGGTCAATGTAATTAAAAATTGATTTGTTTTTGTGTTTAAATGGGGTTTGATGCCACGTTTACCAGTCCTTTGGCTGTATCATTTCTTCCCACGGTGTAGTAGCCTTTGATTTTTTGTCTTAATTTTAGGACCTCTTTGAAAATTTTTTATCTTGTTTTGATCAATCCTTGTTCTAAACAACACCAAAGCACAAAGCAGTAATTCTTCGTCATATGTTATATAGTATATGCTGTTGATTCGTTCTTTTTTAACCTTGGCATGCGCGACCGCTATAAACTTTCTCATCCTACAGAAAATTGACACGAATATAGTTCACTGTATTGTTAAACGAAAAAAAACCAGTATCAATAGGCTCTCATTGACATAGAAATCCTCATCCGGAACCATACAGTAAAAAGAGTTTCTAAGGTAGGAAGTACACTTACTGGTAAGTGATAGAGATAATCGAAACTATATAAAACTTAATTACATACAAAGATTACAACTAATACTACGTCTTTAGTTTCTTAAAGGCAACACAATCTGTTCAGACTTGTATTATTCTAAGTAATAAATTAATATCTAGGTGCTTTATACATTATTATTATACTTCATCCAGAAATGATGTCTTTTTATTGGATAGTAACCATGTGTTAATTTCTACTGATTACTATTTTAGCCCCGCCTATTATAGCAACGGATGTTAATTCCTCGTGCTTTCGTCCCAAAGGGTGATATAAAAAAATTAACACCCGCTCAGGCAGGAGATTGCCGAACATGAAAATTGTCACCCGATCCAGCCGAAGTTTTCGAGTGATATATAAATTATCACACGCTTAGAACGAAAATTGCCAACAAGGAAAATGATAAGCCGCATCAGCTAAAATTTATTTACACGTCGTTTGTGCTTTCGCGCAAACATATCAGAGGCCCGACAAATACATGAAAATGTGCAATAATTTTTAGGAAAACAAGCATTTTCCATTAAAAATATAATTCAAAACTTTATATATCTATTAGGTAGTTTACGTTTCTTCTTTAGATAAAAGGCATGCAGTATAATAAAAATCATACTGCCTTTGAACGAGGGTGTTATGGTAGATTATCACATGAAGAAAAAATTATCACCCTCGATTTCGTCTCGGGTGATAATTTTTTCTTCATGTGATAATCTACCATATAACACCCTCGTTCAAAGGCAGTATGATTATATTATTGTTCCACAATGACCACTCTTAATACGAGCCGGATACTACTAAGCACTGGTAAGTTACTGGTATCAAATCAGGTTAACGTTCGAATGTACCCTTAAAAAATCGTACAAAGAGGCCTGTTAGCGTTAATTTGAGCGATCAAATGTAAACAACACGTGTGTACTTATTGTTTAGATTAAACGATCAGTTTATTTTTATCGCATGTTGTCATTTAAATATAAATAATTTTGCTACAGAATTCTTATTAAAAAAATTTTACATAAGACATTAACAGCATTTAAGATAAATATTTTACTTGTAAAATCAAAACAAGAACGTTTATCACTTTTTCATGATTGTAGAAACCGGGGCTGATCCCTTGGTAAAACTATTTGACATCTGTAGTCCGTACAGCCTTTTCTTCAATTTCAGAGTAAGATATGTCAAAACTGTTACAGCGGCCCCCAAAGCGATGACCATAACAATCATAAAAGCCATAAGTGTCGTCACAGATTTATTCTGGAAACAGTTTTCATCTGTGAAATCTGCAACAATCAAAAGATTCAGTTTTATACAGGGTAATTTTATCAATAATCATGTTTGAAACTATACGCAGTTATCTGCTTAACATATATGTAGCTTATGTTATTAAAAAAAGGTACATAAGACACGAAAATAAATAGAAACTACGCGAAATCGAGTGGAAAGTATGTGGAATTAATGCATACACAATTGAACTTATTACAGCTCTTCTGTTAACCATCGCATACAGGTTAATTGTGTATTTTAAAGATAAAAGTTGAAACGACTGGCAACTGACTAAACAAGCAAAAGACCTGCTAATTACTTGCAAATAGAAAGCAGAACGAAATGCGAGCAAGAAGCCAGTATATATATCGGTCACTCACCAAATCTAATTGCTGCTTACGTTCAATTAATTACAAATACATATATGTTAGTGTCTCTTAATTATTTATAAATTGAACAATTGTTTTTGTTACCTTCGTCTGTCGCCGATGTCTTTGCAACTTCATCGTCATTACTTGTTAAATCTGAGGATAAAAAGTAACTAACTGTTAAGTCGAGTTTTAACATCAATAAATTTGGGGAGCAAATAAAAGATTAGTGCAAGTGTTATTAAAAATCTTGATTATGTAATTTGTAACTTAAACCAAAAAGTATTTTCAGTTTTCACTTGCCTTAACTCTGACCGCTGAAAACTAGGCGTGCAAGTAAAAACTCCACGTAAAAAATTTTAATTCGCGAAAATAATATATACAAAGTTGCTTTTCTGATACGTACTATTCATTGTTTAACGTTGAAGTTTAGAGTTTTATGCAACATTTGGCAAATTTGAAGCTTTCAGCTATCATGGCGTCCATGTCATTAATGACATTACAAAATGACGAAACATCAAAATAATAAAATAAAGAAAAACGAATTATCATATTTAAGAAAGATTTTTGCGAAATGACTAAAATAGAAAAGATTAACAATAAATTCAAGGACACAAAAACGATAAAAGATATTTATTGTTGTTCTTTTATTGTTGCGTTTTAAATGTCGTATATACATATTTTCTACTTTTTTTATTCCGTTAGCCTTAAAGCGTAATAAGCATGCCAAACCTGCATTGCGCCATTTCTTTATGAATCATCTCAGAAGTTCTCCTTAGATTTCTTGACCATATTGTTTTTGTTTTATGCAGGTTTTTTCCCATTCGTATTGAAAATTTAATTGAATTTTTTTTTAATTTGGGTTAAAATTGAGCACAGCCTGTCGAAATCGGGCATAAAATCACAACCCCGTTATTGTCATACCGATGACTATACCACGACCACTCAGCCACTGGGGTTTTGCATTGTTGTAAATGGAAACAGAATACTGTGTATGATCAATTTAGTTTGATTTAAATACTAATTATTTACAACTATTAATAGAGGCTTTGTTAAGGAAAAATATATAAAATACCGAAAAGAAGGCACATAAAACAGGAATAAACGAATACCTGACAAATAAAACGTTCAATAAAACAACGACACGCAAAAGAACGGTCATGTATACGTTTCGTCGGTCATTTCGTTATTTTGCATTGACGATTTTGCTGTTATGTTTTTGGTTTTTTTCCTCTAAATTTCCCTTAAATCGTTTTCATTATTTCATAGAATTTCTTGTCTCGTTATTTTGCAACGGAAAAACAAAATGAAATATATAAATTAAGCAACCAAATTAGTCCTATGAAACTTTAGTATTTAAAATTAGATGTGACATTGATTTTGTGATAATGTTAGGTGTTACATGTATAAAACCTAATTCATTTAAGTTTATTGTTTTCAATTTTTTTTTTCATCGGATCGCTAAAGTTGGTGTGGGCATGTGGCAATGCAATATTCAATACAACAATCCATTCCATGTGTTACCATTGGTATACGAAATGGATAATAATTATTTATGTCAGCTTCGACGACAAAATTATATTTTGGTCGTAATTGAGCTTCTTTGTATTGCTGTTGTTTTGGGATAAATAACCAGAATATGCAATCATAATAACAGGTCCTCATAGGGTTTCACAAAATATCACTGAATACATATTTTGTATTCTCTACAAAAAGCATTGAATTACATATCCCCGAAAAATAAACATTGGACGGTCCATTTGTTTCTCTTTACAGTTTATATATTGCCTATTGGGTGACATAAAAAGACAATAAAAATCATAAAAAAGAAATATAGAAAGCTCCTCTATAACTGTATTCTTGCAGTACTTAACAACAG
>OX104111.1:84053239-84084491 GCA_944474755.1 Limnoperna fortunei | reverse complement strand
ACAAAGAAACAAAATTATATCTTGCTTTTGGTATGAAATTGCAAAAATTGGCCAATTTCCCATTACTGCTCATGTTTAAGGAATTTTTGACAGAAGTACCATCATCTCAAGGCCCAATTATCTTAACAAGTACAATTATTGCATATGGTTACTAGTTTACTAACAAATTTACCCTTAGCAAGCATCAGATTAGAAAATAAATAATTTTAGTATTAACCCATGCCAGCAATGTAACCGACTTAAGCTGCAGGTGTAAAATTGACAAATTCATCTTAAATACACTATTTTTCTGCATACTAGAATGTCTACCAGTTCTAGTTTTATACATTTTGACCCTTTCATTACATCCAAAACCTAAAACAGTAGTTTATTTAAATTAAAGCACATTCTACTAAGCGCGGACCACTGCAGACCCCATAATTTCATACAATATTACATAATACCATACTTAGGCTGAAATTTGACCCCCACTATAGGTTTTGGCTTTGATAAGCAATTAAAATGATAGTCTTGGTGATTTACCTTCTTTCAGTACCATTTTGATCAAAAGAAATAGAAGTTGATATACCTGTCTATGGCCTCTTCAGGTGTAGGACCACCATAGATTTTTTACTCTTCGGCTATATTAAAATTTGATAATTTTGACTTATCCTAGAAAATTTACCTTTGTTTCAAATTAAGTGACACTTCTGTCCCCTATAAAAATGCACTGGCCGAACATTCTGTCAAAATTTCACAATATGTTTCATTGCATATAAGAAAAAATGCTCAACCTGAAGTCCATGTGGTCTAAAAATCTACTTTCACTTTCTATTTCAGTCCAAAAATAGTGCTTGTCCCTAATTGACTCTCAACATTTTTATGTTCATTTAAAACCAATAAAACTTTATCCTCAAGTTTCCTAGAATATTCAGCTTTCCAAAAATACCAAATTTATTCTGGTATCATGTGCGGTTCAAATTCTATATGATGCAAGAGTGAACCTGTCTGTTGACTAGTACTACTTTTACGTACAACCTCTGGACTGGTTCCCGGTATTTGGTGGTCCTACACCTAAAGAAGATGTTTTTGTTCAACAATTTAAATAAAAATTTTCCTGGTCTTAGATTTATGTTAGTCGAAACAAATTCTAAAATTTTGTTGAATTCCTTTCAGTGGTTTTCAAGAAATGCATGAAAACATACAAAGACCTCACATGCGCGTTATCATGAAAAATTAGCCTGGTGATCAAGAAATGCATTATTCCTTAATTTTTCAATTTCTTAGTTGCAGATGTAAATAGCAAGCTTGGCAATATACATCCAACACAAATGGACATATTTCACACATAGAAAGGCACTAATTACATAATTTTATCATAAATTTTGCATCTTTTTAGTTAATTTCACATCCCCCCCCCCTTTTCACAAACTGAGATACTGAGTACCTTCAAACTGTTGGGATAAGACTTTTATCTCTTGAAATACATTTCAATTAAGAAAAATAGTATGAAACTGTCCTAATTATGCACCTAGTACATCCTGAGAAAGTTTTTGAGTTCAAATTTAAATTTATTGATATTCAGTTGTACTATACTTTGGAGGTGTACATTAATAGTTTCTAAACTGAGACTAAAATTTTATGAATTTCATTAAATGTGTTCACTATTCCATTAAGCTTAATAGTTAAATGAACATTCCTTACTAAAAAAAACCCACTAAAGTTCAAACTGGCATACAAAGAAACAAAATTATATCTTGCTTTTGGTATGAAATTGCAAAAATTGGCCAATTTCCCATTACTGCTCATGTTTAAGGAATTTTTGACAGAAGTACCATCATCTCAAGGCCCAATTATCTTAACAAGTACAATTATTGCATATGGTTACTAGTTTACTAACAAATTTACCCTTAGCAAGCATCAGATTAGAAAATAAATAATTTTAGTATTAACCCATGCCAGCAATGTAACCGACTTAAGCTGCAGGTGTAAAATTGACAAATTCATCTTAAATACACTATTTTTCTGCATACTAGAATGTCTACCAGTTCTAGTTTTATACATTTTGACCCTTTCATTACATCCAAAACCTAAAACAGTAGTTTATTTAAATTAAAGCACATTCTACTAAGCGCGGACCACTGCAGACCCCATAATTTCATACAATATTACATAATACCATACTTAGGCTGAAATTTGACCCCCACTATAGGTTTTGGCTTTGATAAGCAATTAAAATGATAGTCTTGGTGATTTACCTTCTTTCAGTACCATTTTGATCAAAAGAAATAGAAGTTGATATACCTGTCTATGGCCTCTTCAGGTGTAGGACCACCATAGATTTTTTACTCTTCGGCTATATTAAAATTTGATAATTTTGACTTATCCTAGAAAATTTACCTTTGTTTCAAATTAAGTGACACTTCTGTCCCCTATAAAAATGCACTGGCCGAACATTCTGTCAAAATTTCACAATATGTTTCATTGCATATAAGAAAAAATGCTCAACCTGAAGTCCATGTGGTCTAAAAATCTACTTTCACTTTCTATTTCAGTCCAAAAATAGTGCTTGTCCCTAATTGACTCTCAACATTTTTATGTTCATTTAAAACCAATAAAACTTTATCCTCAAGTTTCCTAGAATATTCAGCTTTCCAAAAATACCAAATTTATTCTGGTATCATGTGCGGTTCAAATTCTATATGATGCAAGAGTGAACCTGTCTGTTGACTAGTACTACTTTTACGTACAACCTCTGGACTGGTTCCCGGTATTTGGTGGTCCTACACCTAAAGAAGATGTTTTTGTTCAACAATTTAAATAAAAATTTTCCTGGTCTTAGATTTATGTTAGTCGAAACAAATTCTAAAATTTTGTTGAATTCCTTTCAGTGGTTTTCAAGAAATGCATGAAAACATACAAAGACCTCACATGCGCGTTATCATGAAAAATTAGCCTGGTGATCAAGAAATGCATTATTCCTTAATTTTTCAATTTCTTAGTTGCAGATGTAAATAGCAAGCTTGGCAATATACATCCAACACAAATGGACATATTTCACACATAGAAAGGCACTAATTACATAATTTTATCATAAATTTTGCATCTTTTTAGTTAATTTCACATCCCCCCCCCCTTTTCACAAACTGAGATACTGAGTACCTTCAAACTGTTGGGATAAGACTTTTATCTCTTGAAATACATTTCAATTAAGAAAAATAGTATGAAACTGTCCTAATTATGCACCTAGTACATCCTGAGAAAGTTTTTGAGTTCAAATTTAAATTTATTGATATTCAGTTGTACTATACTTTGGAGGTGTACATTAATAGTTTCTAAACTGAGACTAAAATTTTATGAATTTCATTAAATGTGTTCACTATTCCATTAAGCTTAATAGTTAAATGAACATTCCTTACTAAAAAAAACCCACTAAAGTTCAAACTGGCATACAAAGAAACAAAATTATATCTTGCTTTTGGTATGAAATTGCAAAAATTGGCCAATTTCCCATTACTGCTCATGTTTAAGGAATTTTTGACAGAAGTACCATCATCTCAAGGCCCAATTATCTTAACAAGTACAATTATTGCATATGGTTACTAGTTTACTAACAAATTTACCCTTAGCAAGCATCAGATTAGAAAATAAATAATTTTAGTATTAACCCATGCCAGCAATGTAACCGACTTAAGCTGCAGGTGTAAAATTGACAAATTCATCTTAAATACACTATTTTTCTGCATACTAGAATGTCTACCAGTTCTAGTTTTATACATTTTGACCCTTTCATTACATCCAAAACCTAAAACAGTAGTTTATTTAAATTAAAGCACATTCTACTAAGCGCGGACCACTGCAGACCCCATAATTTCATACAATATTACATAATACCATACTTAGGCTGAAATTTGACCCCCACTATAGGTTTTGGCTTTGATAAGCAATTAAAATGATAGTCTTGGTGATTTACCTTCTTTCAGTACCATTTTGATCAAAAGAAATAGAAGTTGATATACCTGTCTATGGCCTCTTCAGGTGTAGGACCACCATAGATTTTTTACTCTTCGGCTATATTAAAATTTGATAATTTTGACTTATCCTAGAAAATTTACCTTTGTTTCAAATTAAGTGACACTTCTGTCCCCTATAAAAATGCACTGGCCGAACATTCTGTCAAAATTTCACAATATGTTTCATTGCATATAAGAAAAAATGCTCAACCTGAAGTCCATGTGGTCTAAAAATCTACTTTCACTTTCTATTTCAGTCCAAAAATAGTGCTTGTCCCTAATTGACTCTCAACATTTTTATGTTCATTTAAAACCAATAAAACTTTATCCTCAAGTTTCCTAGAATATTCAGCTTTCCAAAAATACCAAATTTATTCTGGTATCATGTGCGGTTCAAATTCTATATGATGCAAGAGTGAACCTGTCTGTTGACTAGTACTACTTTTACGTACAACCTCTGGACTGGTTCCCGGTATTTGGTGGTCCTACACCTAAAGAAGATGTTTTTGTTCAACAATTTAAATAAAAATTTTCCTGGTCTTAGATTTATGTTAGTCGAAACAAATTCTAAAATTTTGTTGAATTCCTTTCAGTGGTTTTCAAGAAATGCATGAAAACATACAAAGACCTCACATGCGCGTTATCATGAAAAATTAGCCTGGTGATCAAGAAATGCATTATTCCTTAATTTTTCAATTTCTTAGTTGCAGATGTAAATAGCAAGCTTGGCAATATACATCCAACACAAATGGACATATTTCACACATAGAAAGGCACTAATTACATAATTTTATCATAAATTTTGCATCTTTTTAGTTAATTTCACATCCCCCCCCCCTTTTCACAAACTGAGATACTGAGTACCTTCAAACTGTTGGGATAAGACTTTTATCTCTTGAAATACATTTCAATTAAGAAAAATAGTATGAAACTGTCCTAATTATGCACCTAGTACATCCTGAGAAAGTTTTTGAGTTCAAATTTAAATTTATTGATATTCAGTTGTACTATACTTTGGAGGTGTACATTAATAGTTTCTAAACTGAGACTAAAATTTTATGAATTTCATTAAATGTGTTCACTATTCCATTAAGCTTAATAGTTAAATGAACATTCCTTACTAAAAAAAACCCACTAAAGTTCAAACTGGCATACAAAGAAACAAAATTATATCTTGCTTTTGGTATGAAATTGCAAAAATTGGCCAATTTCCCATTACTGCTCATGTTTAAGGAATTTTTGACAGAAGTACCATCATCTCAAGGCCCAATTATCTTAACAAGTACAATTATTGCATATGGTTACTAGTTTACTAACAAATTTACCCTTAGCAAGCATCAGATTAGAAAATAAATAATTTTAGTATTAACCCATGCCAGCAATGTAACCGACTTAAGCTGCAGGTGTAAAATTGACAAATTCATCTTAAATACACTATTTTTCTGCATACTAGAATGTCTACCAGTTCTAGTTTTATACATTTTGACCCTTTCATTACATCCAAAACCTAAAACAGTAGTTTATTTAAATTAAAGCACATTCTACTAAGCGCGGACCACTGCAGACCCCATAATTTCATACAATATTACATAATACCATACTTAGGCTGAAATTTGACCCCCACTATAGGTTTTGGCTTTGATAAGCAATTAAAATGATAGTCTTGGTGATTTACCTTCTTTCAGTACCATTTTGATCAAAAGAAATAGAAGTTGATATACCTGTCTATGGCCTCTTCAGGTGTAGGACCACCATAGATTTTTTACTCTTCGGCTATATTAAAATTTGATAATTTTGACTTATCCTAGAAAATTTACCTTTGTTTCAAATTAAGTGACACTTCTGTCCCCTATAAAAATGCACTGGCCGAACATTCTGTCAAAATTTCACAATATGTTTCATTGCATATAAGAAAAAATGCTCAACCTGAAGTCCATGTGGTCTAAAAATCTACTTTCACTTTCTATTTCAGTCCAAAAATAGTGCTTGTCCCTAATTGACTCTCAACATTTTTATGTTCATTTAAAACCAATAAAACTTTATCCTCAAGTTTCCTAGAATATTCAGCTTTCCAAAAATACCAAATTTATTCTGGTATCATGTGCGGTTCAAATTCTATATGATGCAAGAGTGAACCTGTCTGTTGACTAGTACTACTTTTACGTACAACCTCTGGACTGGTTCCCGGTATTTGGTGGTCCTACACCTAAAGAAGATGTTTTTGTTCAACAATTTAAATAAAAATTTTCCTGGTCTTAGATTTATGTTAGTCGAAACAAATTCTAAAATTTTGTTGAATTCCTTTCAGTGGTTTTCAAGAAATGCATGAAAACATACAAAGACCTCACATGCGCGTTATCATGAAAAATTAGCCTGGTGATCAAGAAATGCATTATTCCTTAATTTTTCAATTTCTTAGTTGCAGATGTAAATAGCAAGCTTGGCAATATACATCCAACACAAATGGACATATTTCACACATAGAAAGGCACTAATTACATAATTTTATCATAAATTTTGCATCTTTTTAGTTAATTTCACATCCCCCCCCCCTTTTCACAAACTGAGATACTGAGTACCTTCAAACTGTTGGGATAAGACTTTTATCTCTTGAAATACATTTCAATTAAGAAAAATAGTATGAAACTGTCCTAATTATGCACCTAGTACATCCTGAGAAAGTTTTTGAGTTCAAATTTAAATTTATTGATATTCAGTTGTACTATACTTTGGAGGTGTACATTAATAGTTTCTAAACTGAGACTAAAATTTTATGAATTTCATTAAATGTGTTCACTATTCCATTAAGCTTAATAGTTAAATGAACATTCCTTACTAAAAAAAACCCACTAAAGTTCAAACTGGCATACAAAGAAACAAAATTATATCTTGCTTTTGGTATGAAATTGCAAAAATTGGCCAATTTCCCATTACTGCTCATGTTTAAGGAATTTTTGACAGAAGTACCATCATCTCAAGGCCCAATTATCTTAACAAGTACAATTATTGCATATGGTTACTAGTTTACTAACAAATTTACCCTTAGCAAGCATCAGATTAGAAAATAAATAATTTTAGTATTAACCCATGCCAGCAATGTAACCGACTTAAGCTGCAGGTGTAAAATTGACAAATTCATCTTAAATACACTATTTTTCTGCATACTAGAATGTCTACCAGTTCTAGTTTTATACATTTTGACCCTTTCATTACATCCAAAACCTAAAACAGTAGTTTATTTAAATTAAAGCACATTCTACTAAGCGCGGACCACTGCAGACCCCATAATTTCATACAATATTACATAATACCATACTTAGGCTGAAATTTGACCCCCACTATAGGTTTTGGCTTTGATAAGCAATTAAAATGATAGTCTTGGTGATTTACCTTCTTTCAGTACCATTTTGATCAAAAGAAATAGAAGTTGATATACCTGTCTATGGCCTCTTCAGGTGTAGGACCACCATAGATTTTTTACTCTTCGGCTATATTAAAATTTGATAATTTTGACTTATCCTAGAAAATTTACCTTTGTTTCAAATTAAGTGACACTTCTGTCCCCTATAAAAATGCACTGGCCGAACATTCTGTCAAAATTTCACAATATGTTTCATTGCATATAAGAAAAAATGCTCAACCTGAAGTCCATGTGGTCTAAAAATCTACTTTCACTTTCTATTTCAGTCCAAAAATAGTGCTTGTCCCTAATTGACTCTCAACATTTTTATGTTCATTTAAAACCAATAAAACTTTATCCTCAAGTTTCCTAGAATATTCAGCTTTCCAAAAATACCAAATTTATTCTGGTATCATGTGCGGTTCAAATTCTATATGATGCAAGAGTGAACCTGTCTGTTGACTAGTACTACTTTTACGTACAACCTCTGGACTGGTTCCCGGTATTTGGTGGTCCTACACCTAAAGAAGATGTTTTTGTTCAACAATTTAAATAAAAATTTTCCTGGTCTTAGATTTATGTTAGTCGAAACAAATTCTAAAATTTTGTTGAATTCCTTTCAGTGGTTTTCAAGAAATGCATGAAAACATACAAAGACCTCACATGCGCGTTATCATGAAAAATTAGCCTGGTGATCAAGAAATGCATTATTCCTTAATTTTTCAATTTCTTAGTTGCAGATGTAAATAGCAAGCTTGGCAATATACATCCAACACAAATGGACATATTTCACACATAGAAAGGCACTAATTACATAATTTTATCATAAATTTTGCATCTTTTTAGTTAATTTCACATCCCCCCCCCCTTTTCACAAACTGAGATACTGAGTACCTTCAAACTGTTGGGATAAGACTTTTATCTCTTGAAATACATTTCAATTAAGAAAAATAGTATGAAACTGTCCTAATTATGCACCTAGTACATCCTGAGAAAGTTTTTGAGTTCAAATTTAAATTTATTGATATTCAGTTGTACTATACTTTGGAGGTGTACATTAATAGTTTCTAAACTGAGACTAAAATTTTATGAATTTCATTAAATGTGTTCACTATTCCATTAAGCTTAATAGTTAAATGAACATTCCTTACTAAAAAAAACCCACTAAAGTTCAAACTGGCATACAAAGAAACAAAATTATATCTTGCTTTTGGTATGAAATTGCAAAAATTGGCCAATTTCCCATTACTGCTCATGTTTAAGGAATTTTTGACAGAAGTACCATCATCTCAAGGCCCAATTATCTTAACAAGTACAATTATTGCATATGGTTACTAGTTTACTAACAAATTTACCCTTAGCAAGCATCAGATTAGAAAATAAATAATTTTAGTATTAACCCATGCCAGCAATGTAACCGACTTAAGCTGCAGGTGTAAAATTGACAAATTCATCTTAAATACACTATTTTTCTGCATACTAGAATGTCTACCAGTTCTAGTTTTATACATTTTGACCCTTTCATTACATCCAAAACCTAAAACAGTAGTTTATTTAAATTAAAGCACATTCTACTAAGCGCGGACCACTGCAGACCCCATAATTTCATACAATATTACATAATACCATACTTAGGCTGAAATTTGACCCCCACTATAGGTTTTGGCTTTGATAAGCAATTAAAATGATAGTCTTGGTGATTTACCTTCTTTCAGTACCATTTTGATCAAAAGAAATAGAAGTTGATATACCTGTCTATGGCCTCTTCAGGTGTAGGACCACCATAGATTTTTTACTCTTCGGCTATATTAAAATTTGATAATTTTGACTTATCCTAGAAAATTTACCTTTGTTTCAAATTAAGTGACACTTCTGTCCCCTATAAAAATGCACTGGCCGAACATTCTGTCAAAATTTCACAATATGTTTCATTGCATATAAGAAAAAATGCTCAACCTGAAGTCCATGTGGTCTAAAAATCTACTTTCACTTTCTATTTCAGTCCAAAAATAGTGCTTGTCCCTAATTGACTCTCAACATTTTTATGTTCATTTAAAACCAATAAAACTTTATCCTCAAGTTTCCTAGAATATTCAGCTTTCCAAAAATACCAAATTTATTCTGGTATCATGTGCGGTTCAAATTCTATATGATGCAAGAGTGAACCTGTCTGTTGACTAGTACTACTTTTACGTACAACCTCTGGACTGGTTCCCGGTATTTGGTGGTCCTACACCTAAAGAAGATGTTTTTGTTCAACAATTTAAATAAAAATTTTCCTGGTCTTAGATTTATGTTAGTCGAAACAAATTCTAAAATTTTGTTGAATTCCTTTCAGTGGTTTTCAAGAAATGCATGAAAACATACAAAGACCTCACATGCGCGTTATCATGAAAAATTAGCCTGGTGATCAAGAAATGCATTATTCCTTAATTTTTCAATTTCTTAGTTGCAGATGTAAATAGCAAGCTTGGCAATATACATCCAACACAAATGGACATATTTCACACATAGAAAGGCACTAATTACATAATTTTATCATAAATTTTGCATCTTTTTAGTTAATTTCACATCCCCCCCCCCTTTTCACAAACTGAGATACTGAGTACCTTCAAACTGTTGGGATAAGACTTTTATCTCTTGAAATACATTTCAATTAAGAAAAATAGTATGAAACTGTCCTAATTATGCACCTAGTACATCCTGAGAAAGTTTTTGAGTTCAAATTTAAATTTATTGATATTCAGTTGTACTATACTTTGGAGGTGTACATTAATAGTTTCTAAACTGAGACTAAAATTTTATGAATTTCATTAAATGTGTTCACTATTCCATTAAGCTTAATAGTTAAATGAACATTCCTTACTAAAAAAAACCCACTAAAGTTCAAACTGGCATACAAAGAAACAAAATTATATCTTGCTTTTGGTATGAAATTGCAAAAATTGGCCAATTTCCCATTACTGCTCATGTTTAAGGAATTTTTGACAGAAGTACCATCATCTCAAGGCCCAATTATCTTAACAAGTACAATTATTGCATATGGTTACTAGTTTACTAACAAATTTACCCTTAGCAAGCATCAGATTAGAAAATAAATAATTTTAGTATTAACCCATGCCAGCAATGTAACCGACTTAAGCTGCAGGTGTAAAATTGACAAATTCATCTTAAATACACTATTTTTCTGCATACTAGAATGTCTACCAGTTCTAGTTTTATACATTTTGACCCTTTCATTACATCCAAAACCTAAAACAGTAGTTTATTTAAATTAAAGCACATTCTACTAAGCGCGGACCACTGCAGACCCCATAATTTCATACAATATTACATAATACCATACTTAGGCTGAAATTTGACCCCCACTATAGGTTTTGGCTTTGATAAGCAATTAAAATGATAGTCTTGGTGATTTACCTTCTTTCAGTACCATTTTGATCAAAAGAAATAGAAGTTGATATACCTGTCTATGGCCTCTTCAGGTGTAGGACCACCATAGATTTTTTACTCTTCGGCTATATTAAAATTTGATAATTTTGACTTATCCTAGAAAATTTACCTTTGTTTCAAATTAAGTGACACTTCTGTCCCCTATAAAAATGCACTGGCCGAACATTCTGTCAAAATTTCACAATATGTTTCATTGCATATAAGAAAAAATGCTCAACCTGAAGTCCATGTGGTCTAAAAATCTACTTTCACTTTCTATTTCAGTCCAAAAATAGTGCTTGTCCCTAATTGACTCTCAACATTTTTATGTTCATTTAAAACCAATAAAACTTTATCCTCAAGTTTCCTAGAATATTCAGCTTTCCAAAAATACCAAATTTATTCTGGTATCATGTGCGGTTCAAATTCTATATGATGCAAGAGTGAACCTGTCTGTTGACTAGTACTACTTTTACGTACAACCTCTGGACTGGTTCCCGGTATTTGGTGGTCCTACACCTAAAGAAGATGTTTTTGTTCAACAATTTAAATAAAAATTTTCCTGGTCTTAGATTTATGTTAGTCGAAACAAATTCTAAAATTTTGTTGAATTCCTTTCAGTGGTTTTCAAGAAATGCATGAAAACATACAAAGACCTCACATGCGCGTTATCATGAAAAATTAGCCTGGTGATCAAGAAATGCATTATTCCTTAATTTTTCAATTTCTTAGTTGCAGATGTAAATAGCAAGCTTGGCAATATACATCCAACACAAATGGACATATTTCACACATAGAAAGGCACTAATTACATAATTTTATCATAAATTTTGCATCTTTTTAGTTAATTTCACATCCCCCCCCCCTTTTCACAAACTGAGATACTGAGTACCTTCAAACTGTTGGGATAAGACTTTTATCTCTTGAAATACATTTCAATTAAGAAAAATAGTATGAAACTGTCCTAATTATGCACCTAGTACATCCTGAGAAAGTTTTTGAGTTCAAATTTAAATTTATTGATATTCAGTTGTACTATACTTTGGAGGTGTACATTAATAGTTTCTAAACTGAGACTAAAATTTTATGAATTTCATTAAATGTGTTCACTATTCCATTAAGCTTAATAGTTAAATGAACATTCCTTACTAAAAAAAACCCACTAAAGTTCAAACTGGCATACAAAGAAACAAAATTATATCTTGCTTTTGGTATGAAATTGCAAAAATTGGCCAATTTCCCATTACTGCTCATGTTTAAGGAATTTTTGACAGAAGTACCATCATCTCAAGGCCCAATTATCTTAACAAGTACAATTATTGCATATGGTTACTAGTTTAAATTTGATAATTTTGACTTATCCTAGAAAATTTACCTTTGTTTCAAATTAAGTGACACTTCTGTCCCCTATAAAAATGCACTGGCCGAACATTCTGTCAAAATTTCACAATATGTTTCATTGCATATAAGAAAAAATGCTCAACCTGAAGTCCATGTGGTCTAAAAATCTACTTTCACTTTCTATTTCAGTCCAAAAATAGTGCTTGTCCCTAATTGACTCTCAACATTTTTATGTTCATTTAAAACCAATAAAACTTTATCCTCAAGTTTCCTAGAATATTCAGCTTTCCAAAAATACCAAATTTATTCTGGTATCATGTGCGGTTCAAATTCTATATGATGCAAGAGTGAACCTGTCTGTTGACTAGTACTACTTTTACGTACAACCTCTGGACTGGTTCCCGGTATTTGGTGGTCCTACACCTAAAGAAGATGTTTTTGTTCAACAATTTAAATAAAAATTTTCCTGGTCTTAGATTTATGTTAGTCGAAACAAATTCTAAAATTTTGTTGAATTCCTTTCAGTGGTTTTCAAGAAATGCATGAAAACATACAAAGACCTCACATGCGCGTTATCATGAAAAATTAGCCTGGTGATCAAGAAATGCATTATTCCTTAATTTTTCAATTTCTTAGTTGCAGATGTAAATAGCAAGCTTGGCAATATACATCCAACACAAATGGACATATTTCACACATAGAAAGGCACTAATTACATAATTTTATCATAAATTTTGCATCTTTTTAGTTAATTTCACATCCCCCCCCCCTTTTCACAAACTGAGATACTGAGTACCTTCAAACTGTTGGGATAAGACTTTTATCTCTTGAAATACATTTCAATTAAGAAAAATAGTATGAAACTGTCCTAATTATGCACCTAGTACATCCTGAGAAAGTTTTTGAGTTCAAATTTAAATTTATTGATATTCAGTTGTACTATACTTTGGAGGTGTACATTAATAGTTTCTAAACTGAGACTAAAATTTTATGAATTTCATTAAATGTGTTCACTATTCCATTAAGCTTAATAGTTAAATGAACATTCCTTACTAAAAAAAACCCACTAAAGTTCAAACTGGCATACAAAGAAACAAAATTATATCTTGCTTTTGGTATGAAATTGCAAAAATTGGCCAATTTCCCATTACTGCTCATGTTTAAGGAATTTTTGACAGAAGTACCATCATCTCAAGGCCCAATTATCTTAACAAGTACAATTATTGCATATGGTTACTAGTTTACTAACAAATTTACCCTTAGCAAGCATCAGATTAGAAAATAAATAATTTTAGTATTAACCCATGCCAGCAATGTAACCGACTTAAGCTGCAGGTGTAAAATTGACAAATTCATCTTAAATACACTATTTTTCTGCATACTAGAATGTCTACCAGTTCTAGTTTTATACATTTTGACCCTTTCATTACATCCAAAACCTAAAACAGTAGTTTATTTAAATTAAAGCACATTCTACTAAGCGCGGACCACTGCAGACCCCATAATTTCATACAATATTACATAATACCATACTTAGGCTGAAATTTGACCCCCACTATAGGTTTTGGCTTTGATAAGCAATTAAAATGATAGTCTTGGTGATTTACCTTCTTTCAGTACCATTTTGATCAAAAGAAATAGAAGTTGATATACCTGTCTATGGCCTCTTCAGGTGTAGGACCACCATAGATTTTTTACTCTTCGGCTATATTAAAATTTGATAATTTTGACTTATCCTAGAAAATTTACCTTTGTTTCAAATTAAGTGACACTTCTGTCCCCTATAAAAATGCACTGGCCGAACATTCTGTCAAAATTTCACAATATGTTTCATTGCATATAAGAAAAAATGCTCAACCTGAAGTCCATGTGGTCTAAAAATCTACTTTCACTTTCTATTTCAGTCCAAAAATAGTGCTTGTCCCTAATTGACTCTCAACATTTTTATGTTCATTTAAAACCAATAAAACTTTATCCTCAAGTTTCCTAGAATATTCAGCTTTCCAAAAATACCAAATTTATTCTGGTATCATGTGCGGTTCAAATTCTATATGATGCAAGAGTGAACCTGTCTGTTGACTAGTACTACTTTTACGTACAACCTCTGGACTGGTTCCCGGTATTTGGTGGTCCTACACCTAAAGAAGATGTTTTTGTTCAACAATTTAAATAAAAATTTTCCTGGTCTTAGATTTATGTTAGTCGAAACAAATTCTAAAATTTTGTTGAATTCCTTTCAGTGGTTTTCAAGAAATGCATGAAAACATACAAAGACCTCACATGCGCGTTATCATGAAAAATTAGCCTGGTGATCAAGAAATGCATTATTCCTTAATTTTTCAATTTCTTAGTTGCAGATGTAAATAGCAAGCTTGGCAATATACATCCAACACAAATGGACATATTTCACACATAGAAAGGCACTAATTACATAATTTTATCATAAATTTTGCATCTTTTTAGTTAATTTCACATCCCCCCCCCCTTTTCACAAACTGAGATACTGAGTACCTTCAAACTGTTGGGATAAGACTTTTATCTCTTGAAATACATTTCAATTAAGAAAAATAGTATGAAACTGTCCTAATTATGCACCTAGTACATCCTGAGAAAGTTTTTGAGTTCAAATTTAAATTTATTGATATTCAGTTGTACTATACTTTGGAGGTGTACATTAATAGTTTCTAAACTGAGACTAAAATTTTATGAATTTCATTAAATGTGTTCACTATTCCATTAAGCTTAATAGTTAAATGAACATTCCTTACTAAAAAAAACCCACTAAAGTTCAAACTGGCATACAAAGAAACAAAATTATATCTTGCTTTTGGTATGAAATTGCAAAAATTGGCCAATTTCCCATTACTGCTCATGTTTAAGGAATTTTTGACAGAAGTACCATCATCTCAAGGCCCAATTATCTTAACAAGTACAATTATTGCATATGGTTACTAGTTTACTAACAAATTTACCCTTAGCAAGCATCAGATTAGAAAATAAATAATTTTAGTATTAACCCATGCCAGCAATGTAACCGACTTAAGCTGCAGGTGTAAAATTGACAAATTCATCTTAAATACACTATTTTTCTGCATACTAGAATGTCTACCAGTTCTAGTTTTATACATTTTGACCCTTTCATTACATCCAAAACCTAAAACAGTAGTTTATTTAAATTAAAGCACATTCTACTAAGCGCGGACCACTGCAGACCCCATAATTTCATACAATATTACATAATACCATACTTAGGCTGAAATTTGACCCCCACTATAGGTTTTGGCTTTGATAAGCAATTAAAATGATAGTCTTGGTGATTTACCTTCTTTCAGTACCATTTTGATCAAAAGAAATAGAAGTTGATATACCTGTCTATGGCCTCTTCAGGTGTAGGACCACCATAGATTTTTTACTCTTCGGCTATATTAAAATTTGATAATTTTGACTTATCCTAGAAAATTTACCTTTGTTTCAAATTAAGTGACACTTCTGTCCCCTATAAAAATGCACTGGCCGAACATTCTGTCAAAATTTCACAATATGTTTCATTGCATATAAGAAAAAATGCTCAACCTGAAGTCCATGTGGTCTAAAAATCTACTTTCACTTTCTATTTCAGTCCAAAAATAGTGCTTGTCCCTAATTGACTCTCAACATTTTTATGTTCATTTAAAACCAATAAAACTTTATCCTCAAGTTTCCTAGAATATTCAGCTTTCCAAAAATACCAAATTTATTCTGGTATCATGTGCGGTTCAAATTCTATATGATGCAAGAGTGAACCTGTCTGTTGACTAGTACTACTTTTACGTACAACCTCTGGACTGGTTCCCGGTATTTGGTGGTCCTACACCTAAAGAAGATGTTTTTGTTCAACAATTTAAATAAAAATTTTCCTGGTCTTAGATTTATGTTAGTCGAAACAAATTCTAAAATTTTGTTGAATTCCTTTCAGTGGTTTTCAAGAAATGCATGAAAACATACAAAGACCTCACATGCGCGTTATCATGAAAAATTAGCCTGGTGATCAAGAAATGCATTATTCCTTAATTTTTCAATTTCTTAGTTGCAGATGTAAATAGCAAGCTTGGCAATATACATCCAACACAAATGGACATATTTCACACATAGAAAGGCACTAATTACATAATTTTATCATAAATTTTGCATCTTTTTAGTTAATTTCACATCCCCCCCCCCTTTTCACAAACTGAGATACTGAGTACCTTCAAACTGTTGGGATAAGACTTTTATCTCTTGAAATACATTTCAATTAAGAAAAATAGTATGAAACTGTCCTAATTATGCACCTAGTACATCCTGAGAAAGTTTTTGAGTTCAAATTTAAATTTATTGATATTCAGTTGTACTATACTTTGGAGGTGTACATTAATAGTTTCTAAACTGAGACTAAAATTTTATGAATTTCATTAAATGTGTTCACTATTCCATTAAGCTTAATAGTTAAATGAACATTCCTTACTAAAAAAAACCCACTAAAGTTCAAACTGGCATACAAAGAAACAAAATTATATCTTGCTTTTGGTATGAAATTGCAAAAATTGGCCAATTTCCCATTACTGCTCATGTTTAAGGAATTTTTGACAGAAGTACCATCATCTCAAGGCCCAATTATCTTAACAAGTACAATTATTGCATATGGTTACTAGTTTACTAACAAATTTACCCTTAGCAAGCATCAGATTAGAAAATAAATAATTTTAGTATTAACCCATGCCAGCAATGTAACCGACTTAAGCTGCAGGTGTAAAATTGACAAATTCATCTTAAATACACTATTTTTCTGCATACTAGAATGTCTACCAGTTCTAGTTTTATACATTTTGACCCTTTCATTACATCCAAAACCTAAAACAGTAGTTTATTTAAATTAAAGCACATTCTACTAAGCGCGGACCACTGCAGACCCCATAATTTCATACAATATTACATAATACCATACTTAGGCTGAAATTTGACCCCCACTATAGGTTTTGGCTTTGATAAGCAATTAAAATGATAGTCTTGGTGATTTACCTTCTTTCAGTACCATTTTGATCAAAAGAAATAGAAGTTGATATACCTGTCTATGGCCTCTTCAGGTGTAGGACCACCATAGATTTTTTACTCTTCGGCTATATTAAAATTTGATAATTTTGACTTATCCTAGAAAATTTACCTTTGTTTCAAATTAAGTGACACTTCTGTCCCCTATAAAAATGCACTGGCCGAACATTCTGTCAAAATTTCACAATATGTTTCATTGCATATAAGAAAAAATGCTCAACCTGAAGTCCATGTGGTCTAAAAATCTACTTTCACTTTCTATTTCAGTCCAAAAATAGTGCTTGTCCCTAATTGACTCTCAACATTTTTATGTTCATTTAAAACCAATAAAACTTTATCCTCAAGTTTCCTAGAATATTCAGCTTTCCAAAAATACCAAATTTATTCTGGTATCATGTGCGGTTCAAATTCTATATGATGCAAGAGTGAACCTGTCTGTTGACTAGTACTACTTTTACGTACAACCTCTGGACTGGTTCCCGGTATTTGGTGGTCCTACACCTAAAGAAGATGTTTTTGTTCAACAATTTAAATAAAAATTTTCCTGGTCTTAGATTTATGTTAGTCGAAACAAATTCTAAAATTTTGTTGAATTCCTTTCAGTGGTTTTCAAGAAATGCATGAAAACATACAAAGACCTCACATGCGCGTTATCATGAAAAATTAGCCTGGTGATCAAGAAATGCATTATTCCTTAATTTTTCAATTTCTTAGTTGCAGATGTAAATAGCAAGCTTGGCAATATACATCCAACACAAATGGACATATTTCACACATAGAAAGGCACTAATTACATAATTTTATCATAAATTTTGCATCTTTTTAGTTAATTTCACATCCCCCCCCCCTTTTCACAAACTGAGATACTGAGTACCTTCAAACTGTTGGGATAAGACTTTTATCTCTTGAAATACATTTCAATTAAGAAAAATAGTATGAAACTGTCCTAATTATGCACCTAGTACATCCTGAGAAAGTTTTTGAGTTCAAATTTAAATTTATTGATATTCAGTTGTACTATACTTTGGAGGTGTACATTAATAGTTTCTAAACTGAGACTAAAATTTTATGAATTTCATTAAATGTGTTCACTATTCCATTAAGCTTAATAGTTAAATGAACATTCCTTACTAAAAAAAACCCACTAAAGTTCAAACTGGCATACAAAGAAACAAAATTATATCTTGCTTTTGGTATGAAATTGCAAAAATTGGCCAATTTCCCATTACTGCTCATGTTTAAGGAATTTTTGACAGAAGTACCATCATCTCAAGGCCCAATTATCTTAACAAGTACAATTATTGCATATGGTTACTAGTTTACTAACAAATTTACCCTTAGCAAGCATCAGATTAGAAAATAAATAATTTTAGTATTAACCCATGCCAGCAATGTAACCGACTTAAGCTGCAGGTGTAAAATTGACAAATTCATCTTAAATACACTATTTTTCTGCATACTAGAATGTCTACCAGTTCTAGTTTTATACATTTTGACCCTTTCATTACATCCAAAACCTAAAACAGTAGTTTATTTAAATTAAAGCACATTCTACTAAGCGCGGACCACTGCAGACCCCATAATTTCATACAATATTACATAATACCATACTTAGGCTGAAATTTGACCCCCACTATAGGTTTTGGCTTTGATAAGCAATTAAAATGATAGTCTTGGTGATTTACCTTCTTTCAGTACCATTTTGATCAAAAGAAATAGAAGTTGATATACCTGTCTATGGCCTCTTCAGGTGTAGGACCACCATAGATTTTTTACTCTTCGGCTATATTAAAATTTGATAATTTTGACTTATCCTAGAAAATTTACCTTTGTTTCAAATTAAGTGACACTTCTGTCCCCTATAAAAATGCACTGGCCGAACATTCTGTCAAAATTTCACAATATGTTTCATTGCATATAAGAAAAAATGCTCAACCTGAAGTCCATGTGGTCTAAAAATCTACTTTCACTTTCTATTTCAGTCCAAAAATAGTGCTTGTCCCTAATTGACTCTCAACATTTTTATGTTCATTTAAAACCAATAAAACTTTATCCTCAAGTTTCCTAGAATATTCAGCTTTCCAAAAATACCAAATTTATTCTGGTATCATGTGCGGTTCAAATTCTATATGATGCAAGAGTGAACCTGTCTGTTGACTAGTACTACTTTTACGTACAACCTCTGGACTGGTTCCCGGTATTTGGTGGTCCTACACCTAAAGAAGATGTTTTTGTTCAACAATTTAAATAAAAATTTTCCTGGTCTTAGATTTATGTTAGTCGAAACAAATTCTAAAATTTTGTTGAATTCCTTTCAGTGGTTTTCAAGAAATGCATGAAAACATACAAAGACCTCACATGCGCGTTATCATGAAAAATTAGCCTGGTGATCAAGAAATGCATTATTCCTTAATTTTTCAATTTCTTAGTTGCAGATGTAAATAGCAAGCTTGGCAATATACATCCAACACAAATGGACATATTTCACACATAGAAAGGCACTAATTACATAATTTTATCATAAATTTTGCATCTTTTTAGTTAATTTCACATCCCCCCCCCCTTTTCACAAACTGAGATACTGAGTACCTTCAAACTGTTGGGATAAGACTTTTATCTCTTGAAATACATTTCAATTAAGAAAAATAGTATGAAACTGTCCTAATTATGCACCTAGTACATCCTGAGAAAGTTTTTGAGTTCAAATTTAAATTTATTGATATTCAGTTGTACTATACTTTGGAGGTGTACATTAATAGTTTCTAAACTGAGACTAAAATTTTATGAATTTCATTAAATGTGTTCACTATTCCATTAAGCTTAATAGTTAAATGAACATTCCTTACTAAAAAAAACCCACTAAAGTTCAAACTGGCATACAAAGAAACAAAATTATATCTTGCTTTTGGTATGAAATTGCAAAAATTGGCCAATTTCCCATTACTGCTCATGTTTAAGGAATTTTTGACAGAAGTACCATCATCTCAAGGCCCAATTATCTTAACAAGTACAATTATTGCATATGGTTACTAGTTTACTAACAAATTTACCCTTAGCAAGCATCAGATTAGAAAATAAATAATTTTAGTATTAACCCATGCCAGCAATGTAACCGACTTAAGCTGCAGGTGTAAAATTGACAAATTCATCTTAAATACACTATTTTTCTGCATACTAGAATGTCTACCAGTTCTAGTTTTATACATTTTGACCCTTTCATTACATCCAAAACCTAAAACAGTAGTTTATTTAAATTAAAGCACATTCTACTAAGCGCGGACCACTGCAGACCCCATAATTTCATACAATATTACATAATACCATACTTAGGCTGAAATTTGACCCCCACTATAGGTTTTGGCTTTGATAAGCAATTAAAATGATAGTCTTGGTGATTTACCTTCTTTCAGTACCATTTTGATCAAAAGAAATAGAAGTTGATATACCTGTCTATGGCCTCTTCAGGTGTAGGACCACCATAGATTTTTTACTCTTCGGCTATATTAAAATTTGATAATTTTGACTTATCCTAGAAAATTTACCTTTGTTTCAAATTAAGTGACACTTCTGTCCCCTATAAAAATGCACTGGCCGAACATTCTGTCAAAATTTCACAATATGTTTCATTGCATATAAGAAAAAATGCTCAACCTGAAGTCCATGTGGTCTAAAAATCTACTTTCACTTTCTATTTCAGTCCAAAAATAGTGCTTGTCCCTAATTGACTCTCAACATTTTTATGTTCATTTAAAACCAATAAAACTTTATCCTCAAGTTTCCTAGAATATTCAGCTTTCCAAAAATACCAAATTTATTCTGGTATCATGTGCGGTTCAAATTCTATATGATGCAAGAGTGAACCTGTCTGTTGACTAGTACTACTTTTACGTACAACCTCTGGACTGGTTCCCGGTATTTGGTGGTCCTACACCTAAAGAAGATGTTTTTGTTCAACAATTTAAATAAAAATTTTCCTGGTCTTAGATTTATGTTAGTCGAAACAAATTCTAAAATTTTGTTGAATTCCTTTCAGTGGTTTTCAAGAAATGCATGAAAACATACAAAGACCTCACATGCGCGTTATCATGAAAAATTAGCCTGGTGATCAAGAAATGCATTATTCCTTAATTTTTCAATTTCTTAGTTGCAGATGTAAATAGCAAGCTTGGCAATATACATCCAACACAAATGGACATATTTCACACATAGAAAGGCACTAATTACATAATTTTATCATAAATTTTGCATCTTTTTAGTTAATTTCACATCCCCCCCCCCTTTTCACAAACTGAGATACTGAGTACCTTCAAACTGTTGGGATAAGACTTTTATCTCTTGAAATACATTTCAATTAAGAAAAATAGTATGAAACTGTCCTAATTATGCACCTAGTACATCCTGAGAAAGTTTTTGAGTTCAAATTTAAATTTATTGATATTCAGTTGTACTATACTTTGGAGGTGTACATTAATAGTTTCTAAACTGAGACTAAAATTTTATGAATTTCATTAAATGTGTTCACTATTCCATTAAGCTTAATAGTTAAATGAACATTCCTTACTAAAAAAAACCCACTAAAGTTCAAACTGGCATACAAAGAAACAAAATTATATCTTGCTTTTGGTATGAAATTGCAAAAATTGGCCAATTTCCCATTACTGCTCATGTTTAAGGAATTTTTGACAGAAGTACCATCATCTCAAGGCCCAATTATCTTAACAAGTACAATTATTGCATATGGTTACTAGTTTACTAACAAATTTACCCTTAGCAAGCATCAGATTAGAAAATAAATAATTTTAGTATTAACCCATGCCAGCAATGTAACCGACTTAAGCTGCAGGTGTAAAATTGACAAATTCATCTTAAATACACTATTTTTCTGCATACTAGAATGTCTACCAGTTCTAGTTTTATACATTTTGACCCTTTCATTACATCCAAAACCTAAAACAGTAGTTTATTTAAATTAAAGCACATTCTACTAAGCGCGGACCACTGCAGACCCCATAATTTCATACAATATTACATAATACCATACTTAGGCTGAAATTTGACCCCCACTATAGGTTTTGGCTTTGATAAGCAATTAAAATGATAGTCTTGGTGATTTACCTTCTTTCAGTACCATTTTGATCAAAAGAAATAGAAGTTGATATACCTGTCTATGGCCTCTTCAGGTGTAGGACCACCATAGATTTTTTACTCTTCGGCTATATTAAAATTTGATAATTTTGACTTATCCTAGAAAATTTACCTTTGTTTCAAATTAAGTGACACTTCTGTCCCCTATAAAAATGCACTGGCCGAACATTCTGTCAAAATTTCACAATATGTTTCATTGCATATAAGAAAAAATGCTCAACCTGAAGTCCATGTGGTCTAAAAATCTACTTTCACTTTCTATTTCAGTCCAAAAATAGTGCTTGTCCCTAATTGACTCTCAACATTTTTATGTTCATTTAAAACCAATAAAACTTTATCCTCAAGTTTCCTAGAATATTCAGCTTTCCAAAAATACCAAATTTATTCTGGTATCATGTGCGGTTCAAATTCTATATGATGCAAGAGTGAACCTGTCTGTTGACTAGTACTACTTTTACGTACAACCTCTGGACTGGTTCCCGGTATTTGGTGGTCCTACACCTAAAGAAGATGTTTTTGTTCAACAATTTAAATAAAAATTTTCCTGGTCTTAGATTTATGTTAGTCGAAACAAATTCTAAAATTTTGTTGAATTCCTTTCAGTGGTTTTCAAGAAATGCATGAAAACATACAAAGACCTCACATGCGCGTTATCATGAAAAATTAGCCTGGTGATCAAGAAATGCATTATTCCTTAATTTTTCAATTTCTTAGTTGCAGATGTAAATAGCAAGCTTGGCAATATACATCCAACACAAATGGACATATTTCACACATAGAAAGGCACTAATTACATAATTTTATCATAAATTTTGCATCTTTTTAGTTAATTTCACATCCCCCCCCCCTTTTCACAAACTGAGATACTGAGTACCTTCAAACTGTTGGGATAAGACTTTTATCTCTTGAAATACATTTCAATTAAGAAAAATAGTATGAAACTGTCCTAATTATGCACCTAGTACATCCTGAGAAAGTTTTTGAGTTCAAATTTAAATTTATTGATATTCAGTTGTACTATACTTTGGAGGTGTACATTAATAGTTTCTAAACTGAGACTAAAATTTTATGAATTTCATTAAATGTGTTCACTATTCCATTAAGCTTAATAGTTAAATGAACATTCCTTACTAAAAAAAACCCACTAAAGTTCAAACTGGCATACAAAGAAACAAAATTATATCTTGCTTTTGGTATGAAATTGCAAAAATTGGCCAATTTCCCATTACTGCTCATGTTTAAGGAATTTTTGACAGAAGTACCATCATCTCAAGGCCCAATTATCTTAACAAGTACAATTATTGCATATGGTTACTAGTTTACTAACAAATTTACCCTTAGCAAGCATCAGATTAGAAAATAAATAATTTTAGTATTAACCCATGCCAGCAATGTAACCGACTTAAGCTGCAGGTGTAAAATTGACAAATTCATCTTAAATACACTATTTTTCTGCATACTAGAATGTCTACCAGTTCTAGTTTTATACATTTTGACCCTTTCATTACATCCAAAACCTAAAACAGTAGTTTATTTAAATTAAAGCACATTCTACTAAGCGCGGACCACTGCAGACCCCATAATTTCATACAATATTACATAATACCATACTTAGGCTGAAATTTGACCCCCACTATAGGTTTTGGCTTTGATAAGCAATTAAAATGATAGTCTTGGTGATTTACCTTCTTTCAGTACCATTTTGATCAAAAGAAATAGAAGTTGATATACCTGTCTATGGCCTCTTCAGGTGTAGGACCACCATAGATTTTTTACTCTTCGGCTATATTAAAATTTGATAATTTTGACTTATCCTAGAAAATTTACCTTTGTTTCAAATTAAGTGACACTTCTGTCCCCTATAAAAATGCACTGGCCGAACATTCTGTCAAAATTTCACAATATGTTTCATTGCATATAAGAAAAAATGCTCAACCTGAAGTCCATGTGGTCTAAAAATCTACTTTCACTTTCTATTTCAGTCCAAAAATAGTGCTTGTCCCTAATTGACTCTCAACATTTTTATGTTCATTTAAAACCAATAAAACTTTATCCTCAAGTTTCCTAGAATATTCAGCTTTCCAAAAATACCAAATTTATTCTGGTATCATGTGCGGTTCAAATTCTATATGATGCAAGAGTGAACCTGTCTGTTGACTAGTACTACTTTTACGTACAACCTCTGGACTGGTTCCCGGTATTTGGTGGTCCTACACCTAAAGAAGATGTTTTTGTTCAACAATTTAAATAAAAATTTTCCTGGTCTTAGATTTATGTTAGTCGAAACAAATTCTAAAATTTTGTTGAATTCCTTTCAGTGGTTTTCAAGAAATGCATGAAAACATACAAAGACCTCACATGCGCGTTATCATGAAAAATTAGCCTGGTGATCAAGAAATGCATTATTCCTTAATTTTTCAATTTCTTAGTTGCAGATGTAAATAGCAAGCTTGGCAATATACATCCAACACAAATGGACATATTTCACACATAGAAAGGCACTAATTACATAATTTTATCATAAATTTTGCATCTTTTTAGTTAATTTCACATCCCCCCCCCCTTTTCACAAACTGAGATACTGAGTACCTTCAAACTGTTGGGATAAGACTTTTATCTCTTGAAATACATTTCAATTAAGAAAAATAGTATGAAACTGTCCTAATTATGCACCTAGTACATCCTGAGAAAGTTTTTGAGTTCAAATTTAAATTTATTGATATTCAGTTGTACTATACTTTGGAGGTGTACATTAATAGTTTCTAAACTGAGACTAAAATTTTATGAATTTCATTAAATGTGTTCACTATTCCATTAAGCTTAATAGTTAAATGAACATTCCTTACTAAAAAAAACCCACTAAAGTTCAAACTGGCATACAAAGAAACAAAATTATATCTTGCTTTTGGTATGAAATTGCAAAAATTGGCCAATTTCCCATTACTGCTCATGTTTAAGGAATTTTTGACAGAAGTACCATCATCTCAAGGCCCAATTATCTTAACAAGTACAATTATTGCATATGGTTACTAGTTTACTAACAAATTTACCCTTAGCAAGCATCAGATTAGAAAATAAATAATTTTAGTATTAACCCATGCCAGCAATGTAACCGACTTAAGCTGCAGGTGTAAAATTGACAAATTCATCTTAAATACACTATTTTTCTGCATACTAGAATGTCTACCAGTTCTAGTTTTATACATTTTGACCCTTTCATTACATCCAAAACCTAAAACAGTAGTTTATTTAAATTAAAGCACATTCTACTAAGCGCGGACCACTGCAGACCCCATAATTTCATACAATATTACATAATACCATACTTAGGCTGAAATTTGACCCCCACTATAGGTTTTGGCTTTGATAAGCAATTAAAATGATAGTCTTGGTGATTTACCTTCTTTCAGTACCATTTTGATCAAAAGAAATAGAAGTTGATATACCTGTCTATGGCCTCTTCAGGTGTAGGACCACCATAGATTTTTTACTCTTCGGCTATATTAAAATTTGATAATTTTGACTTATCCTAGAAAATTTACCTTTGTTTCAAATTAAGTGACACTTCTGTCCCCTATAAAAATGCACTGGCCGAACATTCTGTCAAAATTTCACAATATGTTTCATTGCATATAAGAAAAAATGCTCAACCTGAAGTCCATGTGGTCTAAAAATCTACTTTCACTTTCTATTTCAGTCCAAAAATAGTGCTTGTCCCTAATTGACTCTCAACATTTTTATGTTCATTTAAAACCAATAAAACTTTATCCTCAAGTTTCCTAGAATATTCAGCTTTCCAAAAATACCAAATTTATTCTGGTATCATGTGCGGTTCAAATTCTATATGATGCAAGAGTGAACCTGTCTGTTGACTAGTACTACTTTTACGTACAACCTCTGGACTGGTTCCCGGTATTTGGTGGTCCTACACCTAAAGAAGATGTTTTTGTTCAACAATTTAAATAAAAATTTTCCTGGTCTTAGATTTATGTTAGTCGAAACAAATTCTAAAATTTTGTTGAATTCCTTTCAGTGGTTTTCAAGAAATGCATGAAAACATACAAAGACCTCACATGCGCGTTATCATGAAAAATTAGCCTGGTGATCAAGAAATGCATTATTCCTTAATTTTTCAATTTCTTAGTTGCAGATGTAAATAGCAAGCTTGGCAATATACATCCAACACAAATGGACATATTTCACACATAGAAAGGCACTAATTACATAATTTTATCATAAATTTTGCATCTTTTTAGTTAATTTCACATCCCCCCCCCCTTTTCACAAACTGAGATACTGAGTACCTTCAAACTGTTGGGATAAGACTTTTATCTCTTGAAATACATTTCAATTAAGAAAAATAGTATGAAACTGTCCTAATTATGCACCTAGTACATCCTGAGAAAGTTTTTGAGTTCAAATTTAAATTTATTGATATTCAGTTGTACTATACTTTGGAGGTGTACATTAATAGTTTCTAAACTGAGACTAAAATTTTATGAATTTCATTAAATGTGTTCACTATTCCATTAAGCTTAATAGTTAAATGAACATTCCTTACTAAAAAAAACCCACTAAAGTTCAAACTGGCATACAAAGAAACAAAATTATATCTTGCTTTTGGTATGAAATTGCAAAAATTGGCCAATTTCCCATTACTGCTCATGTTTAAGGAATTTTTGACAGAAGTACCATCATCTCAAGGCCCAATTATCTTAACAAGTACAATTATTGCATATGGTTACTAGTTTACTAACAAATTTACCCTTAGCAAGCATCAGATTAGAAAATAAATAATTTTAGTATTAACCCATGCCAGCAATGTAACCGACTTAAGCTGCAGGTGTAAAATTGACAAATTCATCTTAAATACACTATTTTTCTGCATACTAGAATGTCTACCAGTTCTAGTTTTATACATTTTGACCCTTTCATTACATCCAAAACCTAAAACAGTAGTTTATTTAAATTAAAGCACATTCTACTAAGCGCGGACCACTGCAGACCCCATAATTTCATACAATATTACATAATACCATACTTAGGCTGAAATTTGACCCCCACTATAGGTTTTGGCTTTGATAAGCAATTAAAATGATAGTCTTGGTGATTTACCTTCTTTCAGTACCATTTTGATCAAAAGAAATAGAAGTTGATATACCTGTCTATGGCCTCTTCAGGTGTAGGACCACCATAGATTTTTTACTCTTCGGCTATATTAAAATTTGATAATTTTGACTTATCCTAGAAAATTTACCTTTGTTTCAAATTAAGTGACACTTCTGTCCCCTATAAAAATGCACTGGCCGAACATTCTGTCAAAATTTCACAATATGTTTCATTGCATATAAGAAAAAATGCTCAACCTGAAGTCCATGTGGTCTAAAAATCTACTTTCACTTTCTATTTCAGTCCAAAAATAGTGCTTGTCCCTAATTGACTCTCAACATTTTTATGTTCATTTAAAACCAATAAAACTTTATCCTCAAGTTTCCTAGAATATTCAGCTTTCCAAAAATACCAAATTTATTCTGGTATCATGTGCGGTTCAAATTCTATATGATGCAAGAGTGAACCTGTCTGTTGACTAGTACTACTTTTACGTACAACCTCTGGACTGGTTCCCGGTATTTGGTGGTCCTACACCTAAAGAAGATGTTTTTGTTCAACAATTTAAATAAAAATTTTCCTGGTCTTAGATTTATGTTAGTCGAAACAAATTCTAAAATTTTGTTGAATTCCTTTCAGTGGTTTTCAAGAAATGCATGAAAACATACAAAGACCTCACATGCGCGTTATCATGAAAAATTAGCCTGGTGATCAAGAAATGCATTATTCCTTAATTTTTCAATTTCTTAGTTGCAGATGTAAATAGCAAGCTTGGCAATATACATCCAACACAAATGGACATATTTCACACATAGAAAGGCACTAATTACATAATTTTATCATAAATTTTGCATCTTTTTAGTTAATTTCACATCCCCCCCCCCTTTTCACAAACTGAGATACTGAGTACCTTCAAACTGTTGGGATAAGACTTTTATCTCTTGAAATACATTTCAATTAAGAAAAATAGTATGAAACTGTCCTAATTATGCACCTAGTACATCCTGAGAAAGTTTTTGAGTTCAAATTTAAATTTATTGATATTCAGTTGTACTATACTTTGGAGGTGTACATTAATAGTTTCTAAACTGAGACTAAAATTTTATGAATTTCATTAAATGTGTTCACTATTCCATTAAGCTTAATAGTTAAATGAACATTCCTTACTAAAAAAAACCCACTAAAGTTCAAACTGGCATACAAAGAAACAAAATTATATCTTGCTTTTGGTATGAAATTGCAAAAATTGGCCAATTTCCCATTACTGCTCATGTTTAAGGAATTTTTGACAGAAGTACCATCATCTCAAGGCCCAATTATCTTAACAAGTACAATTATTGCATATGGTTACTAGTTTACTAACAAATTTACCCTTAGCAAGCATCAGATTAGAAAATAAATAATTTTAGTATTAACCCATGCCAGCAATGTAACCGACTTAAGCTGCAGGTGTAAAATTGACAAATTCATCTTAAATACACTATTTTTCTGCATACTAGAATGTCTACCAGTTCTAGTTTTATACATTTTGACCCTTTCATTACATCCAAAACCTAAAACAGTAGTTTATTTAAATTAAAGCACATTCTACTAAGCGCGGACCACTGCAGACCCCATAATTTCATACAATATTACATAATACCATACTTAGGCTGAAATTTGACCCCCACTATAGGTTTTGGCTTTGATAAGCAATTAAAATGATAGTCTTGGTGATTTACCTTCTTTCAGTACCATTTTGATCAAAAGAAATAGAAGTTGATATACCTGTCTATGGCCTCTTCAGGTGTAGGACCACCATAGATTTTTTACTCTTCGGCTATATTAAAATTTGATAATTTTGACTTATCCTAGAAAATTTACCTTTGTTTCAAATTAAGTGACACTTCTGTCCCCTATAAAAATGCACTGGCCGAACATTCTGTCAAAATTTCACAATATGTTTCATTGCATATAAGAAAAAATGCTCAACCTGAAGTCCATGTGGTCTAAAAATCTACTTTCACTTTCTATTTCAGTCCAAAAATAGTGCTTGTCCCTAATTGACTCTCAACATTTTTATGTTCATTTAAAACCAATAAAACTTTATCCTCAAGTTTCCTAGAATATTCAGCTTTCCAAAAATACCAAATTTATTCTGGTATCATGTGCGGTTCAAATTCTATATGATGCAAGAGTGAACCTGTCTGTTGACTAGTACTACTTTTACGTACAACCTCTGGACTGGTTCCCGGTATTTGGTGGTCCTACACCTAAAGAAGATGTTTTTGTTCAACAATTTAAATAAAAATTTTCCTGGTCTTAGATTTATGTTAGTCGAAACAAATTCTAAAATTTTGTTGAATTCCTTTCAGTGGTTTTCAAGAAATGCATGAAAACATACAAAGACCTCACATGCGCGTTATCATGAAAAATTAGCCTGGTGATCAAGAAATGCATTATTCCTTAATTTTTCAATTTCTTAGTTGCAGATGTAAATAGCAAGCTTGGCAATATACATCCAACACAAATGGACATATTTCACACATAGAAAGGCACTAATTACATAATTTTATCATAAATTTTGCATCTTTTTAGTTAATTTCACATCCCCCCCCCCTTTTCACAAACTGAGATACTGAGTACCTTCAAACTGTTGGGATAAGACTTTTATCTCTTGAAATACATTTCAATTAAGAAAAATAGTATGAAACTGTCCTAATTATGCACCTAGTACATCCTGAGAAAGTTTTTGAGTTCAAATTTAAATTTATTGATATTCAGTTGTACTATACTTTGGAGGTGTACATTAATAGTTTCTAAACTGAGACTAAAATTTTATGAATTTCATTAAATGTGTTCACTATTCCATTAAGCTTAATAGTTAAATGAACATTCCTTACTAAAAAAAACCCACTAAAGTTCAAACTGGCATACAAAGAAACAAAATTATATCTTGCTTTTGGTATGAAATTGCAAAAATTGGCCAATTTCCCATTACTGCTCATGTTTAAGGAATTTTTGACAGAAGTACCATCATCTCAAGGCCCAATTATCTTAACAAGTACAATTATTGCATATGGTTACTAGTTTACTAACAAATTTACCCTTAGCAAGCATCAGATTAGAAAATAAATAATTTTAGTATTAACCCATGCCAGCAATGTAACCGACTTAAGCTGCAGGTGTAAAATTGACAAATTCATCTTAAATACACTATTTTTCTGCATACTAGAATGTCTACCAGTTCTAGTTTTATACATTTTGACCCTTTCATTACATCCAAAACCTAAAACAGTAGTTTATTTAAATTAAAGCACATTCTACTAAGCGCGGACCACTGCAGACCCCATAATTTCATACAATATTACATAATACCATACTTAGGCTGAAATTTGACCCCCACTATAGGTTTTGGCTTTGATAAGCAATTAAAATGATAGTCTTGGTGATTTACCTTCTTTCAGTACCATTTTGATCAAAAGAAATAGAAGTTGATATACCTGTCTATGGCCTCTTCAGGTGTAGGACCACCATAGATTTTTTACTCTTCGGCTATATTAAAATTTGATAATTTTGACTTATCCTAGAAAATTTACCTTTGTTTCAAATTAAGTGACACTTCTGTCCCCTATAAAAATGCACTGGCCGAACATTCTGTCAAAATTTCACAATATGTTTCATTGCATATAAGAAAAAATGCTCAACCTGAAGTCCATGTGGTCTAAAAATCTACTTTCACTTTCTATTTCAGTCCAAAAATAGTGCTTGTCCCTAATTGACTCTC
>OX104111.1:82584051-82767292 GCA_944474755.1 Limnoperna fortunei | reverse complement strand
TGACAGTTTTTGATTATGGGAAAAGAAGTCTTGTGTGTCCAGTTGTTTGGAATGGTCAATAATGGGATGTGTATTCCAAGTATATTGAAATTTTCAAACATTTAAAAAATAAAAATAAAATATGAAAAGATCATACAAACATTAAATATTTTGAGCATGTATTTATTCATATGAAAATGTATACTTTGCTTCCTGATAAATGACATTTAAGTATCTAATACTTCGTTCAGACTTGACGTATAAAAGAAACTGGTTTAATACACATTTATACTGTAATCCACACACCTAATTACATGTATATTCAATTCCAGAAAATAAATAAATACAAAATTACTGTTTACTATTATGAAGAAAAGATCGCCATTTTCTTTCTACACAAACAAAAATTTCCAATTACCAGTAAATGATAAAAAAAGATTCCTAGATTAGATTTGTTACCTTAAGATGTTCCGTAGTCAACTGTATGTGTTATATTGCTTTCTGTCGGTAAGTTTTTAATTATTGCTTTTTGGTGCATGACGAGTTTTACAGTGATGCCAAATTGTTCAAAATATATGGTGAGCTGATAAAAAAAAAACCCTTATAAAATGATATGTCATGAAGTAGAAATTACATACAGCAATTACTGACCAATATCATCTGAATGAATGAGCTTTCTGTAAGACACAAAATGTAAGAAGATAACAGTGAGGATTAAAATTATGAAAATACCATTCGATTATTTCAAGAATATACATTGCAATACTTACTAATGCTTTTCATCAGATTACAAACTGCATTGTTGATAATAATTGATGTGTATTACGTTCATTGTGAATTTTGTTAATAACTAGTGCAGAATTCTCTTAATATTTTATGCAACACAATTACAATTCTTTAATAACAAGCTGCAATTTGTAATTTTGTCGATGAATACAGGGAAAGTAAAAAAGGGTAAAACAGAAAATGTGAATAAATAAGCGATCAATAATTTCAAACAGTAAATACATTATGTAAAATATACCGAGTTTGTACTTAGATTAGGAATATGTTTGGGGTATGAAATCCTATAGGTCTACTGTGAAACTCAATAGCTCAAGATTACTAGTGTTCAAACCAAAAAGGTAATTTTGGGGGGTTTTTTGTTAAGGTTGGTAATTTTTTCTGTATTTGTGACAAATAAACCAGTGATTGTAAGAAGGTTAATTTTACTGTAGGTGATATGGGTGCTGACATAAATATCAGGCAAGCTGAAGGAACCTGTCAGTAGGTGGTATGCATAGAGACATGTTTGGAAAGTTTACCCTAGCTAATTGTTTAAGTTAGAACAAGTTAATATTCTCACTGTTTAAATTTTCTGATATCAAACTTTCTAACATTGAAATACTTTCTATTGTATATGTATTCTGATTTGAAGATACAGCCAGTGTTTATGTTATAATATAATAACTGCTAAAAAGACAGTACTGTATTACAAAGAGGTCTATATTATTATACATCATGTATTTATGGTGCATATTTTTGGAGCTTAATGAAGTACACCACATCTTTGTCACAACACAATTCATTTGCAAAATCATAGTATCCACAAGATATGTCAAGACATAGGTTGTGTCAAATCAACTCTATCTTAAGATATGTCAACAAAATGGTCCAGAATCTAAAATAAACCTTTCTTTACACACCTTATACCTAAATAACATATGTATACTGCTGAGTTATATTAAAGGAAGAACATTAAGAAATCTCCAAAAGAAAGGGAGACAAATTCATAGATTATCAACAATATGGCACAAGACAAGTAAACAATGTAAATGTAGTGTAAGTATTAATGTCAACAAAGTTTATAACGAATGGTCAAAGGTCAACAACAGCACTTTTAATGTAAATTTTGTCAACTCGTCACACATGAAAAAATATTACAAAGTACAGAATTTAACACTTTTTTAATAAAGAAAGGGATATTTAAAATGTTGTTTAAGAAATTTGATGTAAAATTAGTTTTTATTAGATCTCGTAAAAAACTATCGTCATTGCAGAAAATAACTGATAAAAACGAATAATCCTAAAAATATTTAACCATCACAGGAATAATTGAAGTCTTGCATTTTATTTCATTGAGCTGGCATATCAAATATAACTTCTTTACTAGAATCCTTTTCTACAGATATAAAGTAATTTGATTGTTTCAAATATTTTGAACTATATGTTGTTATAAAAAAAGTTTAAATTAATAAAAAATATTAATAATCATATAACTTAACTATAACTCCATGAAGTAGCTAAATTTTGACATCTATTTCCATAGGATCGTCATAAATACTTGTGGAATCTGAGACTTTGTGTCAGTAAGAAGTTAATGAACCTTTCACACTAATTATTACATATGTGTAATTCTGAAGATTTGAGGTATTCACAACTAATAATAGGACGAACATAAGACCTAAAAAATCAATGGAAAATAAAAGTTTTCTTCTACACAGACAAAGATAAGGCAAGAGTTTAATCAGCATTTCTGCCCATTTTTTCATTTTCTTTTTTGCATCTGCTAAAAGTAATGTGACCAGCATGTGATAGCATGTAATAAAATTCCTGAAAATTGTTACTCTACTACAATGGTTTAAGGCTATGAACATAAACTATAATTAGTATCAAGTTTATGCCACTTCCAGCCAATTTTTAGCTGACCAATGACAACGCATTTTTTATAGATAAATTACAAGGATTTTTTTTAACAGACTTAAACATAAATACTTTCTGATATTTTATAAAGCAGTACTGTAATTCCAATTACACTTATTTAAATGGGAGAAAACTAGAACAAATAAATCTGCCAAAACTAACTGAAAGTGTTCTTTATAAACTGTGTTGTTTTGAACAAATAATGCCATGTTATTTCAATGAAAATTTTTTTTTTAACTCTTACCAGCCAATTATCTTAAAAATACTGTGTGGCCTTCCAAATAAAGATTCAGTTAATCAATACAAACAAAACAGATTGAAATGTTTGATGGTTCATAAGAATTAAATTAAAAGCTAAATATAGACAATGCCAGTCGACCCAAATCTATGATAAGCATAAATTACAGATTAAAAATCATACCAAACATAATAAATATACACAATTCAAGCAAAGAAAATCTAAATGCCAAAATATTTAACATGAATAAAAAGTTATTAGACAACTAAATGCTGTATACATCAAATCATATAGATTAATAATGTCCATGTACATAGACATGAAGACGAAGATTATCATATCATAAATTTCTGAAAACCCGATTCATAAAAATAACTTGAAATATTAAGAAAAGGTCATTTACTGTCGAACCACATTCCATTACTTAAATGATTTAATAATTAAACTTGTGCCTTCTTTTCACAACTATCTACAAAATTCTATAAAAATAGGTTTGATTTCCAAGCTGAAATAAACACCTGTCATTCTTTTCTTCTCTGTAGTTCAATGATTAGATGATAAAAAAGACTTTGGACTAGTTTAGAGTCCTATGATTGCATTTGTGCATCCTGTGCACTTGGCAGTTTGAAATAGCGGAGTCAACTTCTCACACAAAATGTTCAAGTTTTTCCATCACACAACAAATCTTATTAATGGGAGGTAACTCTGCCAATAAAGGAAGAAGACTCCAATAATCACAAAAATAATTGTCAAGCACTGTTTTATTTTGCTGCAAACAATTCGCCACTACTGTCCATCAGAATCGGAATCAGATGATGACAGTGTGTCATTTAAGTCCTGAGCGTTTGGCTGGTATATTGGAATATGCTTTGGGCTGAACATTTTGTTCAGACGTGTACTGCGGTTTTGCTGAAATTTAAATAAAGAAAAGATTTACTTCTTAAAAAATAATATGATTGAACTGAGCAAGCACCAAAACCTTCCAAGGAAATAGATGTAAAATGATGAGGTACTCATGCCATGGATTTAAAGGTTTTCTAAATTTAGTAACTGAGAAGTATTTCCTTTTGACAGGTGCTGACTGATTTATTTTGCATCATATCATATAATACAATATAAAATTTGATGTATTGTTAATTCTTAATAGTTACTTAGGTCACAGTAAAACTCTCCATATGATATATTTTACGAATCCAGTATTGGCCTGATCCTGACCTGTATGACCTAATTATAATAAAACATTTAATTCACATGATAAACAATCGTTTGTGCCTAGTTAATTAACACATATCTTTTCATGGTGATTTCTGCATTTTCTGCTGCACCTCTGGCCAATACATATATCATCACAAAAAATATATAATCAAACTAGCATTTGCTTGTTTTTATATAATTACATGTCTGCATATACTTAATCTAATTAAAATTAAATTTTTCATTTGTTCCCTAATTTTTATATTGTCCATTTGCACAAAATTCAACGATACCCCGTTCAGGTCATACTCTGGTAATGTGATTTTTTTCCCCCCGTCTGAATGGTGTTTAACTCCACTTTAAACAAATTTTTCTGGTATATCATGGCATCCAGTTTAATTGTGGAAGTCATACCTTGAGAAAACCGCTGAGTGCATTAGAAAAACTGGCAATTCCTTGTCAAGTAAGATTGGAGTTGAATACACCCTGCCCTCAATGAGATTCTAAACCCCCAACCTCAGTGTTGCCCGACTGCGTGATCAATAGTAGATGACTAACTACCTTAACCACTCGGCCACTGAGGCCCCATTTAATGTGGTAATGTGATTTAAAACCAAACAGTGACTACCTGAATTTTAGACAGTTTATTAAATGAGGGCAGGTTAACTGTTTTGTCAATTAGTTATTCATAATTTATGTGCATCACCTCTGTCACAGTAGATTCTAATGACTCAACATTCATTACTTAACATTATGTATTTGAAATCACCAGAATATGCCCTAAATTTGGTTACCTTAGATCTTCCATGTGGCCACCATCAAATAAGATTTACTTTTAAAAGCTTTGATTTAGGTACAAATCTATAATGTTCCTACTGACCTAACAAGACCCAGTAGCACTTAGGACACCATATACTAATTAGTCCAATGGGTTACTTCTCTAGAACATAGTAGTATAAATATAAAGCAAAGGGATGTTTTATTGAGTTAAGTTATAGTTCTCTCTAATTATTTATACTTATTACCTGTTTTGAATAGAGATCTTGAAACATTTTCTTGTCAGCCTCTGTAATTTCGTAATCATCCTGATCGGTTTCATTCCATCCCATTTCTTTCAAAAGTCTATTTTAAGAAAAACACATTCACTTTAATGATTGCATTTAGAGACTCAAAATATTGCTCACAAAGGGATACCCCTGCTTCGCTTTCAAGCCTAACTATCTCCTCTTAATGATATCCAAGGTCAATAAAAATCCTTCATGCACATCTACATACAATGTACTTCCTTTATGCTAAGTTTCATTATATTTCATCAAGTGGTTAAGAGTTGTGCTTAAAAGGGATGTGGACAGACAGACAGACAGGGTGATTCCTATATACCCCCCTAAACAAGTTTGCGGGGGTATAATAAACACAATCATTACCACTAACAAACACTTAAGTGTTTAATCGTAACCACGTGCGTGAACAACAGCATGTTATGAAACTGTATTGTCTTCTATATATTTTGATATTCATTATCAAAATTGAAGATTCTGCTGTGTGTTTTGTGTAAATGTAACTAGAGGCTTCCAGGAGCCTGTATCCCTCACCTGAACCTGAAACCAAACAACCCTTTTTTATCCAGCTTTTCTTTCCTATAAGGAATTGCCTAACACTTCTGCAAAAGTCATTTATTTTGACCTTTTAAGGGAAATAACTCCTATAAGGAGGAGCTTTTGATGCTTAGAGGGATAAAGGAGGTTCACTTCAAATTTGCTGTACCTGTTATGCTTTTTTAACTATCAGCTGAAAACTCTCTTGACCCCCCCCTCCCCCCCCCCCCCCCCCCCCGTTCTATTTTAAGCCAACGTAGCTATGTAGGTAGTCAGCTGTCATGATTTGCACAATTTTGGTAGAACATCCTAAAGATGATGTTTGCAATGTTTCAAAGCTGTCCTTTACTTGGTTGAAGAGAAGATTTTTAAAAGTCAATTAATAAAAACCAATTAAAAAAAATCACTGAGGTCTGACTATGTTCTAATTCGCAGAGAGCTCGTTTGCATAATCTACTTCTTAAATGAATTTATATATTTATGCTGCCACAGTAATATAACTTTTGTTAGAATTGTTGATAAAAACAAGACAGATTATTTACCTCTGTTCTGCCTCTAACGAACTAGATAACATATTGGATGAATCATCCATGGCAAGACCTTCCACTCCATTGGTCAACTGGTCTGTGTGGTCATTCTAAAATATAAATATAAATGGTGTAAAAGACTGATAAATTCCAATTAAACAGACCTTGCATCCAATGTGAAATTGTCTAATCGAGAGCTGTTCTGAACCATTGTATTGTTTTACCATTTACAGTATTCAGAAAAAAGACATTTGATTGAAATAAAATGCTACCAGACACAAAAATGCTTTCTAAACAAAATAAACAACAAGTGCATATACTTTTGAAGTTTTTTCATAAAAAGAACATGGACCAGCACTAAGTTGTGCTAAGTATACCCCACTCGACCATTTTTCAGCTCGGAAAACAAGAAGTAGATAACTGACTGACCTGGAAAGGGGAGGCAAGATACAACTCGTCATGCTAAAGCTCTACACCAAATTTAAAATCAATCCTTTTAGAAATCTGTTACGAAAAATTTTCCTATGTTGACCCTTGAAACAGTCTAAGTCTGCTTGGTAAACAGGAAGTAGATAACTGACTGACCTGGTAAGGGGAGGCACGGTACAACTCGTCATGCTTAAGCTGTTTACAAAATTTGAAATCAATCCCTTTAGTAGAAGGGATTGATTCTGTTACAAAAGTTGGCACCAGACGGACAGACAGACAAGACGATTGCAATATAGCCCCTCTCTTAAAAATTTATAATAAAGAATTTATTAATGTCTGGTTTAATTCCTTAAAATAATTAGGAAGAAGAAACAGGAAAGAACTGCAAAGCATTTCCATATCATTTAATGACAAAAAGGTGTATATAGAAAACATTTTTTTTTACAAATACCCATACAGTAGCCTCTTATTTGATCTCCTTGCAAGCTACCATCCACTTTAACTAGTTCAAAGCACTATCAGAGGTCACGTTAACGCACAAAAAATGTTCATGCAAAATATTAGACCCTACATGAAAATGCACACTAGGCCATCAAGGATAAATTAAACTGAAACTGAAAGCATTTTTAGAATTTCTTAAAAATATGGACCTTTAATTCTGACAGATAAGCAGTTTCCAAAAATCTCCAATGAGTAATAACATCTAGATGGTCAACTAACGGATATGAGACTTTTATCAATTATCAGAACACCACTAGCAGCAAGAGAAAAAATTATTATAAGAGAAGACACTGATCTGTTAAACTGGGATATGATGAATTTGTAGCCAGTAATGGCTTGGTTGAGAAGTCAACACAAAGACAAAACAGAAAATGTAGCATTCTGAGTGAAGAATCTGCAAATGTATGCAAGAATATGGTTGCTAAATGGTCTAAAAGTAGTGGTGTTCTATACGATTCTTAATAAAATCACAGATCTTGCTTCTTGTAAACAGACAAAAGATGCAATAAAAGATGTTTTTTAATTACATTTAATTGATTTTCATTCTGTAAATACTACATGCAGGCAAATATATCGCCTCAAGAAAGATAACCCTTTTATAAAACCATGAAGCAGATGGGTGGTCTAATAACACTAAAGCTCACAAACAATTTATATTCTAAACTCAAAGAGAAGATGGTTGCTAAATTTGTAAAAAAAAAAGAAAAAAAAGAAAGAAACCTTCAGTGAAATGACAAAACAAAAACACTTGTGATATTAACAAAAACAAAGCATAGATCGATAACAATTTGTGTACCTTTGTTTGCCAGCCATCTTTATTCTGATTCAATTCTTTTTCAGATCCATTGGTCTCTTTTCTTAATGCCCTTAGAAAATCACTCTTTTTATTACCAAGGTTCTTAGGCTGAAATCTTGTGTTCAGAATTTCAATAGGTGATGTTGGGGCCTTAATAAAATAAAACAAATTACTATTCAAGTTAAAATGTCTTAATTACAAACAATCTCATGACAACGATTCCTCACTGAGAAGGGGGAAGTCTCATGACAATTATGTCTCACTGGTTTCTGAGAAGACTTCTGGTAAGTAAATAATGTTACATTTCTCAACCAAACATTCCTTAAAAAAGTCATGGACTAAAATTTGTTGAGAGCCGTGTCTACTTTTAGTTGAAAACATCCTCACAAGTCAGGTTTTCTGAGACAACAAAACCCTGACAAACTTAGCCAGGAAATTCCCGGGCTAGACATTTTCATATGACGTCAAACCTTCAAAATATCAACTAATGATATTGCTTGAAGGAAGCAAGTGTTTGGCAGAAGTAATACTTACTCATTCTTACAAGTGGGAAAAAAAAGTATCGCAACTAATAAATAACGCGGTTATATAAAACTATTAACACTACTGTACAAAATACACTGACTTTCACATGGTCTATGCAAAACATCCCTTTGGTTTATTTACAATCGCCATCGGAATATCCCCTAACCAAGCGGCTAATGAAAGCAAGCTCTTGATTGGCTACATCATACGTTGATGTGGCCAATCAAAATAGTGACTTCTAGCCCAGGAATTTTCTAGCTAAGTTTGTCAAGGTTTCGTGGACACGTGTGAACACAGAAACCCCGACTTGTGAGGATGAGTTGATTGGGGATATTCCATTTAAATATATATCTTTGGATCACCTGTCAATTCAGCAAGCCTCTACAATAACTGTTTTAAAACTTGTCCGTTTGGACAAGTAACTATCAAAATTTAATATTCTGAATGAAAACATCACTTGTCCAAAGATATTGCTATGTTTTGATGTCAAATTAGTTTTACAACCATTATCAGCAGGATCAGTTCATATATAAGATTTGAACTTGTCCCTTTGCAGCCTGTTATTATGACCAAATACTAAGGTTTGTTGACACGTTATCGGCCATGAAAAAAAACGATTAAGGATAATAAATTCATAAAAAGTATTGACCTAATCAGCATTTTGGATAAAAGATACTTAAATTCCTTATGATATTACCATATTGGCTTATTTGGTTTTTTTTTCGCCACGTCGGGCATCTCCGCTTGCCCAGGGCAATCGGACAAACCTTATTATTATACCTTACATATATATACTTTAATAAGATAATAAGGATGTTTTTCAAAATTTTTGTATAAAAGTAGACAACTTCTGGTTAGGGGTAAGACAACAGAATTGTCAACCGATGGACAATCTATTGTCTCATGTCTTACCGGAATTCTGTCCTGAAGCAATTAGCATTTGACAAGGAAAAACAGATTTGGTCTGCATATAAATACACAAATCATCAGTCTTTTAGTAAAATATGTATTTGTAGTTTCAGTATAATAAAACAATTGTTGCCGCAATACAAGGTGAACATTCAAATTGTTTACCCTTGATAGGTTTTCTTCCTTGGAAATCCCCCTAATAACAAGGACAAACAGACAAAACCATTAAAAGGGATGTCAATTTAAGAGGAATAAATGTCAACAATTATTATCTAAATGCAGTACAAAAAGTTTACAATGTTAATTTCTCTGACATGTTATAAACAAGGAGACCCTACTAATCATAGACTATAACTGTTTGACACTTGCCTCTTTAGTATTAGATGAAGAAATGGTTTTGACAGAGCTAAAAGGCTCTTTTTGTAAGCCACCATTCAGTCTTAAACCCTCCTTTGATGGTTTTCTGCTTACAGCACTCTGCTGGAAAAATAACAAATGTAAGCAACAAATTTGAAATTAAACAATTTAATCAAAGGTCTTGCAAACAATTATTGTAAGTTGCTTCGGGCAAAATATTTTTCTTTTTTAATTGTCTAAAAAAATATTCATTTAATTTAATCAAACAATGGGAATCCCATTTCATGGATCCAAGTTTTCAATCTTTGGGCACAAAATCTCAACATAGCAATGACCATCTTCAAGTCATGCAGGTATTGTATTAAAATAATGCTATATAAAATTCACCCCCACCAGTTTTTACAGAAATATATACATAAACATCTTTTCCTTTGCCAGTGAAAGATTTCAACTTTACAACTGATAATTTATGGGTAATGTCTGAATGCGAATGACATATATACTACCAAAAATATTTACACAATATATATGCAATCTGTTTGAGGTTTAAAGCCACTTGCAGTAATTTTTCAGCTATGGAATGGCATCTGTATTTTTATGGGGAATAAGCAAGAGAATCTGATAGGAACCCTCAACCTTCAGCAGAAAGAGACAATCCTTCTTAGGCTGGTGTCAACCACACTCTGGCTGAGGTCAGACTCGAACTTGCAACTCTTGTGATGTCAAGCTCGTGATCATGAATATGATGAATTACCAAGATCACTAGGCCATCAAAGTCCTTAACCATTATACTATGAATTCTAATAAAAAACACAAAAGGTAAATCATTATTCAGACATATTATAAGGTTATTTTTTTTTACAAAACTATTACTATTTAAATTGTCATTAGTACATACTTTATTTGGCACAAGTGTTTTATAAATAGTTGCAGCTTGTCTGCTGTCAGACAGTTTACCAGTAGATCCTTTTCCATGAGGAGGGTGTTCTGTAAAAAAAAAGAAAGAAGAAAACTAATGTTATTAATACTTAGTAGTGAGAAACGACCTGGTTGTAAAGCATGTTCCTCAATAATGGAATTTACCATACAGGCCTCACAGTATAGGAGAAGTCAATTCTCTTTTTTGAGGCTGACAGGGAGAAGTGGATAGAACTGGAAGAAATGAGAAGACAATGGGGACAAGTTGCATTATCACAGCAAAAAGCATCCTGTTGTGCTTTTTATACCTGCCACATAAAGTTGCAGGGTATCATGTGTTGGTTACCGTAGATGCTCGCTTAAAAATCAGGCATATAAGTCAGGGGGTCTTTTTTGGCCTTAAAATCTGGTAATTTGCTGTTGACCCTCGTATAAGTCGGTCGGAAGACAGACGTGTTGACATGAGGTCAGAATTAAATAAACATTCCAAATTAGTGAATAAAAATCTTTATATCAGTAAGACTTCTTGTTTATTATTTGTTCCTCGTGTTTTATGAGTTAAACATTGCTTGTCATTTATCGTAAGTGGTTTGTTTACACTAGTGTACATGTGTTTTGAAAATGTAAACGTAATTATCTCCCTGAATTTGCAATGACTAAAAACCATTAAAAGGCCAAACACAAAATGAATATACAAATATTCATTTTCGAAATTTTTTAATAGTTAAAGCAGAGTTTTTAAAATAAACGAAAGCTAAAATACAAAATATAAAGAAATATGGTTTGTAAATTAAAATAATAATTGATGAAAAAACGAATTCTGTAGCATATATGTATTAGTTAGTTATATCTTGATTTTCAGTTTTTAGTTGTATCATGACATCACTGGATGTATTATGCAATACAGACAAAATAAATCGATACTTGTGTCAACAGTAGTAAATACGAATGAAAATATGGAAACTGGATAAAATAAACAATATACAAGTAAAAACTATCTTTATTAATGTCTTAAATATACTTTATTTAGCGTAACTAATCATGTATCTGTCTATTTTCGTCTTCATAGTTGGCAATCTATGTACGGCCTTCAAACTCCGGAATTCTTTCCTCTTGTGGTATGACTCGCTTATAAGTTGGAAACCTTCTCTAAAACCAAATTTTAACTCCCAATTTCCCGACTTATGTGCGAGTATGTACAGTAGATAATTGGATATAGACTTTAGAACGGTTAATGCTATTAAGTGCAAAGCAGTTTATTAGCCTAAACCAACCCAAAGTCATCTATATCCAATAATCTATTCAACAATAAAAAACCATCAGTTTATTTTAAGTTCAATATAATAAAAAAAATAATCAACAACACTTAACAAGTAATCAAATAATATTTGCAATGTTGTCACTTCTTGTTTCAGAAGAATAGTCAACGTCATCAATCAGTCACATACTGGGGGCATACCAAGTTAAATTATATGAAATGGATAAAATTGCTCAGCTATCGTGTAGTTAAATGAAACTAGATATCTGAGATGGTACCAATCTCTGTGGGCCGCACCCACCTCGAGGTCAAGGTCAAAGGTCATTAACAACAGTATGCAGCACATCGCCTTGATATTATCTACCCACATTCCACGTATAAAAAGCCTACCTCAAAAAAAAAAAAAAAAAAATAGCCTGGACATGATTAAATCAGACGGACACACAGGCATACAGACTGATCACTATTGGGCATCTGCCACAAAGTGGCAAGCCCTAATTAAAATGTAAAAAATTGAAATATTCATTTCAATATCAGCACATTATATGTACAATCTCTAGCACCAATTTCATATACACTCAGGATATTTTCTTTTGCTTTGAACTGATATCTTGTCGTAATTTTACATTATGCTTTTATGTACAACGTAAAAGTTGGACAGGATCCTGCTTACACTGTGTAGTGCATAAACATGATAAACATGAAACCATAACAAAAATATGAAGATTTCTTATCAAACTGGGAATAAAATTTGAAAGGCAACATAGGGCGACTGCTCAAATGACAGAGGGACATCCCAATGCTTTTGAGGATGAACAAAGGCAAAATTAGACCATAACTAGGTGACTTCTTTGCTAAACTTGCCCTCCAATGCAAGCCCCTTGCCTTAATAAATAATTAATTGTTTCAAATGAACTTGAAAGTTAACATTCTGTGCCAAAACAGTATGAGAAATTGATTACACAGAAAGTCAGGGCTCGCGTTGGAGGGCGACTCGGGCGAAGAAGTCCCCTTATCGTGGTCCTACATCGCTGTCAATCATCTTCAAAAGCGAAGTTAAGTCGCCCTTTCATTTTGTAGAATCGCCCAATGACGCCTTTTAAATTTTATTCCCATTTTGGTAAGAAATCTTCATGTTTTTTATACGGTGTCATGTTTATTATGTTTACGTGCCAAAGTTCTTTTACAATTTTACATAATATATTATGTGTCACAATGATGTAATTTTCTACTTCTCGTTCTAATAGTACTTCATTAAAAATCAATCAAATTGTGTACCAATGACAAAGAAACATTTATTTTAATGAACAGTTTTGTGACAGTTAATTTTTTTAATTGTTATGTTTAATACATGTATTTACGAAAATGTGTGAAATAAATATACTGAATAGTTAATCAAATCTTTGATACTTTATCCTCAAGAATTAATATGCTAAACAAACATAAGAATAAAAATACAAATGCCAACACCTATTTAAAAAAAAAAACTAAGTTCAAAGGACGCTTTCGCGACATATAAAGCAACTTCTCCCTGTTGTCCACCCAAAAGAGAAGTGACTTCTCCCTATAATTTTGACCCAGCATGAGCCCTGAAAGTACCTAAGTATGTTAAGTTTGCTGAAAAATTATATTCTTGAGATTATACATGGTTCTGGAAATGAATTCAGTATGGTATATAGTACATATACAAGTTTAATATGTGGTTCTCAGACACCTTAAAAAAACTTGCAGACTAATCCATTTATTTTCAATACAGAAAAAGATTACCACCCTTCTGTTTTGAGTTTTTTTAAAATAAACTTTGAAATGTGTAATGCCCTGCATCTTCTAACATGTGTTCATATTTTATAAACATATCTTATCCACATAAATTTATGAATATTATAATTTGAAATACGAAACATAGCATTTAGGGTGAAAAAAGTTGGTGAAAAAAATAAAGCAATATTTAAAATGATTCATATGTGAAAGAAAAAACATATTGTAACAGTCAAACTAACAGGGAACCAAAGCACAATAATATTATTTCCTTTAAACACATACCCCACACACTACTGCCATTTGTCAGCTTGCCATTAGAAGTTGTTTCTGCTTTTTCTTCTCCATTAAGTGATGGCTGTAAAATACAAAAGATTCAGTAATAAAATATTTTTATAAGCAATATCTTTTACAACTAGAGGATCTTAAGAGCCTGTATCCTCACCTGACTTACAAGAAAACTTTAAGAGACATGACTTCTTGCAAGTTTTGATATTAAATGCTTAAGAGTTTATGTGAAGATGCTGTTTCTATGAATGTTGTCATGTTGAATTTCAAATCAGCAGCAATTTGATGAACAGATTCTGACAAGAAGCTTTTTTATGTTTTTCTCTTAGGTTAGTATGTTGAGTAATGTTCTATGGTAGCAGCAATCTTGAATTTTGGATCAAAAGAAAAAACTCAAATTAGACGAAGATCATCTGATGTACATTTCTACAATATAACAATTACTTCTGCCAATTGATTTGTGAGGAATCAAATTTTGAAATTTTATCCAATTAGAACACATTTGCAACCATGTTGATTTTCTAATTTGCTAAAAAAAACTATAAAAAAAAGATAAAGTGTGTAAAAATATGCCTGGTCTTGTCAATTACATTTCTTTAATGCATGTTTGATTAAGGCACTACAGGGTTCTCACTAGGATTTTTTTATGGCGAGTCCTGGGACTCATCACTTTTTGGAATGATGAGTCCCAATCTGTCTTGGCGAGTCCATAAAGTTGACTCGAACCAAACTACCGGTACTGCATGACGTTACCATGAGTAATACATTAAGTTTTGTTTTGTAACATTATGAACATCTTCATGTTTAATTTGATACTAAAATCCCTGTTGAAACCCATGCATTACTACATGACAGCTTAATCTACATGTTTCCCAAGATTTTAGTATCATTTTATCATGTTTATGGAAGGGAATTATGAATTAACACCATTTATTTCTGTTGGTTATTTGAAGTCTGCATGGCTTCATCTGGGAGAAAAGATGGGTTCAGTGTGATAAGAGGCAACACCTCAGTTTAAAAAATTTGACTAATTGTATAATACATAAATTTCAAAACATTAAGTAGTTATCAAGTTTTTCAATAAATTTTATAAATTTTGTTTCAATTTACCAATCCAAAACTTGACAATATTTCTGCTTAACCTCATTTGAAATAACAAAAGTTCATTCGACATTTAATCATTACAATAATATTTTTTTAATCATTGCAATCAGGTCACAAGCCAAGTGTTTCACTTAGTCACATTTTAAAAACATCGAAAACAATCTTTCTGCTGCAAATAGTCACATTTTAAAAACATCGACAACGATCTTTCTGCTGCAAATATTTTATATTAAATTATAGGTTAGGTAAACCCGCAAAGATTCCAAGCTCTAGCTAGTCACTAATAGTTAATGGAAATAATTAATTTATTATTCAAATAGAAAACCCTTTAAACGTGTTTATTTTCGACTCGACGCGATGTACAAGAAAGATATTATCATTATGGTTAATAAAAACTTGTTTTTTTTATAAAAATACATAATAAATTTCTTAAAAAATTATTTAAATCATGTTAAGATTGTTTAGATTTTGTTAATTCAGCCACTTATTATCGGTCATCGGTCACTGTCAGAGATCAAATATATTTCACCTGCTGTGCATCACAGCTAAAAATAGAATTACATCCGGTTGTAAAAGTGTCATTGGTATGCTTTAGGTAAATGACGTGCTGTTGATTTTAGGGACGCAAATGATTCGACTGCGATGCATCCCGAGGATGCACGGAATCTAGAAATGGCGCGTCCTACACAACTTTGACGCGTATACGCGTCTTAACGAGAACCCTGGGCACTACACACAATATATAGAGATGGGTGTCTGGTTCCGATTGATGTGTCTTTATTTACCCCTTAACTGCAGCTTTCCTTCTCATAACTACAGAACTAGCTTGAGACTTGAGCTTCTTTTGATAATCATTCTGATCATTGAAATCAACCAAAACTATGAACATTAAATCAAAAAAAACCTATCTATTCCAATTGATTCAAGTTATTAATACCATACAACGTTCCAGCAAATGACAGTTGCTCCAATGAATTATTATAATTTTAACACACCGAAGACAAAAAAACCACATACAAACTCCTCTTGAAATGGAGGCTTGTCCTTTTCTTCATCCTTTCCCTTAGCCTTGTCATCTTTTTCTTTGGAGTTGGTTCTGCCATCTCTTTCATAATTACTCCGTTTGGTATTGACTCGACTGTTTGGGTAATTAGCGTAATAAGAATGGTCACCATGGTAGTAATCAAAGGAATAGAGATCGTAATATCCTGGAGGGTAGGCACCATTCAACTGCAATACACAATCAAAAACAAGGAGGTTATATGAAGAGTCATTGTTTACTTCATGTATCTAATAATTAAACAACAGACAAATTAGTAAACAACTAAGATACTAGCTACATTAATGTAGTCCTTTGATATTTTGGCGGAGCCAATAATAATGGAGCTGGTTCTATAATATCTGCCATTTAACAATTTCTGTAGTTTGCTAACTACATGTTTATGTTTCCACCTTTTAAACTAATACTTCTCCAACAACTAACTGATAATATTATATGAATTTCAGTAAAAATGGCAAATGGCCAATTTTTGACACTTTTTTATTATTGGCCTTATTCAAAAACTACAAATGTGACTGAACTGAAAATAGAACTTTATCTTTGTTTGATAATAATTAACAACTGTGCAAGGTTTAAACAAAATCTGTTCACAGAGACAAAGGACACTCATATCCAAAGGGATGGTATCACATAATACATGCCACTTAATGTGGTGGGTTATAAAAAGGAAATACATTAAGATACAAGGCTTTAAGGGAAAAAATGTGTTGCCTGCAGACAGAACAATTGCTAACACAAAATTAAAATTACAAAAAACATTACAGAGGCTCAGCATGTAATAGATATCACATTGATTGTAAAATTATGAAAAAAAATTCTAGTATTACTTCCCCTTATATTTAATAAAATTTAAATATTAAAGACACATACCTAGGACTGTCAAAACGTCAAAACCTATTTTTTTCAGTTTAAAATACTATTTTTATCTAATAATTATTCTTTAAATAGAAGAGCAAAATTAAGGAGCTGATGCACATTAATTGTTCATCTTGTGGAAGCTGTACAAGTTTCAGCAGTTGTTTGTTTGTTTGATGGCGTTTAACGCCACTTTCAGCAATTTTTTAGCTATATCATGGCGTCTAGTTTTTATTGGGGGAGGAAGCCAGAGTACCTGGAGAAAACCCCCGACCTGCGGTAGGAAAACTGGCAATCCTTGTCAATTAAGATTGGAGTCAAGTACACCCTGCCTGCAGTGAGAATCGAACCCGCAATCTCAGTGTTGACAGACGTGATCAATAGTAGACAAACTACCTTGACCACTCGGACACCGAGGACCCCAATTTCAGCAGTTCAGTAGAAGTGAGAATGATAAGAATGCAGACAAGGAACAGTTGACCCAACAATGAAGCAACATAACAGATATTGATCTTTAAGTGTTGGAGAACATTTGCTCTTAATCATTTTCAGAAACTTAGAATTTTCAGTGTTCTAGGATTCCCATCTCTTGTCACACGTTATAAGTGATCTTTCAGCACGAGATAGTCAATATTTTAGTTCTGGTCACAAGAGTGCTTGTTTTCCATTTTTATTGGATGCATGTTATATTGGAACTTGTTGAAAAACATATTTAAGATCAAGATATGAATGCAATAAATATGAAATGAAACTTGTTACAATCATAACAATGTGCTTTTAGGAAATGATTTTTTTTTTTGTTTCGATTGAGTAGTGAATAAAGCATATTAGTTATTTTTCTTACCCATATTGACTTGTACAAAAAAATATTTCTTACCTTATATTGATGATTATAAAAAACAAATATCTATACAATATAGTTTGAAAATGTACTTATTTGTTTGGTAATAAGAACCTAGGCCTGCTTCTTAGAAAGAACTGTACTATGTACTATGCACAATAAAAAAAAATGCACTGTTAGTACAAGAAAAAATCAATCAACTTAAAAATCTATCTCTAAATGATTTCAAAATAGTAAATCTAAAATTAACACATCATCAAATCTTTGTGGAAAAGTGGACTTGAGATGTGGAAAAGCCAATTTATATGGGACACATTTTCTTCTAAAGTTAAGTTATTAAAAAATCCTAGGACATTTTCGCACCAAAAAGAAAATATGCATATTTGTTATACCTGACCAAATCTCATATTTGGAGGGTACTTTCCCTCCCGACTAGGAGATCGATAAATAGATGGTTGAGAATTGTAAGGCATGCCATAGCCATTATAGTATCCATATGGGCCGTAAGGAGGATATGCATTGTAGTAGTCGTCTTCAACCGAGTGATGTCTGTACTTTCCACTGGACAGAGGATTTCGTTTATCTAAAAAGAACAAGCTTCATTATTTTTCAGGATACATTTATGCATAAATCTAGTTTTACTTCTGTCTTCATATTGAAAACTGTGTTAGTATTTTTTGTATATGTAATTCACAGGCAAAGTTTTTGTGTGTTTAAATTTGACATATATAGATGTGTTTTTTAGTATTTTTTGTATATGTAATTCAAAATGTAAACATGCGAAGTTTTTGTGTGTTTAAATTGACATATATAGATGTATAATATACAGAACAGTTAACAAATAAAAAATACATAAATACTTACTGAAGAAGGAATCGTCTTTATGTGAACGTGGTCTGTTATTGCTTTTATCACTGTCAAAAGGCTTAGATCCCCCTGATTGTTTCTGAAAATAAAGTATACTACTGTAAATTCAGAAATTTTTCTCTTGTATCTTGGTATTGAGAATTGTGACGGACCTATTATTGACACCTGCAATGTAGGGATGATAATAGCACAAAGAGCTTTTAACCAGGTTAACTCAAAATGCAATTGCCCATCAATCCATAGACTGAACATTATCTAATATTTCAAAATAGTTTTAAACTAGAGGCTCCCAGGAGCCTGTATCGCTCACCTGAACCTGAAACCAAACAACCCTTTTTTATCCAGCTTTTCTTTGCTATATGGAATTGCCCAACACTTCTGCAAAAGTCATTAATTTTGACCTTTTAAGAGGAATAACTCCTATAAGGAGGAGCTTTTGATGCTTAGAGGGAGAAGGGAGGTTCACTTCAAATTTGCTGTACCTGTTATACTTTTTTAACTATCAGTCGAAAACTCTCTCGACCCCCCCCCCCCCCTCCCTTTTTCATTTTTTCTATTTAAGCCAACGTAGCTATGAAGGTAGTCAGGTGTCATGATTTGCACAATTTTGGTAGAGGACGTCCTCAAGATGATGTGTGCAAAGTTTTAAAGCAGTCCTTTAATGGGTTAAAGAGGAGAAGATTTTTTAAAATTGAGTAAAATTGATTAAAAAAATGTTCAATGTGAATAATTCCTAAACGGTTCATCAGACAATCTTGACCCTAGAGTCATTTTTGGAGCCCTCATAGAGCAGAACAATTAAGCAATGCTAACTTTTTCTCTAGTTCTAATAATTTTTAAGATTTTGAGGCAAAAATGTCAAAAATAATCAATTTCGACAATTAAAGGGCAATAACTCCTATAAGGAGTCGTCATACAACTTCAACCCAATGGAGTGTTTTGTAGAGCTTTTGATGCAGATGAAGGCATGTCTCTTCGGTTTTCCTGTATCTGTTACACTTTTTTAAATATAAGCCAAAATCTGTATTTTACACCCCCCCCCTTCCGTCCTATTTTTAGCCATGGTGGCCATGTTGGTTAATCTGCAGCCATGGTTGGTGCAAACTTGGTTGAGGACATTACATGGATGATGTGTACAAAGTTTCAAAGCAGTACTTTCAGTTGGTTCAGAAGAGAAGATTTTAAAAAAATCAATTGAAACAGATTAAAAAAACAGTTCAAGGGGAATAACTCTTAAACGGTTAATCAGACAATCTTGACCCTTGAGTCATTTTTGTAGCCCTCATAGAGCAGAACAACTAAGCAATGCTAACTTTTTCTCTAGTTCTAATAAATTTCAAGATTTTGAGGCAAAAATGGCAAAATCATCAATTTTGACAATTAAAGGGCAATAACTCCTACAAGGAGTCATCATACAACTTTGACCCATTGGAGTGTTTTGTAGAGCTTTAGATGCTGAAGAAGGAAAGTCTGTTCGGTTTTCCTGTATCTGTTATACTTTTTGAACTATAAGCCAAAAACTGTATTTTGATCCCCCTGTTCTATTTTTAGCCATGGCGGCCATGTTGGTTGGTCTGAGGCCATGATTTGTGCAAACTTGGCAGAGGACATTTGACTGATGATGTGTGCAAAGTTTCAAAGCAATCCCTTCAGTGGTTTTGGAGGAGAAGATTTTTAAAGAAAAGTTAACGACAACAACTATGACGACAGACCTCAAGTGATGGCAATAACTCACATGACCCTTCGGGTCAGGTGAGCTAAAAAAGGTAGAATTTCTATTTATGTGAAAATAATCAAAAGAAAAAGATAGGCAATATATCAGTAATTGGAGGCCAGTAAGTTTTGTTAAATATATTTGAAAACAGCCTCCACTGTAGTTGCCAACACTGGTAAACCTAAACGGCTAAAATGCCCGACTTTTGGTTAAAATTAGAGTAAAACGGCTAAAAACTCCATTTTTAACCATTTTTCGTTATTTTAACCAATATTCTCCAAAATTAGACACGAACTTTATTTTTAACCGAAAGATAATAATTTTAGCCCTGTCGACCGTAACTTTCTAAAGCGCTCAAGTGATCGCGATTTTCTGATAACGTGATCGATAATCTACAGCTACTAGATATAAAGAAAGCCGCCATAACAGTTTAAATGTCAAAGTTATCCATAGTTATGGCAACTATTTCAAGTCTGTAGTTTAAAAATATGGAACGTAAAAGCTTCCAAAATTACCACAGACTATGGTAATTATTGTCGTAATATATACATTGTTTATTTAATTTTGCGATGAGAACTTGATTTTGGTGACATATAGTTAGACAAACGATTTGCATAGTGTGTTTTGATACTAATTGAAGATAATTAATCCACAGGTGTTACCGGTCATTTTGTCTGAACATGGTTTATGAGTACACATCAGGTGTTAAACGGTGTTTTATTGATAATATCAACACCCAATGCTATATAAAATAGTTAAACAATTCCGGTAAAATTTTTCGAATATTCATAATACGGCTTAATAAAGAACGCGTTTTCTGCTTTACATAATTTTTACTTTTATGTTTAAGCCAAGTAAAATAATATACCAATAATTTTATACGAATTAAGAATAAATATATAAAAATATATCTACGGATGTAGAAATATCCGTTAAAAAATATATACGGATTTAGAAAAAAATATATGAATACAATCGAATTAAACTAGATCCGTCGTTTCGGTATGTCCGAGAACAAAATCGTACGAGTTTTTTTTTCAAGTGCCAGTGACTCATCTGTTACCCGATATCACCGAATACACGTCTATTTTCAATACACAATGTCGATTTCTGTGGTGCAGGTGTCATCTTGTCATCGCAGTTGCAAGACAAAATAGGTAAGAAGTTAATAAATTGTAGTTATGCAAAAATGTATAATATATTGTTTTGAAGTAATTTATTGCTTCTAAATATTATGGAACGTAAAAGCTTCCAGACTATGGTAAATGAATGTAATTAAAATTATATATACCTTATTTATTTTATTTTATTTCTTTTTTTTAATGATATATTGCCTTTTGATACAGACACGGTAAGACAATTAAACAATTGAATAAGTAGTTATATTCCTTGAAGATAATCAATTTAACGAGTGTTTCCGGTCATTTTTATGAATACACAGGTGTTCCAGGTTTGTTTTTTGCTAACGTTACCTGCATTTTCTTAACGGTACTACATATTCAATGCCTAATAAAATAATAAGTTCAAACAATCGCGGTAAAAAATATATTTGTATCATTATCGCATGTAATACGGTTTAAAAAAAGATTGCGTTTTTGCTTCCGTTTTGTCGTTATGTAAGCGGAAAAATGTTTGTAGACATACTTTTCATTTTTATTTAAAATTTAAAGAATAAATTTATACTGGTCCGAAAGAAATCCATAGAAACAATCTAAGGAGTTAGAAAATATCCATAAAAAGTATATATGAAAAAAACTTCATTATTAGTTAAACATGGGTTCCTTGTATATACAAATCTTAATTGACAGGTCGACGACACACACTAACGAAGTCATAAGAGTAAATTAGTTGTAAACCCACTTGTAATTAGCATTTTGTATGCTGGCAGGCCTTGTATATTTTATTTGTATAATGAAGCCATAAATGAGTGATAAGTGAACAGTAAATTTACTCATAATTAATTGCAAATGACCGTTGTATTAATTTATGAATCAAACTTTTTTTTTTATTTTATAATAAATAATTTTATTCAATGAATTTTGTATCCTTGATAAGGATTGATAACGAATGTTTTTTAAAATATAAGTTAAATTTACAATTTCGCGGCTTATTGTGTTATTTTAATGATCATTCATTTTTTCCTTTTATCTAAAGTACGTATCGGGTAGTAAATTTGCCCCATCAAATATTTTAAACTTTAACTCTTGCAAACGTTTCCGTGACGACAGTATACAAAGCGCCCCCGGAAGTAGAAGTGCAAAACGAGGTAAAACATGTGGTTCGGTTTAATCAGCAGACAATAATTACAAATATTGTTGGTAATTATCAGTGACAACTATCAAAAAGTACTTAAATAGATTTAATAACAACAGTAGATACTTGTTAGTTATGTAAGTACCTTCGAAACTTAGTTCATGTTTAATAAAAAGATCGAAATTCTGCTTTATTGAACTACGCATGTGTCGTATGCTAATGTCTCAGGAAAAAATCCAATAAACTGTACCCTTTTAATCCGGTGAACACTTCTTTGATCGCAATCAAACAAATGATTTACACTTGGATTACAATGAACTGAGTATCTTACTAAAGGTGTCTTGTAAAAATAATGTTTAAACGCGCAGACGACATTTCTTTACTTTTATAAAAACAAGTGTGGACACAGAAAAACGTCTCGCCTGCATTCCGCATCAGTAACGAAAATAAATTTCGTCATAAGCATTATGTAAATAGCATTAAATATCAGCAGCGGCCTGTATACAAAATATTGTCACCATACCCTGCATAGTTACAGGGGAACAGCCGTAACCCAAAAACTTTAACGTAGTCACTGGACCGTGAAATTGAGGTCAAGGTCAGGTGGAACCTACCAGACAGTCATGTACTATTAATCAGCAACCTATATACCAAATATTGTCATCCTACCATGCATAGTTACAGAGGAACTATCGTAACCCAAAAACTTTAACGCAGTCGCTGGACCATGAAATTGAGGTCAAGGTCAGGTGACACCTACCAGACAGTCATGTACTAGTCATCAGCAACCTATACACCAAATATTGTCATCCTACCATGCATAGTTACAGAGGAACTGTCGTAACCCCAAAACTTTAACGTAGTCGCTGGACCGTGAAATTGAGGTCAAGGTCAGGTGACACCTACCAGACAGTCATGTACTAGTCATCAGCAACCTATACACCAAATATTGTCATCCTACCATGCATAGTTACAGAGGAACTGTCGTAACCCAAAAACTTTAACGTAGTCGCTGGACCGTGAAATTGAGGTCAAGGTCAGGTGACACCTACCAGACAGTCATGTACTAGTCATCAGCAACCTATACACCAAATATTGTCATCCTACCATGCGTAGTTACAGAGGAACTGTCGTAACCCCAAAACTTTAACGTAGTCGCTGGACCGTGAAATTGAGGTCAAGGTCAGGTGACACCTACCAGACAGTCATGTACTAGTCATCAGCAACCTATACACCAAATATTGTCATCCTACCATGCGTAGTTACAGAGGAACTGTCGTAACCCAAAAACTTTAACGTAGTCGCTGGACCGTGAAATTGAGGTCAAGGTCAGGTGACACCTACCAGACAGTCATGTACTAGTCATCAGCAACCTATACACCAAATATTGTCATCCTACCATGCGTAGTTACAGAGGAACTGTCGTAACCCAAAAACTTTAACGTAGTCACTGGACCGTGAAATTGAGGTCAAGGTCAGGTGACACCTACCAGACAGTCATGTACTAGTCATCAGCAACCTACACACCAAATATTGTCATCCTACCATGCATAGTTACAGAGGAACTGTCGTAACCCAAAAACTTTAACGTAGTCGCTGGACCGTGAAATTGAGGTCAAGGTCAGGTGACACTTACCAGACAGTCATGTACTAGTCATCAGCAACCTATACACCAAATATTGTCATCCTACCATGCATAGTTACAGAGGAACTGTCGTAACCCAAAAACTTTAACGTAGTCACTGGACCGTGAAATTGAGGTCAAGGTCAGGTGACAGGTGACTGACTGGCAAGTACTCATCATAAGCTACCTCTGGACCAAATTTGATGGACCTAGGGCTTGGGCTTACAAAGATATGAAGCAAGATGTCAAGTGTTTACGCCGCCGCCGCCGCCGCCGCCGGATTCCCATACATATGTCTCGCCTCCAGCGACTTTCGTCGCAGGCGAGACAATTATGACCCCCCCCTGAGGCTTGATAGCATATACTTGCCAATAAACAATTTCAAATAAACATGAATATTTTAATTACCTGCAGAAGTGTTGATATACATTTATGTAGTTCAGACACATAAAATATTTTGTTTGGTACTATAACTTGATAGAATTAGTGTTAAGGTTCTGATTTTACTGTGAATTGTTTATATTTAAGTGACTGTTTATATTTTATAGGTGCAGTGGTTAATCACGATGGAGGACAGCAGTGGATATCCACAACCATTAAAAGACATGGCAGAAACTACAATGGATACCTTTCTGTATGCTGGGTGCCATAGACCCTAGATAAGATGTGCCTACATAGATGAAATAAGAGCCCTTCAAGTGTATTACAACCAAGAATCAATTAACTCCCAGAAAAATTTGGATTCCTAAATTACCAACAATGTGAACATTTTTCATCTGTGTAACTAATGTTACTTAATGAATATATTGTAATTTGTAATGTAATTAAGTGATAAAATTTAAAAGCCTATCATGAAAGACCTGAAATGTACAATAAAGATTTGACCCCCCCCCCCCCCCCCAACAATGATATTTTAATGTCCGTCTCTGAGATTGCTTATTATTTCATGCACTTTCTTCCTCTTATGCTGTATGTTTACATGCTATTTTTTGTATGTGTAAATAACTATGCATATGCATGTCTGATTTATTTGACAGTGGTAAGTAGGTTGAATATATTGTTGCCCGGCGGATTTGAGTCATGTTATATAGATATTGAATTTTGTCACTGCTATTTCGTTAGGACATGATGATCCAGCCTGCTGTTGAAGAATTTATTATATATGATGATCGGCAATACAAAAACTACCAGTTCCATCGGCACATCGTAACTAACTAGTAATGGAACATATAATATGTCTTGACAATGAGGGTCATACATAAATAGTATATGATAGAAGCTTAATTATATATACTATGTGCATTATTTTCAGCTATCAGTATCATATAAATATTTTTCAATTACAACACGTACTGCATCAGTGATTAATGTCCAGCAAGCAATAATTAGCGATACTCGTAAGAGATATGTGATGTAATTGTATATTAGTTTGTTAATTGCTTAATTATTATGTGACACCTGAAAGGTCAAAACGAAAGACTAAAGGTAAAGTTACAATACAATGTCTAAATCAGTTAAAAAGTAATAGAAATATGAAGCAAAATCAATTTCTTTATTATAGAACGTAAAAAAATATACGGAATTCTATTTAATTCACGCTTTTAATTATGTTATGTAAATCAATTTAAAAGCGTATAGAATGTGATTAAACATACCTAGAATCTTATTTGAAACCCTTCAAACAAACACGTTATAAAGGCTAAATAAAAATTTTGAAAAATTATTTAAAATAAAACAATTAAAAAATTTAAAAAGTCGGTAACTTTAGAATAAATGTCATTAACTGTTTATAGTTTTATGACATTACAAAGTTAATTATTTTAAAAAAAAATTGCAAAAATACGCCTGATCTTTTTTTGTTGTTCTATTTTATAGTATGAAATTTAAGGTCTTGACAATGTTTATGAACACGAATGTTAGTGAATGAAAATTCAAAATCTTGTGATACCATTTTGATGGCTACCGTGGTGGTTTACCTCTTTTGTCTTGCAATTGCGATGGCAGGTGCACCACAGAAATCCGTATCGTGTATTGAAAATAGACGTGTATTCGGTTATATCTGGTAACGGATGAGTAACTGGCACATAAAAACAAGTGTGGACACAGAAAAACGTCTCGCCTGCATTCCGCATCAGTAACGAAAATAAATTTCGTCATAAGCATTACGTAAATAGCATTAAATATCAGCAGCGGCCTGTATACAAAATATTGTCACCATACCCTGCATAGTTACAGGGGAACAGCCATAACCCAAAAACTTTAACGTAGTCGCTGGACCGTGAAATTGAGGTCAAGGTCAGGTGGAACCTACCAGACAGTCATGTACTATTCATCAGCAACCTATACACCAAATATTGTCATCCTACCATGCGTAGTTACAGAGGAACTATCGTAACCCAAAAACTTTAACGTAGTCGCTGGACCGTGAAATTGAGGTCAAGGTCAGGTGACACCTACCAGACAGTCATGTACTAGTCATCAGCAACCTATACACCAAATATTGTCATCCTACCATGCGTAGTTACAGAGGAACTGTCGTAACCCAAAAACTTTAACGTAGTCGCTGGACCGTGAAATTGAGGTCAAGGTCAGGTGACAACTACCAGACAGTCATGTACTAGTCATCAGCAACCTATACACCAAATATTGTCATCCTACCATGCGTAGTTACAGAGGAACTGTCGTAACCCAAAAACTTTAACGTAGTCGCTGGACCGTGAAATTGAGGTCAAGGTCAGGTGACACCTACCAGACAGTCATGTACTAGTCATCAGCAACCTATACACGAAATATTGTCATCCTACCATGCGTAGTTACAGAGGAACTGTCGTAACCCAAAAACTTTAACGTAGTCGCTGGACCGTGAAATTGAGGTCAAGGTCAAGTGACACCTACCAGACAGTCATGTACTAGTCATCAGCAACCTATACACCAAATATTGTCATCCTACCATGCATAGTTACAGAGGAACTGTCGTAACCCAAAAACTTTAACGTAGTCGCTGGACCGTGAAATTGAGGTCAAGGTCAGGTGACACCTACCAGACAGTCATGTACTAGTCATCAGCAACCTATACACCAAATATTGTCATCCTACCATGCGTAGTTACAGAGGAACTGTCGTAACCCAAAAACTTTAACGTAGTCGCTGGACCGTGAAATTGAGGTCAAGGTCAGGTGACAGGTGACTGACTGGCAAGTACTCATCATAAGCTACCTCTGGACCAAATTTGATGGACCTAGGGTTTGGGCTTACAAAGATATGAAGCAAGATGTCAAGTGTTTACGCCGCCGCCGCCGCCGCCGGATTCCCATACATATGTCTCGCCTCCAGCGACTTTCGTCGCAGGCGAGACAAAAACTCGTACAAATTTGTTCTCCGACATACCGATACGACGAATCTATTTTAATTCGATTGTATTTTTTTATTAATTTTTTTATTTTTTCCATAATCCGTATATATTTTTTTAACTGATATTTCTACACCCGTAGATATATTTTTATATTTATTCTTAATTCGTATAAAATTATTGGTATTACTTGGCTTAAACATAAAAGTAAAAATTATGTAAAGCAAAAAACGCGTTCTTTATTAAGCCGTATTATGAATATTCGAAAATTTTTACCGGAATTGTTTAATTATTTTATATAGCATAGGGTGTTGATATTATAAATAAAACACCGTTTAACACCTGATGTGTACACATAAACCATGTTCAGACAAAATGACCGGTAACACCTGTGGATTAATTATCTTCAATTAGTATAAAAACACACTATGCAAATCGTTTGTCTAACTATATGTCACAAAAAGCAAGTTCTCATCGCAAAATTAAATAAACAATGTATATATTACGACAATAATTTACCATAGTATGTGGTAATTTTGGAAGCTTTTACGTTCCATATTTTTAAACTACAGACTTGAAATAGTTGCCATAACTAGGGATAACTTTGACATTTAAACTGTTATGGCGGCTTTCTTTATATCTAGTAGCTGTAGATTATCGGTCACGTTATCAGAAAATCGCAATCACTTGAGCGCTTTAGAAAGTTACGGTCGACACGGCTAAAATTATTATCTTTCGGTTAAAAACAAAGTTCGTGTCTAATTTTGGAGACTATTGGTTAAAATAACGAAAAATGGTTAAAAATAGAGTTTTTAGCCGTTTTACTCTAATTTTTACCAAAAGTCGGGCATTTTAGCCGTTTAGGTTTACCAGTGCAACAGAATGAAAAAAAATCTTTCCATTTATTATAAGTAACAAACAAAAAGGTTTTAAGAAAATAGGTTCATGGTGAAAATGCTTGGTTTCTATATGACGTCAAGCATTATCTTGAAAAATAAAATGTGAGGTTTACTTTTATTGATTGATTTTGAAAAAGCATTTGATTCTATTGAATGGAACTTCCTACACGAAGCTTTGGTCAGTTTTAATTTTGGCCCATTGTTTTGTAAGTGGTTTAAAAGTTCTGTATGCTAATGCAAAAAGCTGTGTTTTTAATAAGGGATTTGTTAGATTTCTATGACCTCAAAAGATGATGTTAACAAGGTGACCCTTGATTACCTTATCTATTCATCATAGGCATTGAGCGTATAGCATTAAGACTTAAAATAATCCAAATTAAAATGGAGTTTTTTAGTAAAAGAACTGAGTATCTCCTAAATCTACACTACAACCAAACATATTACACCAAGCAGGTCCATGATGGAAACTTGAGTGTAATACATGAAAATTCCTGACGGAAAAAGTTCATCATTCATGGACACTTCAATTACGATGTCCCCCACTGGTGCACAAATTCCACATTAAGTCAATGACTGCAACGTAATTATTATGGACTGAATGTGCTATATATAAAACTCGTCATAAGTTAAGCAACCCTTACAATTTTTTTTTATAATTTCAAAATTCTGAATGAATATTAACTTCGTGTTATTTATGTACTAAAGCCATCATTCGAGCACTGGAAAGTTACTTCAATTAACTCTCTCAGGTAAATCTTTAAATAGCAATACCAGTTTGTCATATGGTAGTCGAGCACACCTTGTTTTCCATAACGATTTAGTGTTCATCTCCTGGTTTTTGTTCAATAAATTGTCATTTCTTTAAAAAATATTAAAATTTATTACATAATATATATTTTTGCCTTTTTCCTTTTGGCCTAAACCAATACACGTGACTTTCCATTTCCTATCATATTGGTTTGCAAAAACCTCATACTACTCAATAAAAAACCATATTGCACTCTCGTGAGAAATTTATGAATGAAAATACCTAGCACGTGCTGTTTCCCCCAACGGAAATACGATAGCCAATCAAATCTTCCTTCTTAAATCCCCTCAACCAATCAAAATTATCGTTCTGACTGATGTTCGGATTATATTGTTGTTTGTAAACATGGTAACGTTGCAACGTCATCAAGTGAACGTAATGCGGATAGTTCTGGGGCTAATAAGCGAAGATTTGCAGATATTACTAACTTGGAAATTAATGAAATCATTAAGAAAAAAGATCCTGTCAACACTCGCAAATCGAAAGAGCAAGCGATTATTATTTTTTTTCCAAATATTTACGTGAAACGGATATGTCAGTTAGTTTGGAAATGGCGGACCCTCAGGAATTAAACTCATATCTTTGTAAATTTTATGCAAGGTCTGAGGATGGGACATTATACAAGAAATAATCAATGCAAACATTTCGTCATGGATTATGTCGATATTTTACCGATATTTGAGAAATAAATATTATGAAAGACGGACACTTTCGGGAATAAAAAAAACTTGTATATTCCATTTCATGACTCAATGAATTATGTAATAAAACAATTACTACACTCGAACTCGATCAATATGAGGTTTTATGGAGCAGGGTAGAATAATATTGAACTTGGCTTCGCCTCGTTCAATATTATTCTACCCTGCTCCATAAAACCTCATATTGATCTCGTTCAAGTGCAGTAATTGTATATTATTATATAGTAACAATTTTCCCCCATTGTATTTCATATAGGAATAAAGTGCAATATATTTTCATATTTTACACTGAATCTCAGTCTTTTACATGTATGTAATTTCCGGGAAAAGTACAGATGTGTTCTGAACATCAGCTTTTATATTTTACTGTTGTTTGGTAAACAAACATGGCCGAAAATGACATACATGATCTGCTCTCGAGGGGAAAATTAGCAGAACCGCTTGAAACTGAACAAATGGAAGTGAATTCGATTGTTTATCAAAATAAAATTAAAGAATTCTTGACCAACAAAGGAAAAAATATTTCCCAATATTCAGGCAATAACCCTATAATATCAAATCTTAAATGAATCCCTGAAAATAATAGGGTGTTGCTTAACTCATGGCAATGTGTATACTTACATAAATACAGTGTATTGTTCCCGTCATTAAATCACTCAGTTATGTATAAATTCAGTCCCAAGTTCTCAGTTGAACATTCTCAAGAAAGGTACTCCATAAATTATTTTACAGAATATTATATTTAACTTTAAAAACTGCAATTATTATCCATAATTGATGGTTGGATAAGTTTTCACTGTTAATATATACGTACAGGAGTTTCTTGTGTTGGAATCTTCAGCCAAGCCGGTGCAAAATCGTGCTTTGGGGCGTTATTAGTGGCCATCACAAGATCATAACCATGGTGATTACCTGGGGATAATGAATAAACATTGATAAAGAGAAGACAAATAAACACAAAAAAATGTGGTAACAAAAAAAACAACGAAGATTAAATACAGAAATGGGAATAAAATTTAAAAGCAACATATGGCAATTGTTCAAAATGACAGGACGAGTACTTTGTTTTTTAATTTTTATCTAGGGCCAAGTGCGACTACAATAAGGCGACTTCTTTGCCAGAGTAGCCCTTCAAGGCGAGCCCTGTAAACTATAAAAACTGTTCATGACTGTTGACATTTATTCTAATGTAACTAATATACTTTTTATTTATTATATATACATTTTTCACAATTTCATTTACTTTCATTTACTGTTTTAAGAATTATATATACCATCCTTGGTATGTTTAATCTCATTCTCTAAGTATCTAAATATAACTTAAAAATCCATATGATTTTTTACTTTCTTTTATTTTAAAGAGTTTTTTTCCCCCCTCTTTTCTTATTGCATTTTTTTAACTGATTTAGACAGTTTTATTTATAACATACCCGTTTTTAAATCTACTTTTCATATAAAAATAATAATCAAAATTTACTTTTTCACAGCTTATTATGATGCTCATTTATTGGTCTTTCATTTTTACCTTTCATTCAAGTTCAGTATCAGGTAATACTATTAAATAAGCAATTAACAAAATAAACAAGCAATATACAATTACATCACAGAAATATCTCTTACCTACACCCACCTCCCCGCAAAGCCTCGTTCTTGGCTTCTTTGCAACTAGTGCGCTAGAGCTTGTGATTTTGAAATCGTCATTGTCATCCAGTCTCATAATATAAATGACATAGAACAATTTATGATGGTATTTAGTCTGTAGTTAACATGTTGAAGGCATCAAAGATGTTTTTTCTTTTCCAGAAAAAATTTGGTCAAAAATAATTGCCAAGTGTTTAAGTATCAGGGCGACCAAGAAAAGGGGTTGTTTCACTTGATTTCCATTCTCACTGAGTAGTTTCCCCCTACTTTAATATGATATACATTAGGTTAAATTTTGTATATAGAACAACCTTAAGTATATTTCAAATGTTTGTTTACGTGTATATCACTTTGAACTTTAATTGACAGGGTGGCACAAGCTGTAAAGCTCTAGATCAAAGGTGTTTTTTTAATTTGATTGAAATTTTATTCAATCATAACATAATTGACCCATTTCCAATTTTACATGCTTTATCTCCCCTTTAACTTCCTGTTAAAAAAACTACGGCTGTCATTACTAAAAGACTATGATATTGAAATAAAGATTTTGGATTGTTTTTATATTGCTTGTCGATGCCAATTTAATTTTTCATCTAATTAACCTTATTAGTAGATGTTACTATACCCGTAGGCAACAGGTGAGTTTGAATACAACACGGATGTCACAGAGCTTGTTTATTCAAGCTATAAAACAGCTGGGGTACTACTTCTAATTAGCATCAGGTAAATAGGGTAATGAACATTGGTTAATTAATTAATGATCATGTTTACCTTGCAGGTGGTTTTAATAACCTTCCTCACTCAGATATTGACACCTGTCATTCAACTGAAGCGTGAAAATTTATCAAAGACAATTGGCCATTTTAAAAGGTTTCAACAGGACAAACTGCGCTGTAACCACAGTTTTTAGTACCGGAAGTGGACACCAGGTGGTGTTTTTTGAATTGGAAAGTCGTCAATTTCATTTCTTTTAATAATCAAATAAAAAGACATTATTGGTATTTTACAGAAGTTGGAATAGAAGTTAGTTTTGGGAAAATATACTTTTTTATTTAAAGATAATCAACTTCAACACATCAAATATGCTTTATTGTTTAAATATAATCAGCTTCAATTTATTTTTTTTTGTAGAGGAGAAAAACAACATATGGCGAAACGACACACTTTATAGGTAAACAGAGACCCGGATCAAAATCAACCCAGGACGATCTGGTAATCTGGGCTTAATGACCTGAAAAGCTACTGGTCATGTATACTAGTCCAAAACCTACATTTACAAAACATTGTTCAATCATGCGTAATGTCAAACCTGCATCAATCAATCATTTTAATTTCATGCTAAAATTTATCACTATGTGTTACTTGGAAATTCATGACACTATGACATCATGTATGCTACTCCATTTTAACGAATACTTAAATTGGACAAGGTTGTTCCATGTTACTTACCAGGTTTGTCAAAAGATTTCCTCTTCTTCCTACCCCAATCCCAGTATGCCCGATTTGTTTGTACTGTATTACGATTCTTTGAAGGCTAAGGCACTATACAAAACAAAACTACAACACCAATATTAATAGAAAAACTTCACATCGATTCTACCATGGAAATGACATGAAAATGAAATGCAGCAACTGCAAAGTTGCTTAAGAGTATCTGGATCAGCTTTGCATTGTTACAGATTATAAACAACCAATGCAATGTGTAAATATATTTACTTGATTTCCAAAACAAAACTAATATATGTTAAACTGTCAACACATGGTGTATTCATCTGTTATTAACTGATTTCATATTTCTTCCAGTCAACAACTGTGAAAATGCTACAGTATCGGCATATCCTGAACGTTATGAGAGTTGTCGAACGTGACCTTGACCGCTTTCAGTTTTGTTTTAATCCGTCGGTTTCTTCTCTTTTGGTAAACTGTCAGGCAAATGACCATATATTTATTTGAATCTGCTCTAATTTATCAAGCATAATATCGAATCTATCAAATGAAAAGCGCGAAGATGATAAACACAAATCAACACATGGGAGCCAAAGAAAAACATGAAACCGCGAATTGTTTACTTTCAAGTTTCTACTAAAAAGTCATTTCTGTTTTGTTGACAGCCACAACCAGTTATAAAATCGATCATCTAATGGTTCCTGTTTAAGTCTTGGGTACTGTCAATTTCTATATTTTAACAATACTAGTCCTTTTTATCTTTTCAATACTTCGAACACTTCATGATTTCTTTGCAAGTAACAAATATGGCGCAAAGATTTCCCGGCATGCACTGTAATGTTTCCAAAATAGTCTCTAAACGGAACGACTATTTTTGCTTAGATTAGAATAAACTTCCTTAGTTGATTTCAATTAAGTTATTCTTTTATAAATGATATAAAAATCGATATAAAAATATAAAGTCTGCGATTTTTGTTTAATTTTTACAACTTAAAATATCCAGAAACAATCACGGATTAATTGTGATTAATTTCCGTATATTAAAAAAAGACCGAGGCGTACACAAAACTCAACAAATATTTGATTTTTCGTTTCGAAATAATTATTTCAAGAGCCGATGTACATTGCAAGTAATAAACGCGTCTCCATATCCCTTAGAAGACAGACGATTTCTAAACATAAACGTAATTTAAAACTTTGCAGCAGATATTTTTTTTCATTTCTACCAACATTTTTAGGAAATTGCTACGAATTTGACGAGTGTATTTTTATTTATGGTATACTTATAGTTGTCTTTTGGACATTTTTTAAAGACAGAAAACTCGCCACTGAATCAATTTTGACAGTTGTTTGTGAAAATATCTAGAAAATGCATCAGCCAAGATTTATTTACATATTTAGCTTGAAAAAAGTGTTTTATAAGTAGATATCCAGCCTACCCTTTAAAATCACTTTCGTTTTAATAAAAATAATACATGTAATATTGAAAGTGAACATTTATTATACATATATTTAATAGAGAATATCAATAATAAACGATCGCTTCATGTATTTGTGTGGATCGGAGCCTGTTAGCCTGTAAAAAAACCAAATATTAAGAAACTGATCGACAGCATATTTGTCATGTTTGTCAACAGACTGGTAGTATTACAATTAGGGGTAGTAATTGTGTTCCTCTCCTCACCGACCAGTTTTTGTGCGCTCATGAGGCTGAGTTCAGAAGTTTTCCTGAAGAGCAAAGAAAAGACACTGGCCAAGAACTTTAATTTCACATTCAGCTTTTGTGACAATGCTTTGTCCTTTAAAAATGCGTAATTTTGTGACTATTTACATTCAATCTATCTAGTCGAGCTTAACATTTAGGACACCACCAATAAACTTAGGTCGGCCTCTTACTTAGAACTGCATCTAGAAATAGAATCGGAAATACTACAAACCAGACTCTACGACAAACGCGATGGCTTCAACTTTCCAATTGTTAACTTTGCGTTCATCGAGCAACATTCCAGCAGCTCCGGCGTATTGTATGTACATTTCACGACCTATACGTTATGCTGGACCTGTGTATGACAGGTCACTATTGTTGACTAATAAGCTACTTAACCAAGGGTTTGTTGTACCTTGGTTGATGTTATCACTTCAGAAGTTCTATGATCGTCACCATTACTTAATTGATCGTTTTTGGAAATGCAGAATACGATCAGACATTTTCGCCGAGTCATAGTCTTTCCTATTCCTGAATTAGACTTTCTCCTAGACATGACAACGAGTAACTCGACGGGTGTATAGAGGCAGGCACTGCTTTCTCGTCCAGAACACCTGAGTGCAATCAAGTTTTTTTGTATATAGGACCTGGTTACTCATTTTTTGTTTTTGTGGCTTTGGGTTTTGTTTTGTGTTGTATGTTTTTGTCTAAATCCAGATTTGTAATTGTCCCTTGACTTTCGACTCTTGTTGTAAGGTCGGTTTCCTTGATATTTTTCTTTCATTGGATTCTTTAAAAAGTCACAGACCGCACGAGACAATGGGTTAAACATTCATGTAGTACGTAAATATTTTTTTGCATATGCTACAAACTCCGTCTAAAGCATTGTATTATGTCAAGCACATGGGCGTAGCAGGCAGCCGGTACGACAGGTACGGCTTCCGCCGTACCAATAACTTTTGCAGGTACGTCATGCCGTACCAATAATTTTCAGAAATAAAAAAATACAATATTGCTCACGAATCCCATCTTTTAAAACCTGAGATTAAGTGCTAGGAAATCGCCAGTATGCAGAATTTTGCACCATTGACCCACAGAGTTTCCCTGCTGTAAAATCACCTTTGCGAGGTGGATAGGATCGCTACGCGATTCTGATTAGCATTCCGCCGTACCAATATCAAATGCTACGATTTGCAGCATAAAAATGTGCACGGCATTTGCGAAATACAGAGCCAACATGCAGAAGAGATCATTATTTACAAAGTCAAATACAGCATGCAAATACAAACACGAGGCATGAAACTGAATAAAGAAATAACCCGAGAAGAAAAACATAAGGCGTAATTATACAAAGAATTTGGCAAAGCAGCTGCGTGGCTTTATGCTCACTGAATGGAAAATTCCATGTTTTGCTATGGGAAACCCCAAATATTATCCCGATCAAAATGTAGTGCATAATTATGGCACTTTGCTACAAAGATTATGTGAAAGTGTCTTCCAATTCTATTTAGTGGTGTAGGTGGATTTGCGAATAAGGGATGGGTATACCTCATCTTCCCTAGCAAAGTGTTACGACCATTTCTTCTCTTCGAAGATAAGAGCATCGGATCGTAACTCTTGGCTAGCGAAGATGTGTTTTGCTATGAGAAACCCCAAACATCGTTCCGATCAAAATGTAAATATTTGGCGTATATGGAATTATGAGACACAAATAAGGGATGGGTATAAAAAAGTGCAACGGACAGACGTATGAACGGATACACCCATTTCTAAAAAAAACCCTCCACTTTTAAACGGGTGTTATCATAAGTTGGTAATATACTTCATGAAAAATATATAACACTAATAAAGCGTAGCTATAGTCCCTCAACAATCAGCGAATTCCAAATTTAGATACAGGTTAGTATTAGTACAGTAAATAAACACAGTATACGCATCATTACTATATTGTATGTATCATGATTAAATACCATTGCGTACCATATATATATGAACAAAAACCTGTCCGAATATCATGTCTGACAATAATGGTATATGATATCCCAATTGCAACTGAACATGCCATTTTAAATTTTCAGACTGTGAATTTTTAAAATTGTATGTATCAATATTTTTGCAAATTTGTGTACAGCTGACTAAGTCAATAATAGTATATACAGATATTCATCATCGAATTTATCGGGTCAGTAGGTAAATAAGCGATAATATTACATATGGTTTATGATTCTTACATTTTCATTGGATTATTTAGTCACGTGGTCCCCCAAAATATTCTGTGTTTATATTCTATTTCTAAAGCATATTTAAGGCTTGTTACTATTTTTAAAGCATATTTAAGGCATGTTACTATTTATAAAGCATATTTAAGGCTTGTTTCTAAAAATAGATCCGGATATGTTACTATTTATAAAGCATATTTAAGTCTTGTTTCTAAAAATAGATCCGGATATACTCTTCCGACTCATTATTCTAAATTAAATAAATAGAGAAAAATTCATATGTAATAAAACAATTAAGGACTTTTTACTCTGTCAATACGTAGTTATATGGACCTGTAGAAAAATATTGACCTCGGACTTCGTCCTCGGTCAATATTTTCCTCCACGGTCCATATAACTACGTATTGACCTCGTAAAAAGTCCATATTTGATAAAAGTCAGTAACAACACATTGCCATTTATCACCGAATATGTCGGATCAGTAGGTAAATTACCGTTAAAAGGAATATATGGTATTTTGTTTTAATGCGGACTTGATCACGGCTTAATGTATGGGCTCAACTGATACTTGCCGTGAAAAGGTCTCTAAAACATAATGTCTATATATATCTATGATTTTTTTCTAAAACCCACAATACAGGTATGACATTACTAACACTAGTATTCATAACGTGAAATGTAAAATCACTCATGTATTTATTTATTTTTACACTGTTGAGAGTGAGTTACAAAACATGTACAGGTATATTAAAACACTGAAACCAAATGATTGTTTGTTTGGCGTTAACGACACTTCCAGCAATTTGTCAGCTATATTGTTGATTAACTAAATGTTTTGTCAACGTCAGCGAGAAAATTGGGGAGGGGGGATGGGTAAGTTTGACATAGGAAAACTATTTTGAAAGCCGCTGAGTAGTGGTAAGGGGCGGCGAATACATCTACATACACATCTACATCGGTGACTTGTAAAGGGATAGTAGTGATGTACTAAGAGTAAGCGGACAGATTCCGCAATTTGTTATGACGTCATTAGAAAATGGCATATTTTGAAAGGTCAAAGTCGAGAATGTAAAGATTGTAAATTGGGGGTAATTGGAAAAGAATTAGCGGACTGATTCCGCAATTTGTCATGACGTCATCAGAAAAATGACATATTTTGAAAGGTCAAAGTCGAGAATGCAAAGAATGTAAATTGACAATAATCGTAAAAGAATTAGCGGACAGTGTAACGTTAAAAGTAAACTGTTCATGAAGGCTAGATTTGTTATCTATTTACATATATATATTTGTTAGGCTTTCAATATCATTATTCAATTGCTTGACATAGAGCAGCACGTTTTCTCCCGAGATATTACCATCTGACCGTCGACGATTTACATCGATTTATGGAGAACCAGTAGTTGGGGTTCCAGTTATGTCTTAAATCAAACCTTATGTAATTATGTTAAACAGTTTAGACTTCCGGAAGAGTACTACATTACAGTTTGTATATATCAGAGTCCGAGTTGACATAAGAAAATTTGTAAATCAGAAGCCTTCAATATTAAGTGTTTTCCTATCATTACAACAATGGAAATATTTGAAGGCACTTCAACCACATATTGACTCCTCAATCAAAAGTGCTCTTACTTGAACCACCAGTTCTCTTGCTATGAATGAAGATATTTATTGCATTGAGCTAAATAAATGTATACGAAACTTTGATTTATATCTTTTATTTCAACAAGAATAAACATTAACAGCATAAAAAGTTTAAGACATGTGTAAACAGATTTTAAACATCCAGAAGACATGAAATTAACATAATAATCGAATTATAATGATCATTCAATTTCTACTGTTTTAATTAAGATTAATACCCGTAATACATCTTTCAAGGTCTTTATTAACATATGATGACTAAAGGTCACCATTAAAGGACATTTGAAAATAATCAAAATGAGAAAAATTGTAGACCCAATAGATGAGATAATAAATGTTTTTTTATTAGTCTAAAATAAATGTGAGAAACATAATGCTGTCAATAAATTTTTTGACACTACTGAACTATTTTTAAAAATAAACAACTTCTATTTACATGATCATCTAGAAACTGATTCAATAGTCAACCAAAGCATAAAAGGAAGTACTGTGAACACATGATATGAAGATTATTTTCTAAAAAGCTTTAAAGTATTTTTTCTCATAGAGGTAGAAGAAATGATGAATGTATAAAACTGAAAAAAGGTAACAGTTGTAAAAATGTTGAAAAACGGATGTAAAAATGTTGAAAACAGATTTAAAAATGGAACAGTTATAAACATGTAAAAAACCAGAAAACATCATATATACATAACACTATAAAAAGACTAGCACCTTGAGTATCCTTCATACTATAAGGATATGAAAACAAACAAAACACATTAAAACATATTTACAGTTTTTCACCAACAACAAATGATATCAATTTTTTAAAAATAATAAAACTGAACCACTTTAAAATTCAATTATATGAACTGGGATTGGTGGTTATAACAAATCATACTAAAGGACTTAACATGATAGACATCAATAAAGGAAATCTACCATGACAAAAATGAAAAATTAGCAATGCAATTTTGAACAATTTAAACAGTGAGAAAGGCTAATTACATTTAATAAATCAAACATGCTGGGGAAGTGACATTACTTTAAGCACACACTGGAATCATTAAAATAAGTATAATTCGCCTAAATGTCGACTTTAATCCTAATCAAACCACATTACAAATGATCTGCAACTACAGCTAATATAATTGTTCTTATTATAGTCTTAGCGCACATGTTCTATCTTAAATTATACTTTTAATTAAAATTTTGCAAGACTATAAAAGGAACTTATCTGTTCCAACAAAACCACACTTGCACATTCAAGTAATAGAAATGGAAAACAAAATGAAATTTGAAAAACCAGAACTATATGTCGACTTTCTGTAATGCACAGACCTTGCATCCTATGCTCGAGTCAAAAAGAAATAGGAGAGGAGGTGGACATCATGTTATCAATTGTTAGCATTAACGATTTTGACAAGGACCTAGCAACACTATACCACTACCTGATACATACAGAAACGAAGCAGGGAAAATTGCTACTATTTTGGACAGAGTCCAAGTGGTTGTATGAATTAAGCAGAGCATTGGAAGAGTCAGATGAGTCCATGAGACACAGGATAAATAAGATGGTAGAGTCCATTCTCCATGACAGGTAAACAACAGTCAATTAAATTACTTAGATTCTATATAAGTAAGCGTGGTTGTAGCTATCGAGATCAAGCAAACAAGCAAGTTGCTCACTCACTCTCACTGTTATTGAAGCTGTTATGGAGGGGTATTCATTTACCAAAAAAAGCAAATCCAAAAGGTGTGATGGAAATGAGAACATCATTTGGAAGAAACATGGCTGTGGTTCTTGCGAAACCAAACGACTTCTGTTATCTGAGTCTTTATAACAATAGCTCGAGGAATCATGGAAGGTGTTCGCTAGGATGGGATGAATTCTTGGAATTGGTGGAAATGAAAGAGATACTTGAGCAGTTGTTCTCTCAATTTACGGTAAGCACATTTATGATTATCTTTACACAAAACTTTTTATCCAGGGTCTAATAACTTAAAAATTATCTGAATTAAGAGGGGGGGGGGTCTTTCCTGTTAAAGTGTTTTTGGGTATTTTAAAGCAACTGTTAAACTGTTATGTCTTTTAACTACTGTCTCATATAACGATTAATCAAAGTTTTGTTATGCTTCAATTCAACGCAAACGATTTCGCGCATAGATATAGGCGTTTTACCTAAGATATTTTTATCAATATACATTAACTAAGGTTTCTTTAAATTTGGGTCCACACGGTTTTAATTAGTAACTAAAACACCTATTCATAGGAGCTGTAAATATTTAACACCAGTGTGGCAGTGTTGAAAATAGGAGTAATTAACATATATGGGTATTTTTATTTTGTTAAGATTCAACAAAATCCACCTCAAACCCCACAACGGACAGGTGCAGGATCTATTCAAGCAACGTCACCCCCACAATGTAATATACAACAGATAGCTGTAGGGTCTATGCAACCACCTCCACCATACGCAGTACAACAGACAGCTGCAGGGTTCATACCACCACCACCTTTACCATATACTGCGCAACCCATATCTGTGTTGGGGGAATCAAACAGAAAAAGACCTCATGGTAAAACAGCAGAGGAACCTGCAGCCAAGTGTTTGAGAGTAGAGGAAAACTACGATCCGATGGAAATGTTCAGCCAGATACTTTGATTAATAAAAATATAAGCTTCATACGAGTTCAATTTGAAAAAAAAAACATATTTAACAATATACATTTGAACATTTTTGTAAGATTGGAATTCTTTCGTGACCATAAGCGTAACTGTGTAAAGCATCTTTCCAAAACGTTTATCATCGAAATTACACAATCCACATTATCGATGTAAAGAATATGATTTTTGCTTCTTATAAGATTCATTTCGTTCAGTGTCATCTTATTATTGAACACACACTGTTTGTATTGCTCATGTCAAATTTGCTTCTCGATTGCACATCTGCCTACTCCTTTAGCGGTCTTCTTTTCATTTTGAATCCCATCCGAATCATAAATCAGGGAATACATTTTAGGTCTTAGTCAAACAAACTTTTTAACTAGCACACCTAAAAAATAATGTAAATATAAATATAAATTAAAGTGGAAATGGGTAAATTTCTATGAGACAACACCCGAAATGTATACAAAACAACCCAAGATCGCCATTGCAAAAATTAAAGTTGTGTGAAATTATCCAGTGAAAGAAGCAGACTATAAAAATAGCGCATTTCAATGAAAATTATAATAGTAAATGTGAGAGCTTGGCTACAAACCTGAAAATTCATACTTCATTTTCCCAAAAACCTTTTTGTTTGCTGTCGAATAGAGGGGGTGTGTTGGGGTATAGCTGGATGTGTCAAAGAATTCTTTAAAGGTTGACATGTCCTCATAAATATCGTCAGTGAAAATCTCATACATAAGTGAATCAGTGTCGGTAAATAGCAGATTAAGTTTACTACCATACTTGGGCATCATCATATCATAGTGAAACTCATACATGAGAAGTTTCGATAACTCTAAAAATAGTAGCTCTCACGTAAACAGGTTTATTAAGAAGTAAATTCGTCCTTTTGTTTTCTACTCCAACTAGATCTTCGTTGAATATTTGAAAACGCTGAAACGATGGTCTGCTGGTATATTTCCTCAGACCTTGCTCACTGTTTACCAGTTTGATATCCACTCTGTTTCTTAGATTTTCCATTGTTTTTCCTGCAAATTTAAATAATTATAAATTTTGAAACTGAGTTGTTAAATAATTCATTAAAAAAACAAAAAAAAAACCAAAAAAAAAAAAAACAAACAAACAAACAGAAAAGTGTGCATTTAACTACCCTCATCGTAAATTAAATAATTAATAGTGGTAAACCAAAATATTACAACAATCCAAATTCATAATTTGAACAAGTAATGTAACACCAGCATCCCATATAAGTAAATTTGCTTCACAATTCTAAATTAAAATCCAATAAAATTAAAAAGTCTTACCGAAAACAGAGTTGCAGATAAGTTTAAAAAAATTCTTCTCGAAATCATTTTTTGCTTGCTGCCTTTTGTCTGTGTTGAAGGAGATGTATTTTGCTAACCACGGACTTTGGTGAAATTCGAGAATACGATGAATTTTCGTAACTTCCAGCCCCAAAGCAGTATAAAATTGTAGATTTCTATAATGAACAATGTAGTTAGAGTTATCCTCCAGAGTAGGAATCAGCTTAGAAGCCTTGGGTCGCTTTCTTTGTTGTCCAAACAGATCATTGTGCAAAAGTCTACTGTACGGTGAGAGTTCATCGTCTTCCACAAGTTTATGCGATGGTGCGAGTGGATATGAGTTATGCTGACTGTGTAGCTGATGCGGATATTTCAAATCAACTTCTAGCATGTAATGGAACTGTCCATCAACAGACAAGTTTTGTAGGTCGAATTTCCGAATTTCGTCTTCATCTAGCCATCTAATAAGACCTGTTGGTAACGGTTGCGACATTGCCCATCCATATAAATTGTTTGCATCGTAATACATAAGATAAGAACTATTTTAGTTGAATCATATCCTTCTAAATATTTGTTGTTTGTCTTTGCGTACTTTTGGGTTATCATGCTAATACCGCCTCGACATGCAAGTTCAAAAAAGTTATACATATCTGGAGACGTTATCAAATCCAAATGGATTCCACTCATTTTCAAGGCTGCGGACCAAGCAAGACCGGGAGCAGTGTAGAAATGACATGCATCTAGTCCATAATACTCTAGGGTGATTGTTCTGAATCGCTCAAAAACATCAGTCAGGAGTAAAACGTCTGTTAATAAGTATAGATCGTGATAATCGAGGGTCTTTATGTCTAGAGCTCTCCAAACAGACTGTGCATGATCATAGTCTTCGTTGGATATGTGTTGCTGCTTGATTGAGTTAAAAAAGCTTCTTGTTCTGGTAAAGTAGTCTCGAGGAACCGTTTATGGTCATCTACATAATCATGGCAGTACACATTTTTTCGTAGAAGTAATTTTGCAATGTGTGGGATAGTAAAAGCTTTTTGAAAATAGTGAAAATGATTTACTAGTATCTATTTTCCTCGCAAGAGCCTCAAAATCTGCGTAAATTGTAAATCCTACACGCATACTTTTCTGAAAATCTTTGAATGTTAAAATGCTCTTTCCTTCCTTTGGAAACTCCACTTTTTGAAAAGCAAATTTCTTGCAATAACCATGATGTTCATCTAGTAAATTTTGTCTGATGAATCCATGTAAACATCGATGACAATAGTACAACTTGATGTGAGATTGCTTGTGTGTATGTCATAGAAATCGACTTAAATTCTTTATCCAAAAGAAATGCGAATTGTCATTTGTAGATAAGTGAAGTAGGTTGATTTCAGTTTGTCCATTCTCAACATTTGTGAGATATAAAGGAAACACATGGTGGTCTTCAAATCCAAAAACGTTAATTGATAAATCGTTCTGCTTTTCAAATTTTTCTAATTTCGATAAAGAAAGTGGGAATTCAATTCCTTTCAAATTAAGCGAATTTTCGTACTATTTATAAAGGCTAACTCTCTCAGCATGATGTTTAACTGGGTGTAAAGCAGCTAACACACTCCTTAAAAAACACTTCCTATCCCTGTTCCTAACATTCACAACGCCACCCGAAAATCGAATTTCGGGTGGTAATTCCATGTAGCTGGAACCCGACAAAGGGGAATATTTAACAGCGTCGATTTCGAGACTTAAAATTTTTCTTACAATCCAATTAGAACCTTTGTGAATGAATTCCTCAAGAGAAGCATTCATTATTTTTTGAAAGCTTTTGTTAATGTTATGTTCGTTGTCATCATTTTCGAGTGAGATGTAGGGTTTGCTTCGAAAATGAGGAGTGACGGTTTCTTTGCGACCATCATCAACGTTTCTCTCCATTTCAACTCTAACATTCATGTTCCATTTTAAGTCCCTATTAATTGCACGTCTAGATTTTAATTAATTTATTACATCTGGCTTTACTTCAGAGAAAAACAAAAGGAGATCGTATTTTTCTCCTTTCTCTGCCGTGATGGTTGTTCGATTAACCCTCTCGTTAAGTGCACTTTGACGATTGTGGGAATTGTTTTCATTTACTTGCCCCACCTTTTTTCTATTTACGAAATGTCTTGTAACAAGATCCCCAGTTTCTAATGGTTGGTTAGTCTTAACTACAGCATCACCACCTCGTTGCATTTCAATGGGGTGATTGCATATCAACATGTCGACAGAGAGAATCCTCATCACTGAAAATCTGTTTGAGTTTTTACACATAAAGTCATTCCCTTTTGTAGTAGAAAGAACGGTTGCGTAAGAATGCTTTTGTAGTGAACCACTTTCCAATTTGTCTGCAAACTCTAGTTTTACCTTTTTTCCACCCTATCCAATTTGCGCACCAAATCATCATCATCATCATCAGAATCATCAAAATCTGATAATTTTCGTTTTAAATTACATATTTCTGTTGCAAGTCTTTTATCATTTTGTGGATATTTTTTTAACTAAACCTTCTAAAAACTCATCCTCTGCTAAATCCATATTTGAATATCACAGTAAAGTAAAGTTGTTGTAGTTTATATTCGTTTAAATTATTTCAAATTATAGTAATTTATGTCATGTACGGTGATTGATGATAATTGCATGAGAATTATTTGTTAGATTTTAAACGAAAGCCATGTATGTTTAGTAGTTATTGCTTCTGAAGTTTTATTTTTCGATGAATCCCCACGTTCTGAAAACGTATTTGGTGTCATATGAACATATAATTTTTTTGGTTCGTTCACCACTCCTTTTATAGTATTGGGTTCTTCTGCCACGGGATTACTGTTACCACCTAACTGTTCATCACCTGCAGATTGATGTTTTAAAAGCTGTTCGTATTTAACCTTTGGAATTAGTATCAATTCTCGAGCCATAACTAACAGCTGCTTCAAGAAATATCACAAGAATATTCTTAATATGCAATTATCTTTCCCTCCTTTGACTAAGTGTTATCCTAGGTAGAAGTATTTCTCGAATGACTCTCCTTCGCTTTGACAGAATTATTTTATTCTTATCAGATATTGGACAAATGCCTCTCGCAACATTGTATATTATTCCAATAATAATTTGCATTTGACTCTTGGTTAACGTTTTTAGAATGTACTCGCGTTGACGTGAATGGCATTTTGTAAGAAACTGTGCAAAATAGAAACTATCTTCTTTCATTTTAACGGATGATAAACCGTTGTGTGTTGCCCCGGCAAAATGTTAGTCCTTAATTGATATATTTTGTCAGTGCGCGGGTTTACATCCACTAAAAGATATCCATAAGGTGTTGTGGTAGCTTTCTGATATGCATCCATAAAGTATTGTGTTTGACCTGGAAATATTTGCCTTCCCTTTTAGTATTTAATAGTATAAAGTAATGAACGTTAAGGGAGGCGGTACGTAGGGCCTTTGATTGATAAAAAAGATTTTGTAAAATAACTATTATAGTGAATTGAGTATGATGGTCTTCCAACACACATGTGAATCAGTTCGTTGGAGTCGGCTGCTTGAATCATCATATCATCCAGAACAATGATTTTATGTCATTCTATATTACCCCACTCCCTTAAATTCTCCATGGTAGGAAGTCCCTGATGGAAGTCTATATTTTTTATTTCTGTCTGCATGTCGGAATAGAGTGGTTGCCAAATGGTGTAACAAACTATAATTTTTGAAGGGGGATAGTAAACATCCCATCTGCATGTTTTAAGATATTTTTCAATAGAATTGTTTTGCCCGATCCGCTAGGGGCAGTGATAAATATTGATGTTGGAGATTCAAATTTGATTAAACTCTCCCTTTCCCACCACTCTTCCATACTCTGTTAGTGTGTTGTTACAAATACATTTCTTTATGGATATGTTCTTCATTTATAGACAAAAAAAGACACATCACTATAATAATTACATTTTACTTGTACAAACTTGACAAACGCGTTTTGAAGCATGCATATAACAAAAAAATCTATCGTTTATGAACTTCCAAATAAACTGATCATTCATTTGAAAGTTGTTACTAAATACATCTAATATAGTTTTAATGGTGTATTCTCGACAACGACACATCAAATAAAATAAACTATAGTGTCCACAAACTTTCGTCCAATCACTCTGAAGTCTCTTACGATTTATTATTTTAGCATCAAATGTTTCCATAAACTTTTAAATGTAGTTTGAGTAAACACTTGGCGATAAGCCGTAAGAGTCAAATGTTTCTAATATCCCGTCGTCGTTTACAAAAAACGCAATCCAGTGCTTTCCTGGAAGAGGGTCTGTATTAACAATAAATCCATAAGAAGAAGTCAACTTTTTGACAGGTATACGATCCGCTGCAAATATGCCCAGGATTTTCTTTTGGAGCACCTTCCCACAATCTATTTTACATTGTATCTGTTGAGTATTCATCGTTCCACTATGCTGCATTTATTTCGAAGTTCCCAGGATATTCAGCGTATACCAAGCAGCTGATAGCAGTTTTAAGGGCTGTACTAAACTGAACCTCTAACCGGACATTGCCTTGCTTTAATAGATGTAGGTATGAACTGCCATCTCCGAAATTTGGTTCTATTTTAAAAAACAATACAAAGCATATCCAGCTGAAAAATCATTCTATCCAGCTGATTGCCGGAATCTCTCATCCATTTATCAGTTACCTCAAACATGTTATTGAAAGCTGATATAATGGTTCTTCAACTCGATGCATCGAAATTCAGTCTCATTACATTTCCAGAAACCGGGACGTTATCAACAAAGAGTCCTATTTGGTTTACGTTAAAATGTTGAAAGTTAAAAGGGTTTTTTGCATAATCTCCTGCTGCTGCTGTTGCATCGACGAATCCAACCACTACACTATTCGGTCTTGTGTTTTGAAACAGTTGACCGTGCGAAAAATTCACTGTACCGCTAGCAACAGCTATTTGCTTTATTTACGTCTTGGTAAACGGATACTTTGCATTAACTGTCTTTAGTATTTCTGCATGACCATAAATGACAGCTGGATTTATTTGCACTTTACATGCTTTCAAAACAATACCTTCTATAATTATCTTATAATCAGGCGCTTTCTGCTTAGTCATAAGACAGAACTCCGATCGTGCTCTTGTTAACCTAATGTTGATTGCGACCTGATTTAAAAGAAGACGGTTCATGTTAAATAGACCATGAAAAATTAGTCCCTCCATGTCAGCAGTTTTGGATTGAGCGAATTAAAGTGATCGTTTATATAACGACACATTTGCTCCACCGTTCACATCGTTATCACCTAAATGGCCTGGTATGTCTTTCTCCCAAAGCTGAGAAGTTAGTTGGGAAGTTTTTGCTCCACTTCCGTATGATAATAATGTTTGAATCATAGATTTATAAGGGTAATGACTTGTTGTAGATTTAATCAGTCTTCCTTGCATTGTAACATCTACTTGCGCAAACATGGACTGAAATAAATTGACGGGACCCACATCTTCAGTTGCAGTTAGTTTCCCTCCATCACCTTTCAGTATTTTAGCCTTAACATAAAGTCTTGATTGCTTTAAATCAACATACTCCATTCCATGTTTGCCAGTAATTTCCATATCAATGATATTCCCAGTAAGTTGTGAACTTGACCGCACTTCTTGGAAATACACGTGCTCAACAGCCGATTGATATGGGGGTAGCGTAAATAAATTTAATGTGCTCGGTTGAGCCTCTTTAAAATCATCCATACTGAGAGCTGCCATCATGAAGAAAATATGTCGTCAAAATGTTTGTTATTATTATGGTTACGCTTGGGTTTCAGATTTTTCTATCTAACCTTTTTTGGCTGTTTGTTGTGGTTGCCTTTTTTCCGACTAAATGTCGAATGATTTGCTTACTGTATTTCTTTGACTTGACCTTGCTTTTACGGATCGACTTCACAGTTGATCGTCTTTTAAGTAAACTGGCTGATTGAGACTTTCCTACCCTTTTAATACCATTTGCATCCATTTCAGATTTAGCTTGCTCAATCACTTGTTGTGCAGGAGAAACCAATTTTAATGTAAATGAATTGGAATGTTTTGCGGGTGTGTAATTTTTTTCAATTGAAACGATAGATGGCCCCTTACCACCAGTTAATGAACCTCCAACTTGTTTTTTCTGCATGCCATTGTGGTTCGGGTAATTATCATGCATCCCAGCTCCTGTATAAAAACGTATCCATTTCTGTGGATCTGGGATGTATATTTTTCTGTTATCCATCTCAGAAAAAAGAGAATGACTTAAAATGAAGTGTAAGCGTCGAGGGCGAATCTTAAAATGGGGCATCTTTGTCGTGACGATCAGTTATATAAATGTCGATATCGTATAATTCACATGAGTTGATGGGGATCTAGAAAGGTGAGTCTATGATAGAATCCCAGTCACCCGGATGGAGAGGTGAAAGTCGACGAAGTAGAGGTTTTTTCCCCTTCGACAATAGAATCCTGACAGATATTAGAATATACATATACTGATTCTTGCAAAGAAATGCGGCATGAAACGTCAGATTCCAATAGCGCTACTTTCCAGTTTCCATCTAACTTTAGAGGTGAATTTAAATGAGATTTGAACCTGTAAGGTTTGTTATCTGGAAAGTATTCATACGATCGATCGCTGCTTAGTATAACGTATATACTCATCTTTACTCTTCACGTATTTAAACGTTTTTGAGGTCTTTTTCAGGAATCCACTGATTATATTTATCAGGACAGCCATCGAACTTGACAAACCACTCTATTTCGCCATTCTTTTTTCGTTTTTTTTTTAATTTTTCTTTTCAATGAACCATAAAGAATTTTCATCCTTGTTGACCTTTTGCATTTCACTTTCATATAAGTTTCGTTTGATAGCTCCATTTTGAAAGTCCTTTATCTTATACATTGGAATTCCTTACACTCTTGTGCGCTGGTTAATTTTGAATATTTCTGTAGTGAAGTGTTCATCATAGGAGCGATCAAATGGCATATTTGACTGTGATATTCTAACCATATCTCCTACCCGAAAGTGATAAGGGGTAATGTTGATTGGTGTTTTTTTCCGCATCAGGTACATGGCTGCCCAAACATCTGCTTCGTTTTTTTAACCATTTATATCTTTTGATGATAAGTTATTCAAGCTTCTGTGGGGGTTGGAATTATAACTTTTGATGATATTAGGTAGAACATCAACATATCGATGTGTTCTAGTCTTTGTAAAGTAACGAAATATCATGTTTTTTTAAGTTTTTATCACTCTTTCAGCAAAATTAGCCTTTGTATTAGAATTTTGTGTTGTAAAATGATAAATACTTTCACGTTTGAAATAAAACTGTGCCAGTTTTGAACGAAATTCCGATCCGTTATCCGTTCTTAGTTTTTTACATTTTCACCCACCAGAAAATATATTTTTAAAGGCAACTACTACTTCTTTTGTCGTTTTGGTTTTCAACATTTCAACCCACAGATATCTAGAAAAAATATCTATCACAATCAAAAGGTATTTTACACCATCATTCTCTTATGATAACATTGACAAATCTGCAAGATCTGCATCGTACTGATCGTCTATTACTGACACAACTACACGGGCTTTTTTGAATTTTCCTACAGATGGTCTTTGCAAGCTGTAGTCGTCCTGGTCTTGTACCCATTTTGTAACTGAATTTCGACCAATGTTATGAATTCCATTTGTCTTCAATACTCTGTAAAGTTTCTCCGGACCAACATAAGCATCCGGTTTAGATAAGTTATAGTAATAGTTTTTTTAATATAGAACCTATTTTCTTTGTATTCTTGCTTTTATTGTTGTTTAAAAAATGAACACTGCATATGATGCTTTTTATTTTTATAAAGACAGCAAAACCCATGTTAGGTATATTCATTTATAGTGATACTTACAACAATAAAAATGATGAAAATTAGGTACGATATACACATTAAAGTAAAGTAAGTGTCCTCAAATTTATCAAGTAAATGCGAATATACAAATGTTCTCAAAAAGTTCAATCATGTCCTCTCTTCGAATAAGCACACAAATCTCCGCTAAAGTCACTCTGTAAACCGGCACTCTAATTCAATCCCTCTCTCCACCATATTAAATATTTCTTCCTCTTCAATATTAATCTTTTCCTCTTTTAACAAATTTGAAAATCTTGTCTTTGCATCAAACTACTTTATAGGGTAAAATGTTTCATTCCAAATACTTAAGACATTGTGTGATGGATTTGACTCGGATGACTTGCTTCACACCAATAACAATGTAGTCTTCCAAATTCCTCTCTCACTTTTTCGGCAAACCTCAGTAAAAAGATTGTTCCTGTATTGTGCTTGTTGAACGTCGGCTCTGTCATTTTGCTTTGGATTGGTTGTGACCTGGTGTAAACCTTTTATTCATATACCAGGTATCTTAATTATGATCGTTAAAATTTCTAGAATGTTTGTCATTTATAGAATTCTCGAAAAATGTCAAAATGAGAAAATCTACCTTATACCACTTTTGCAAACAAGCATTTGGGTTCCCATTTCAAGTGTTCAATCTCTATACAATCTGACGATACCAATTGCTTTAAGGTGACATTACAATAGAAGCACGTCACTTGGTCACAAGTCCAGTATAAAAAATCCGTTCAACACTAAATCTTTTGGTTTCTGTGCAATCTGTTGTGGCCAATTTTCAAACGATTGTTCTCTATCTATGTAAAACAGTTTTGTAGGATGCCACGGTTTGAATGTGAAAAGTTTAGTACAGAATGCATCTGTTTCAACTTGAATATCCATTTCGCTAGTCATCGTAAAACTGATTTTGCATATTTTTCTTATGATGTCATGACAAAATCCAGACTCTGTCCGCTAATTCTTTTACGATTATTGTTAATTTACATTGTTTGCATTCTCAACTTTGACCTTTCAAAATATGTCATTTTTTAGCTCACATGACCCGAAGAGTCATGTGAGCTATAGCCATCACTTGGCGTCGTCGTCGTCGTTAACTTTTCAAAAATCTTCTCCTCCAAAACCACTGAAACTTTGCACACATCATCAGTAAAATGCCCTCTACCAAGTTCGCCCAAATCATGACCGCAGACCAACCAACATGGTCGCCATGGCTAAAAATAGAACAGGAGGGTCAAAATACAGTTCTTGGCTTATAGTTCAAAAAGTATAACAGATACAGGAAAACCGAACGACTTTCAATCTTCAGCATCTAAAGCTCTACAAAACACTCCATTGGGTCAAAGTTGTATGATGACTTCTTGTAGGAGTTATAGCCCTTTAATTGTCAAAATTGATGATTTTTTCCATTTTTGCCTCAAAATCTTGAAAATTATTAGAACTAGAGAAACAGTTAGCATTGCTTTATTGTTCTGCTCTATGAGGGCTACAAAAATGACTTAAGGGTCAAGATTGTCTGATTAACCGTTTAAGAGTTATTCCCCTTGAACTGTTTTTTTTAATCGGTTTTAATTGATTTTTCAAAATCTTCTCCTCTGAAACAACTGAAAGTACTGCTTTGAAACTTTGTACACATCATCTGTCAAATGTCCTCAACCAAGTTTGTACCAACCATAGCTGCAGTTTAACCAACATGGCCACCATGGCTAAAAATAGGACGGAGGGGGAGGGGGGTAAAATACAGTTTTTGGCTTATATTGAAAAAAGTGTAACAGATACAGGAAAACCGAAGAGACATGCCTTCATCTGCATCAAAAGCTCTACGAAACACTCCATTGGGTTGAAGTTGTATGATGACTCCTTATAGGAGTTATTGCCCTTTAATTGTCGAAATTGATTATTTTTGACATTTTTGCCTGATAGTTAAAAAAGTATAACACGTACAGCAAATTTGAAGTGAACCTCCGTTCTCCCTCTAAGCATTAAAAGCTCCTCCTTATAGGAGTTATTTCCCTTAAAAGGTCAAAATTAATGATTTTTGCAGAAGTGTTGGGCAATTTCTTATAGCAACGAAAAGCTGGATAAAAAAGGGTTGTTTGGTTTCAGGTTCAGGTGAGCGATACAGGCTCCTGGGAGCCTATAGTCTGATGATGTCATGACAAATTGCGGAATCTGTCCGCTAATTCTTTTCCAATTATCGCCAATTTACAATCTTTACATTCTCGACTTTGACCTTTCAAAATATGCCATTTTCTGATGACGTCATGACAAATTGCGGAATCTGTCCGCTAACTCTTAGTACATCACTACTAGGGAAAAACCCATCGCACAAGTGGACTTATTATATGTGTCGTCATTCAAATGGTGCTCTTTAAAGTCATATGTACATGTGAGGGTTAAAAACTGATGACTGCATTACATTCTTGGCGATATGTGATCTACGAGCCTGGTCTTGAAGCGTCGTAGTCCCCAAAGTCTATGATATACGGTGGTATTTGGTATTTGATTTCATTCTTCGACTGTTCTGTTGAAAAAGCTGTATTTGTATTGGTCTCCTTTAGATCCTAGCCGTATAGAACGTTTCAGGTGTGACTGTCGAGTTTCTCTTTGAGTTGGTCTGATGTAATCTGGCATTGGGATGGCAATGGTTTTGTGGTATACTTTGTGAAACATAAATAATCGTGAGATTTTCCGTCGCTGTTAAAGAGGTGTTGATTTCAGCTTGTCCAAGGGCGATGTTTCTGCTCCTGGATCTTTAGAGTACTCTTTGACAATGAATCGTGCCGATCTGCGTAGGACCATCTCTAGCTGGTTAATGTGATTTTGTTGGTACTCGCGTACTCCAGGTGGGATCTGACGAGAGCAATGTATGCATGTCGTTAAATGTGTTCTGGAAACTTGCCGATGTTACGCCTCAAGAATCCCAGCGATCGGTTTGCTTTGGCTGTTATGTTGTTAATGTTATGATCCCATGACATGGTTGTTGCTAATTCTACTCTAAGGTACGGATTATGTTGTACAGAGTCCAGCACATGCCCACTCATGCCATATGGATAAATAACAGGATTCTTTCCACTACAAATTATCAGTTCATAGCATTTTGTCGCATTTAATACCATTTGCCACTTTTCGGACCATTTGACAAATGATGTGCGGTCTCGTTGCAATTTCTCGCAATCGTTCTTTGATGATACTGCCAGATACAATAAGCTATCATCTGCATAGAGTCTTATTGATGAGGAGATGACATTTCCAATATCGATTATATATAACAAAAACATGAGTGGTCCCAACACTGTGCCCTGAGGAACACCCGACTTAACGTGAACTGATGATGATTCTTCGCCTTCTACTAAGACCTTTTGCTGCCTTGATGATACCCTTAATTCCATAATGGTCTAACTTAGTCAGTAGTCTATTATGCGGCACCGTATCAAACGCCTTGCTAAAGTCTAAGATCAATAAATCCACTTGCTGTTTGTTATCTAGACTCCTTGTTATTTCTTCAACGGCTATAACCAACTGTGTCTCGTATGATCTTCCTTGACTAAACGCATGTTGAAAATCAACTAGAATTTTATTAGTTTCTAAGTGGTTCATGATGTGCCGAAAGATGATATGCTCGAGTAATTTACATGGGAGAGATGTTAAAGAAACGGGTCTATAATTTACAGGTTAACTTCTATCTCCCTTAATAAACAGTGATGTGATGTTAGCCATTTGCCAGTCTTCAGGGACGGTTTCCTTTCTAAATGTTTTGTCAAAAATAAATTTAAAAAAGAGCAATTTTTGTAGCTGTTTCCGTCAGGATTCGGCATGATATTTGGTCAGGTCCATTTTTTTTGGGATTAACATTCTTAAGTAGTTTGACTAGGCCCTCTTCACTGATGTTGATGTTGTCAATGTGAGGTGTTGTCGAGTTGCCTAGGTTTGGTATGGTGTTCATGTTTTCGTTGGTAAAAACAGATTCAGATTGTTTGTTAAGGGCCTAAGCCTTTTGTTTGTTGCTTTCAAGACTTTCATCGTCTACGTTGAGTGTTAATACTCAACTGCTTTCTCGCTTAGTCGACTTTATGTATGACCAAAAACGCTTCCCTATTCCTGCTTTGGCAACTGAGTTTTTACCGTCAATGTTAGAAATGTCGATGTTAATGTCCAATAAGTTTTCAATATACTATTGATGTTCTACATCAAGCATCGTTTTAACTTGTCTCCTTAAAGCTTTAAATTGATCCCAGTCCTTAGTCTTTTGTGTTCTTTTAGCTTTCTGATAGCATCTTTGTTTTTACGTATCAATTTCCTGATGTTTCTATTCATCCACGATATGTTCCAACGTAGCTTTTAATAGTATCTACAATGAACCTACCCTTTTTCGAAATGTACGTATTGATAAAAAAAAAGTGGCTGTTATATATATTTTCAATAAGGTATAATGTTAACTGAATCATGATCATTTGGAGGACTATGTGCCTTAGGCTGTCTAGGTACAGTAAGTAATCTACTTTTAAATATCGTAGTGATAACAACTAGGTTATGAGTTCGAGTCCAATTAATTTAGATTGGCACAAAACAGTGACAGTCTATACTAGTATTAGTGTAGACTGTCCCTGCACCAAAATAGCAATTTTGTTGAGGACTGCACGATCATTTGGTATTATCTGTCAACAAATGTCTGAAAGCAAACCCTTTGTCTGAATTCGATTAGTTAACTGGTAGAGCAGAAGCCTATTTAAAAATGTGCCTATATGGTCATGTGACATTTTAAATTTCCGATTGGCATACAAAAACATGAACCTTATAGAGGAATATCCGATGAATACTGATGATATGTTCTGTTTCTATTGGTTAAGTCTTTTAAAATGTGTTCCCATATGGTTCTATGTTAAACTTAGTCCCGTAGTGGTGGTCATTTTGCCGATTAGAAAAAAAAACATGAACTGTATAGAGGACAGTCCCATGAATACTGGTGAAAAGTGTTGTTTCGATTGGTTAACTCGCTTCAGACAAGAATCCTTTTAAAACCTTTTTCCTTTAGAGTCTTATGTTAAACTAAGTTCTGTGGTTTTGGCCATTTTTAATTTTTAATTGGCATAAAAAAAGTAAAATTTATATAGAGGATCATCAAACCAATATTGCCAGCAAGTTTTGTTTTCACGAAGAAGTCTTTTAAAGCGTATTCCCGTAAACGGGTCCTATGTTATACAATGTCCCACGGTGGCCACCATATTAGTTTTTCAATCAGGTCAGGTGAGCTAAGAAAAGGAACATAAGTTAGCATGCTAACATACTTAACGCGCCTATATATCTCCAAAGTTTCAAAAATTCTTATCAGTATTTTCAGAGCAGCAACTTTTTCCGAGTTGTTTCTTGCATATATTTTGAGAAATGTTAAGTTTAAATGGTTGTAACTTAAAAAAAAAATATCCAATCATAATTTCCTTTCTATATGCACAACTTCATAGGGTGAGCTTAATTTCTAATAAGTTTCATCAAAGTCTGATCAGTAATTTCAGTAGAGTTGCACTTGGAATAGAAATGATGGATGGACAGACGAACTGATTGACAAAACGTTATAATCTCCACAACTTAGTTTCGTAGGCATAATAATGGCAGATATATAAAGTCTGTGTGCTTACATTTAATATAAGGAATGAAATTCTGAAGAAAACAGTCTCATATTGATTTTTCATTCTAAGTTTTGAAACAAATAATACCAAATAAGTTCTAAATCCTGAAAAACAACAAAAACGTGACCAGAGAACAACCATAACTTTATCATAATTCAACACCAAATCCAAAGTGATTCAGGGTCCTCTGTGGCTGAGTGCATCACATGGTCTGTCAACACTGTGGTTGTGGGTTCAAGTCTCACTGCGGGCAGAGAACTCGACTCCAACCTTAACTGATAAGGATTGCGAGTTTTCCTACCACAGGTTGAGGGTTTTCTTGTGGTACTCGGGCTTCCTCCCCGATAAAAACTGGACACCATGTTATAGCTGAAAATTGATGAAAGTGGCATTAACAGCATTAAAACAAAATAAAATCAAGTGAGAACACAATGTTTTTCATTGATTTCCTTTAATAAAGCTATACAGTTTATAAAATGGTCACATAGTATCAAATCATTAGTTTTCAAAACTTAACATTAAAGATCATGACCTGTAAAATGAACCGTCATGACTTTTAAAAGGTCATGTAAATACAGTAACTACACTACTGGTAGCAATGTAAATCAGTACATCATTCTCATATTATGTCCTTAATTAAATAATATTCTTTACATAACGTGAATTACTGTTGCACACTGAAGTATACCCCCATTTTAATTTTATATTGCAATCAAAAACAAGAATTTAAAACAGTTAATTTCGTTACAAGGGATTTCTAAAGTAGGGTCAGATGTTAGGATCAAAAGGTCACATAGTGTCCTACATTTTATATATTGACAGTCAGCAGTCCTTCTGCATTCACCACTAAAATAATGTAGAAGCCTCAAATTACTTTAGGGTAAAATGCACAAACTAATTCAATCTGGGTGAGGATAACACATGCCTATAAATATCAATTTTTTTAAACCTGACATTTAAGGTCCAGGTCACAGTAACCTTATTTTATATACTAAGTCCTCAATCATACATATATAAAGACTATTGGCCAATTAAAGCGAACTACTTCAATGACCTTAACAAATTTAAGGTCATGGTCATTAAACCTCATTTCTATACACAATACTCTGTTATAATAATAAACATACAAAACATTATGGTTGTCAGCTGTATGACCATAATTGTACACCTGAAAAAGTGTTACAAGACAAAAAAAAAAATTACTAATACACTGCCCTTTGTTACACAGTATCGTTAAGTGATATCTGCTTAAAAATACACATTTGGAATTGGATGAGTTAACTATGCTTTGATGACTTTACTATTTCAAAACACCGGTTTTTGCATCATGTCATAATTTTTAAACTTGATTAAATGAAATAAGTGGTAAAATATGACCTGTTATACAAAATAATTTGATCACCAATGATTCTGAGATTCAAATTAAGAAAATTGTAACAGAATTGCAATGTGTATGATTAACTTACAGTATGAAATTTTTAAATATGACAAATTTGTCTCCCATGGTCATGAGCACAGCAGATTCTGTAAAACACCGTTGTAAATGTTTGTACATGGTAAAAAATACTAACATTTTGGTGATTTGCATACCTTTGATCAGCATTCACCAGGTCTAGGCTTTATAAACTTTCATTCATCATTAAAACAAGTTTTTGCCATGTATATATCAGTTACCAATTCCTTTTTTCACTTACTTTAACATTTTGAGACTCTCCCAATTTTACATGCAATTTCTAATCCAGTAAATATAAAAATACTGAATTGTTTTTAAAAAAAAACCAAAATTTCATCTATCAAGATCTTAGAAAAATTTTACCATTTTTTAACACTTAATTCAAGCTGGGGCTTTATGTCTAAAAATTGTTAGCGGGGCATAATGTATTAAAATGTTCAAATCAATACTTTAGTTATAGTCACAATTACAGTAAGAAGAATGTGTCCATGAGACAAACTAGAGGCTCCCAGGAGCCTATCGCTCACCTGAACCTGAAACCAAACAACCCTTTTTTATCTAGCTTTTCTTTGCTATAAGGAATTGCCCAACACTTCTGCAAAAATCATTAATTTTGACCTTTCAAGTGAAATAACTCCTAGAAGGAGGATCTTTTGATGGTTAAAGGGAGAAGGGAGGTTCACTTCAAATTTTCTGTACCTGTTATACTTTTTTAACTATCAGTCGAAAACTCTCCCGACCCCACCCCCCCCCCTTTTTTCATTTTTTCTATTTTAATCCAACGTAGCTATGTAGGTAGTCAGGTGTCATGATTTAGACAATTTTGGTCGAGGACATCCTAAAGATGATGTATGCAATGTTTCAAAGCAGTCTTTTCATTGGTTTAAGAGGAGAAGATTTTTTAATATCAAGTAAATTTGATTAAAAAAATGTTCAAGGAGAATAATTCCTAAACGGTTCATCAGACAATCTTGACCCTAAAGTCATTTTTGTAGCCCTCATAGAGCAGAACAATTAAGCAATGCTAACTTTTTCTCTAGTTCTAATAATTTTCAAGATTTTGAGGCAAAAATGTCAAAAATAATCAATTTCGACAATTAAAGGGCAATAACTCCTATAAGGAGGCATCATACTACTTCAACCCAATGGAGTGTTTCGTAGAGCTTTTGATGCAGATGAAGGCGTGTCTCTTCGGTTTTCCAGTATCTGTTACACTTTTTTAAATATAAGCCAAAAACTGTATTTTACCGCCCCCACCCCCCCATCCTATTTTTAGCCATGGTGGCCATGTTGGTTAATCTGCAGCCATGGTTGGTGCAAACTTGGTTGAGGACATTTGACTGATGATGTGTACAAAGTTTCAAAGCAGTACTTTCAGTTGTTTCAGAGGAGAAGATTTTAAAAAATCAATTAAAACCGATTAAAAAAAACAGTTCAAGGGGAATAACTCTTAAACGGTTAATCAGACAATCTTGACACTAAAGTCATTTTTGTAGCCCTCATAGAGCAGAACAATTAAGCAACGCTAACTGTTTCTCTAGTTCTAATAATTTTCAAGATTTTGAGGCAAAAATGCCAAAAATCATCAATTTTGACAATTAAAGGGCAATAACTCCTACAAGGAGTCATCATACAACTTTGACCCAATGGAGTGTTTTGTAGAGCTTTAGATGCTGAAGAAGAAATGTCTCTTCGGTTTTCCTGTATCTGTTATACTTTTTGAACTATAAGCAAAAAACTGTATTTTGACCCCTCTGTTCTATTTTTAGCCATGGCGGCCATGTTGGTTGGTCTGAGGCCATGATTTGGGCGAACTTGGTAGAGGACATTTTACTGATGATGTATGCAAAGTTTCAAAGCAATCCCTTCAGTGGTTTTGGAGGAGAAGATTTTTGAAGAAAAGTTAACGACGACGACGAAGGACGACGATGACGACGACGACGGACACCAAGTGATGGCAATAGCTCACATGACCCTTCGGGTCAGGTGAGCTAAAAAGTGAAAGTAAGTATAAGTTAAGAAACCAGTTATTTCATGCATGTTGATAAAACAGGTCACACTACTGCTACTCTGTGCTGGAGATGACTAGACTTCAGCCATTAAAATATCAGAAAGCAATAATGTGACTGTTCCTTCAACATGAATGAAATAACTGTATACTAATACATTAAAGAAATCTGTGAAATGTTAACAGCAATAGGTCTTAATTTTCCATGGCTGTGTAATTGCTTAAATGGATGAATTTTGCACCTAAATTTTATTTTGGCTTCTTTCAATATGAATAAATTAGCCATTTCACTAGGAATGAATACAATGTCAAATACTAGGGTTAAATTTTAATTATTAAAATTAAATGTATCTTAATTATGTGATGCATCTTAATATTTAGAACATCACATAATTTTATTCTGCAACTGATAAACAATAAACATCTTTAGTTCATATGGAATGTGACATTACAAATAATAACAAATTGAATATGCTGAATACTAATTCTCTTTCACAGTAACAATATGCACTGAATAAACATGCCTTAAACTTCTAACACTGCCCAAAAATTTACCATAAATTTGAATGATTATATGTCAATGTTTTTTTTTCTCTTTATTCACACGATAAGATTGCTCCAAGTACATTATAATATCATATTTAAATAGGATATTAGTCAGTTTGAGTCTAAAGATTTCAAAGAAACAATTTTGAATTCTGTCTGTTTCAATAAACAATACATTCAGTAATTTACAAAATGTATAAAACCTGTTTTTATTGGAAGTGGTAGCCAAAGTACCACTCAAAAATCCAGACCATAGGTAGAAAAAATGGCATTCCTTGTCAATTAAGATTGGGGTCAAGCTTATGATACACAAAGTAAGACTCGAAAAACCAACTCGATGATGACAGGCACATGATCAATAGTAGATGACTTACTACCTTTACCACTTGGCCTCTGAGGCTCTGTAAACAGTAGGACTTCCAGGTTTATTCAATAGGTTGTCTGTCAAAACAAATACATTGTAACTGGCAAAAATAAACGGCCTGATTTCATAAAATGTCTACTTTTTTTATGATTTCCTCAAGTTCTCCTCCACTCAAGTATAGAACAATAAGATTGCTGGAATATTTTAATTTGAGACTGTTATGAACCTAGGGACAAGTGTGTAGGCTTAGATACTGGAAATTTTGATGACCACTGAGGTCTTCAATTAAGGCATATTCACAAATGACAATGAGATGTATTATCACAAAGTGACATAAGTTTATTGTAACTGTTGTCATTACTGACCTAACATCAAATACATCTATTTGTCATTTGTGAATATGCTTGAAAAAACATGGCAGCACAAGTTTTTATACATTAGAAATGGTATATATCATAATCTTTCCTGCTTATTAATTATTAACAGAAGGATACAATGACCAATCCTGCCTACAGCAAACAAAGATGGATGGAGAAGACATCTTATAGAAAGGGTATTGACCATATTAAATAAAATGCATATAATTAAAACAAAACTGAGCCAACACAATCTAAAATGTAATCTGATTAAAATTAAAAGTGTTTTTATTAGTAAGTGCTCTATGGTAGTAAAATTTCTTAACAATGAATATTTTATATACTTGTACAAACATCTAGAGTATTGCTTTACAATAGTTTATCGGTTATTTAGATCTAGTCTATTCTCTGAAACGTTAAACACAAAACACCGGGTATTATATTAACACAAAGTCTAATGGTTTTGTTTTCAAAGTAATAAAAATTAGAAAAAAATTGCCAGATATGTTTCCAGTTTCAGGACATAATATAACTGATTTTTTTCAAGTAAAACAAATGACTTGTTTTGAAAGACAAATTTACTCTTATTTTCTGTTAAGTGATTACAAGTAACTTTGATTTCTGCAATTTACATTGATTGTCCAATGTGAGGCACTTAAGTCATACACCTTATACATGTACTTCATAACACTATACTCACTCACTGTTTCACAACCAATCATTTACTAAATATAAACAATCACCCATCCAATAACAGACAAAAAGCACCCTCCTCTTGTTTGTTAAAAAAATATATGTTAAATCTCTAATATACTATTGTGCCATAGCTGAAGGAGTTTACCTTCTGTTAACAACTGAATGAAAAATAATCTGTTTTCTGATGTGATTAGTTCTAAAGATAAAGCTAAACTATTTCAGTCAAAAATGACACTTTTTAATGCATCTTCTTCATGAATTTCAAATGTAGCCATGGCCCCATCATTGAATTTGAAAGAAAATCCTCCATCAATTACTAGATGGGCATCCCACATCCTGGACCTCATCTGAATCCTACAAAATATACAATAATCCTTCCTGTTTTCTTTTATTATGTCTTACAGACTGCATACCTACCGGTAACTAAAACAATTTTAAATATTTAATTGCCAGCTTGAATTATTGATTCATTAAATGAAAACTGTTTCTGATATTTACAAATCAAACAATATGAAATGCACATATTTAATTGTGAAAATTTTCTAGTACTGTTCATGTCCTATATTACTGAAAAATATTTTCTGTTTATAATTTGAAGACATTTTACAGGCCTATACCTGTCATGGACATGTATATAATTTAATTCTTTTCTTGAAGGAAATGATGCAGAATCCTTCCTATGTTGTTAGTCTACATGTACTTACTTGTTAGCAAATCCTTTGACAGATGGAACATTATAAACATCTGAAATAAAAGACAACATTATTTTATCAATGATTAATTACATTTTTTTATGCCTGTCAAAGACAGGTTGTATTATAGGAGGACCCACATGGTGGGCAGCATCCACAGCAATGTCCGCTTTCGAACTCAAACAGTTGTTGTCCGATCTTCATGAAACTTGGGGAAAAATGTTTATGGGAATAATATTTTAATTAAGATCTATAACAAGCCGAATCACTTAAGCAAACTTCAAAGTTATGGCCCTTTATACAAAATATGAAAAATTTTACCTGTCCACTCTGTAACTCAAAGTTTTCCTACCTTCATGAAAGTTAGGGAAAATATTTATGGGCATAATATCTTAACCAAGTTTGATAACCAGCCAAATCACTTCCGAGTTATAGCCATTTATTTATTAAAAAAAAGGGCAAATTTGACATGTACGCTCTCCAACTCAAAACAGTTGTTGTCCGATATTCATGAAACTTGGGGAAAATGTTTATGGTCATAATATCTTGACAAAAATTTATAACCAGCCAAATTGCCTTAAACACGTCAGAGTTCTGGCCTTTTTTTTATACCAAAAATGTCAAATTGTCAATGGCGTATTTCATGGCACTTTTGCACTTGTTTTGATTAACTTCTAGTGAGCAACAGATGACATCGGTAATGTAGTTCCTTAAGGTGTAAGTGTAAGGTTCTACTGCAAGTCATTGTGATACAACAGAAAAACATTTGTCAGAGCAACCAAAAAGTTAAAAAAAAAATTTTTTAACTAGGCATTTTTGCTATGAATTATTATTTAAATATAGGAATCAGGTATATTAGTGTACAATTAGAAATTCATTGGTTTAACTGAGTGTTGTTACTGGAATATTCAGTCAATGGTAACAAAACAGCAACAAATAATAATACAAAGGAGACTTGAAATACTTACCATTTCTTACTGGATCCCTAATTGTGTAAGCCATATGGAGTTCACTAGGATCAAATACTAGAGATTTGTTGAATCTCTTAGTGATTTCTTTTATCAAGGCTTTATTTTCAAGAGGAATTTTACAATCTGAAAGACTATTAGCTGCAATGTATAAAATATAATTTAAATGCAAAATATATTTTAAACTAACGCAAAACCCATAATAAGCAGAAATGTCTTAAATATATTTTGAAAGCATGTTTGTTTATTTTAATTCAGTCAACACAATTTTCAGCAATTTTCCTGCTATATTATGACATCTAGGTTTGATTGTGGAAGGCATCTGGAGTAGCTGGTTAGAACAGACCTTTGGCAGGAAAACTGGCAATCCTTGTTAATTAAGTTTGACATCCTGTCTGCAGCAAAGCACTAGCATGAGCCTTGGTGTTGACATGCTTGTGATCAATAGTAGATTACCACAACCATAGCCACCTGGCCACTGTGGCCAAATTTTGAAAACATCTAGTTTTAAAAGATGTTTGTTTGTTTGTTTAATGGTGTTTAACGCCACTTTCAGCAATTATTCAGCTATATCATGGCATCCAGTTTTTATTGGGGGAGGAAGCCGGTGTACCCAGAGAAAACCCCCGACCTGCGGTAGGAAAACTGGCAATCATTGTCAATTAAGATTGGAGGCGAGTACACCCTGCCTGCAGTGAGAATCGAACCCGCAATCTCAGTGTTGACAGACCACGTGATCAATAGTAGACGAACTACCTTGACCACTCGGCCACCGAGGCCAAAGAAGCCCAATACTAAAACATATTGCAGCTCACCTCAGAGCAATATAGAACAAAAGTGAAGTTTAAAATAAAATAAATAAATAAGATTAATAGTACATAGGATATCTGTATACAATTTAGTCTTTAAATTTTTTAGCATGATTTTCAAGCGTGGGATGAAGTCAGAACTGAAGATTTATAAATATTAAATTCAAGTAATATGGGGTTTTTCCAATTGCAATGAAAAAAACTTTGTACAGTACTATACATTAAACATTAAAGAATGGCTTCAGTTAGTTTCTAAAAAGAATCAGCAGCCATTTTGAACTTTGAATAAAAAAAACACCTTCTGGAGGACCATTTAATTAACATTGTGAACTGACTGACATCCATTAGCCCAGTGGTTTTATAGATGAAGGATGATATGTACAAGCTTACAGATAATGTTGACAACAACATAACAGCCAAAGACAGAGGTAGTAATGAGCGATATCAATTTATCAAAATAAGTCTGAATTTACAGTAACTTGTAGGTTATTACTTACATATACTAAGTATATTATCTACAGCATCAGTAGACAACTGGTTTATATGAAAATGCCAGGAAGTAGAACCAGTTCCAGTACATATTGTTACACCTGAACTCTTCTCTTTAATTCTTGGTTCATTGTCTATTTTCATTTCATAATACGATACCCTTAAATTATCAACAAATTTTTACATGACTATCTTCAAAATTCTTTAAAGAAAACAATATTTTATATAAAGGAAGTAATGGCTATATGTTTATTCCATTTCTTTGTTTCTCCACTATTCCTATGTACAGTAAACATTATTATAAATTTTCCTAACTTCCAAATAGATTGCAGAAAAACTCAAAGATCCAACATTATAAGATGATGAAACACAAGTGTGGACAGTCACACAGAAAAATGTGTGGCCTGCATTCCACATCAGTAACGAAAAAATTTCACGTCATAAGCATTAAGTAAATAGCATTAATTTGTTATCATTTAATATATACATTGCATGGTTAAAGAGAAACGGACCAAATCCAAAAACTTTAACTTAGTCTCTGGACCGTGAAATTGGGGTCATGGTCAGGTGACTGACTGGCAAGTACCAAATTTGATGGACCTAGGGCTTAGGCTTACAAAGATATGAAGCAAGATGTGCAAGTGTTAACACCGCCACTGGATTCCCATACATATGTCTCGTCTCCAGCTACTATTGTTGCAGGCGAGACAAAAATTAAAATTCTTGAAAATATAGGATTTTATATTGGTACAAATGATTATTGTATTTCTCCAATCTAGATATTTTAATTTTATCTAATTTATCTAGCAAGATTGGGGGAAATCCAATAATCCTATAGTACTAATGTAAGATTCTGTTTCTCTAATTTAAAAAAATAGAAGAAAATTTGAGAAATCAGATACAAGTTGCAATAACACCAATTTTATGGTAAATATTTTTTTCCCACAGGTCAAGCGATTTAAAAATTACTTTAAAACTAGAGAATTCTTCAAAACATCTACTACTTGTAAAATGTACACTTTCCATAAATTATGCATCTTTATTAACATAAACAAATTTTAACATGTGCTTTATACATGTATGCTAAATTAAAACAACACTTAACTACCACAGCATAGTATAATAATGAACTAGACACCAATATCTGTTATCTAGCCTAAGTTACATTTACCCTGTGTAATGTCCAGTACCTACCTGGATGAAAGTGCTTCTCCTATAAACACTTCATTTAAAGCTACAATAGGCAACACATCAGTCCTTCCATTTTCATCACTCATTACAGGTTTTTGATTAGCTTCATGTTCATTTACGTGTTCCAGAAATCTATGTTCACGATATAATAATTGTTGGTCCTTTAGTTCTATTGGTGCTAATTTTTCCGTATGTCCAGAGACTGTGATTCGTATTCTCTGTCTTTGTAACCACCTGTTAAAAATGAGACAAGAGAAAGAGAACAAGATATTGGTAATTCAAGGGAAAGTGTATTCTACTATCCGGACAGGATAGAACGAAAAACTAAGGGAGATAAATAAAACATTGTGATGATTTTTGTGCATACCATTTCAACTCATCACAACTTACCTTTGTACCAAGTCTGGTAAAAAAATAAACTAAGGAAGATAACTTATAAAATAACATCCTGGTTCTTTTGCATTGCACTCCTAATCATCAAGATATATAAATCCTCAATGTCATATGGTTTGAAAATATGCTCTGAACACAAGAGCAGGATGGAAAGATGGAACGACAAACAGGTAGACAATATGTCCACTCATTCAGGAAGCATAAAAATAACACCCACTTAATTTTAGTATAAATATAAGGCAGAGTATTATTATACACCTCTACATTGAGGATTTACTTTTAATAATTTTGACAGTAAGGTATGCATAAGTTCAAGTGGACTTTTATACCTTTTAGACTTGTTAAATATATGTTTCCTATCCCATTTATATTAATTAAAATACCTGAACTCTCCAGCTAAAAGGCGTTTGATAGCTGCATCACACTGACTAGCTGAATATTTATCCTTAGGCAAACACAAACATCCAGCAGACCTGAAATTAAAATAATCCTCAAGAGTTGAGCTTTAATAGAAGGGAATTGGTCCAAAGACATATCATTCATTGGGTCACCAGTTCTCATTGTCCAAAGTAAAAAAAATAATTTTTTGTAAACTTATTCTTTATTTATTTAATGTTTGCTTTAAGTGCTGGGAGCAATTAAACTCAGGACAAGTAATTTTTGTAAAGGACCTATAAATAATCAAAATAAAAGCATCCAATTCTCGCAATTTTTTCCTTCCTATGTATTTTTTATGTTGCCAAATTATGATAATCAGACTCTCTATTTGAAATCCAGGGAACTCCATGAAATTAGATATGGTCTAGGTTAGATATGATTATCAAACACCAAACAATTTCCTATCTAAAAAATGTATATTTGATTGGCAATTTGGATATAGACAGGTTTATCAATAGCTTATCTCTCGCTGCATGTGGGCTGCCATTAATGAGTCATGTGGTCCGTGAGCCATATTCATGAATAAATTGCTCCTGCTATACTGATTATCAATAACAAACAAACGTAAAAGTATATCATATATTTATATATTTTTGTTTTTAAAATGGCTAGTTTAGGAAATTACAGGAATGGTGGTAGTGATTCTTGTGATGTTACTAGTTGTACAAATAATTGCCATAAATTTAACGATTGGAAGCTACATTTATTTGGGCTGTTTAAAAAAACATGACCCCAAGATGTGAAAAAATGTCAAATTTAAACATGAGCATATCAAGTTTTTGTTCATAATTTCCAAATGTGCATACATTGAAGTTAATAAATCAAAAAAGAAATTAACGAAAAGATAAGAAATAAAGTTTTTATAATATTTTATTGAACAAATTTTGAAATTTAAAACACTCTTTACATTTATATATTTTACTTCAGTTTAACAATGTTATGTTTCATATAACTTGTTGCTGTTTTCTTAAACAATGTAACAAATACTAATTACTTCCTATGCAAGATTTTAAACATTATGCAATTGTACTTTTTTCAAAAAAATAATTTTTTTCAAGAATTTTTGAAAATTCTTTTGTTATCTACCTCTTAAAATTTTTATTAAGTCAAAAGTAGTATGTATTTTTGCATATGGCAACACACTTATTAAATTGTAACTATAAGTCATCCATTGAGAAAAAAAATTTCATGATAAAGTTAAATCATTTGAAAATGGTAGGTTGTAGAAAAAGTACTATGTTTAGTCTGATTTTGTTGCACTCCTGACACTCCAGGTTAAAACAAATAAAAGAAGGAAATACATTCTTTAAAAAGTACTAAGGTAATTTTGTGAAATTGCTGGGAACAAATTTCATATATCTTAACTTTTTCAATAGGATATTTGAGAAAGAACAAAATTAATGTATAAGATGTTTAAAAAAAAAATGACCCCAACAGATTATGGACCTCTAAGTTTGTCAAATTAATAGATATATTATTTCTAAATAGTTAAAAATGTATGTCTAGTTGTGGGGAACATGTCTGCAAAAAATCTTGAAGATATATCAGAAAACAAAAAAGTTATGCAAAAAAACATGCCAAAATTGTCAGGAGTGCAACACTATTCTGTGACACCTAAATATGTCATTTTATAAAGGTCACAAAATTGTCAAATCTAGCAATATGTGCATAATTCTTTTTTTATTACACAATTTCATGTGTTAACTTATTGAGAGATATCAAAAGAAAGTATGTTGCATTTTAAAAGTATGAAAATATTGTTCTGAAAAACTACTTTGTCATAAGTGCAACACAAATTTAAGCTTGCATTTAGTTCTTGGTAGAAATTTTTTCCTAAATATACCTTTGCTGCATCAGAGCAGTCACAGCAAGATACCCTAAAACTGGTAATCTGATCAGGGACACCAAGTAAAACAGAGCACCCTCAACTGTCAGGAGTGCAACAAATGACATGTTCTTACATTGTAGATATGTTTTTTTTTTAAGTTCTCTTATTTGGTGTTTTCTCTTTATTTTCCAGCAGAAGCTACACAGAAGCATTGAATAAATATTTCAGATGGATGATAATACCTTTCACATTCATTGTTTAATGTCAGGAGTGTAGCAGTTTGTTTAAAATTGAGCTTCAGATTTTATAAAAATTCATATATTGTGTACAATTTAGTTGGCTCTCATATTGATACCAACTGTTTTTATAATCGAAAGACACCATTCCCAATTGTAGTCTTTGTTCCATCCATATGGAGAACCATAATTTTGCAGTATAGTTGCAATCATCTATTCATTTAAATATTGTGTCAGGAGTGCAACATTTACATGGATGACATTTAAAACTGGACGTCTTTAGATAAATGAACAGATATGTTTTTCAACAGTATATTTTTTTAATGCCAATTTATAAAAAATGAACATATAAAAGAATTATCTGTTGGAATATGTCTCTAGATTAAAAAAAAACAGTTGGTATTAATATGAGAGACAACTAAATTGTACACAAAATATGAATTTTTATCAAATTTTAAGCTCATAAACTGCTATTGTAACAATTAATTTCTAAGAAAAGTTTCCTGAACTTAAATTAAATTAATTATAATGAATAAATCTTCATAAAATATTTCATAGTATGATACAATTGAAGATCAATAAAAAAACTGCTGCACTCCTGACATTAAAAAAATTAATGTAAAAGGTATTTTTCAGCCATCTGAAATACTTATTCAATGATTCTGTATAGCTTCTGCTAAAAAGTAAAGAAATACACAAAATAAGTCACATTACAAAGAAAATATATCTAAAAACATGTCATTTGTTGCACTCCTGACAGTTGAGGGTGTTCTGTTTTATTTGTTGTCCCTGTTCAGATTACCAGTTTTAGGGTATATTATAGTGACTGTTTTGATGCAGAAAAGGTATATTTATGATTTTGTTTTGGTTTAATTATTGAAAACAAAAGGAAAAAATTTCAATCAAGAACTTAATACAAAATAACTTAAATTTGTGTTGCACTCCTGACAGGGTAGATCTTTTTTTCAAAACAATATTTTCATACTTTTTAAAATGTGACATACTTTCTTTTTATATCTCTCAATAAGTTAACACCTTAAACTTTGTAATAAATAAAGAATTATGCACATATTGCTAGATTTGACAATTTAGTGACCTTTTTAAAAAATGACATTTTTTTAAAGTGTCACAAAAAATGTTGCACTCCTGACAATTTTGGCATGTTTTTTTGGCATAACTTTTTTGTTTTCTGAGATATCTTTAAGATGTTTTGCAGACATGTTCCCCACAACTAGACATACATTTTTAACTATTTTGAAATAATATATCTATTAATTTGACAAACTTAGAGGACCATGACCTGTTGGGGTCATTTTTTTTTAAACCGCACATATCTGTATGGTTTACATGGACAAAAACATATAGTCTGAGAATCCTCTGCCATCCAAAGCTTTTTAGACATTTATAGGAGCATGGGACCATCAAAGTCTAAAAGCATTGATGGCAGATGATTCTTAGACTAAAAAGCATGAAGATTGCGCTTGTTTGGTTACATACAATCATGTCCTCAAACAATGAAATGAGGCTTCAGTGGAAAAATGCATTAAGAAGAAAAAACACTTCCGAAAAGAGTATTTGTGTGTTACAAACATTTCTTAAACAGCACCCGACGCAAACTTCGAGACAGTGCCACGCAAACGACGTAGATCACATGAGGAAGCATTTTCCTCTATGGAAACTGACATAACAAAAGATTTCAAAATACATGTAAATACATCTATTTGCCCAGAAAACATACACGTGTCTACCCATGAGGCCAGTTTTTCAAAATCAACAAAAAACATGTTGTTTGTGTGAAGACAATCCCACAATACCAGCCAAAAAGAGAGTTCAAACAGAAATGGCACATTGGCTGCACTTGGCAGCATATAAATGGACAGGGACTCGCTCATGCAGACAGAGGTGACCAAAAGGATTTGTTATTTACATTCATAGAGGCTATAGCTTTTTCAGATGTAGCTGATTTAATATTTTTAGTTTTGATGTGACTTAGGCTGAACTTGTTATTTTATGATTTAGCCAGAAGGTTTGGCATTTAGTCCAATAAAATTTTCAGTTCTTGGATACATCTGTACTTGCACAGAAATTAATGTACTTATTTTCATGGTTAATGCATGAATCAATTCAATTTTGTTGCACTGAATCTTGTAGGAAGAATTTTCACAGAACTTCTGTTCTGGATTGTGCTGAAACATTTATTCCAAAACCTTCCAACTGGAAAACTATAATGGAAACCTGTAGCAACTACAAATCGCACATTACCACAAAATATTTTGTAGTAATAGTACCCATGGACATATGTTTATTTCCAAAATTGACAAAAGACCAAGTATCAGATAACCTACTACCTGGCGACTACGTCATGGCAGACAGGGATTTACAATTGACAATTTATTTTGCCCCGTAAAAAGTTAAATATTCCTTCTTTTCCTAAATGCAAATCACAACTTTCGAATGATGGTGTCACATGAACCCGACGAATCGTCAACGTTAGGATACATATAGAAAGAGCAAGCAATAAGAGGACATAAAGTTTATAAATAGTAAGTGCCCGTTTCTTCTTTAAAAAATTTTATGAGATTTTAGTAATTTATTTAGCATTAGTGTGAGTTGATATGAGATGTAGGCCTCGATGTGGATGCATAAATATTGTTGAACATCCAGGGTTTTTTTAATTATTACTGTATTTAATTCTAAACAGTTCAACATAATTAGTTGAAAACAACCAGCAATTTGTAATATGAGTGTAACTCAGTACTTGCAGGATGCAAAATGTGGAATACAAGTTCAACTTGTAATACAAGTGCAAGACAGAAGTTTAAAAATAGAAAGAAAAAAAAAGAAAAAAAAAGAATGATAATTATTATCCTTTTATATAATTAGTATTCAGATGAAAGTCACATGTTGTGGAGACTTTATGGTCATTTATTTAATATCTAAATTATTTGTAAACATCAATGTAATCCCACTGAGAAATGTCATCTTTCATGAATGTAATGGAGGCTATGATAATGACGATCTTCAGCGTTGCTATCTTAACAAATAGGGATAATTGAAAAAACCTGTCTATTGGGCAGTTGAAAAATTTAGACAATCGGATAGAAAATTTGCAGAATTTTTGACAATATGTATGGAAATCAAATATTTTCTGTTTACAAAATATGACACCAGAAAATGACCGAAATTCAACATTGAATTTTACAAGGAATGATTTGAATAAAATGCTTATTGCTTATAATTGGTATTACAATTATACAGATATATGTGTTGGGTTTTTTTTAATGCTTTTTATATCAAGTATTCAATTGAAAAATGCTGATGTCACAATATCTTCACCATTTGTGTATGCCCTGTAAACATATTGCAAGATGTAATGTTGATTAATGTGATGGCCTTGTGACCTTAAAATGTTACATGAACTGTTTCATTACTATTTATGTCTTTTAATTAAAGAAATTACAGTGGTATTAATACTATAATAAAAATAATAATAATAATACATATAATACTGGTATTAAACATATCTTTTGCGATAAATATCAATGATATCTATAGATAGCATCCAATATTATCCTGGACACAGATTTTCCACCCCATATGATAACTGGCAAATGAGTAACACCGGGAAATAGAATATTTTTATCTGAAATTTTTTGTAACCAATTACCCAAAGTCTACTGACAGCACCACCCAATTCTTGCAGCTAAAAATCCAATGATGCTCACTACATTTTGTTATATTAATTGTGATAACCTGATGCTTTCAATGAATTTCTTATGACATAATCATATGCACAAATAAAAGTAACATTTTACTAGAGTTTTCTGATCAGTATAAAGGAAACATCTTTCTAATGTCCAATAATAGATCAATTATATTTTATTAATATAGTTTTCTGGGACATATTATTTGTCCATTTGACTGTCTTTGTTACTGTAAACCAATTAAAGCAAACTTTAGCGGCTTTTATTCAATCGACTGATTCGTAGTCTCCCTGAAGTCTCCCTATCAGGACCTGACTTCTCCCTGTTTGGCTGCCAGGGAGAAGTCACTTCTCCCTACTTTTTTAGAGTGTGGTGACCCCTGAAGGTTTCCACACAATTTTGTATTTTACACTATGTTATCCTTCATCATTCATTTCCCCCAGACCTTTTCCAGGATATAAACTTTCACGATTGTATCCTCCTCGCAAAAGCCGTGAAAGTTTATATCAATTCATGTGGAATTTTATTGGTTTACAATATTCTCAACTAGCCTTTTTTATCCGTGTAGTAACTATCAATTTTATATATTAATTAATGCAGCATCAGTGTTTAAAAATGGAAACAAAACAGTATGGTACAGCACTAAAAATACATGATTTTGATAACAAAATGTTCTCAGATCTTTTGCAAGTAATTTGAAGAAAAAAAACAACAATTTTGCATTTGTATTTAGTTTTTCTGCATTTGTGTAATGTTAATCCTATTTTAAATTTGTATGTAATTTGTCTAATCATTGTACATATTGCAGAAAGTTCTGTTCAAAAGAATATTTTTCAAATAACATGTGTTTTAAAATTGTTTCATTAATATTTAGTTTTTAACTGTAATGCTATAATAATATTTTTTTTCAATACTTAAGTTCACAATAAAATTACCTGCTAGGGTCAGTATTTAGTCCTATGACTGGTTTATCATTACTTCTGACTTTATTGGCTGTCAACAGAAATGTTCCATCACCCCCAGCTGTGAAAATGACATCGGCCCAATTTATCAGATCTGAATCTAAATCAAACCGTTGTACAACTTTAACTTCTATTCCATGTTTCCTAAAAATATGGTGAAAATGTGGTTGAAAACTTGCTAAAAGCATACTAATGTCAAGTTTTCTTATTTTACTTTGCATATATATAGTTATTAAAACCTCTGTATTGATGACTTTTTAAAATTAAATTGTTAGCACTTTAATTATAATGCCAAACCTCACATTAATGTTTTTTAAAATCAGATATCTTATTCAATATGGACCAGAGATACATGTAATCTGTGACTATCATGGATATTCAATGATGATAATTCTAGAGGCTTCTAGGAGCCTGTAATGGATCATCTGGAACACAAATGACTTCAACTATATTTAAAATTTTTATAGTACAGTTTCAGTCTATTTGTTATAGCTTTTTAAGTTACTGGACAACAACTAAAAATTTCTTCAAAAATTTAGATCAAGTACAATTGTAATCATCATTTAAGGGCAATAACTCCTATAAAGAGTCATCTGGATAAAGTAAAACTTTCTAGGCCTTGTCTTGCTGATCATTTATGCAATTTACAGTTTTACTCTAGCTGCTGTAGTTTTTAGGATACAAGACAAAAATAGAAATTTCACCCAAAAAAATTATCATTAAAGGGCAATAACTTCTAGCACGAGTCATTTGACAATTTCAAACCAATAAAGAAATGTAGGACTTTTATTGCTGATCATTTTTGCAATTTACAGTTTCACTTTAGCTGTTGTTTTTAGGTTACAGCAGGGCTCTTCCAAGGAATTTTGGAAAGCTATGTGGTGCTGTGTTTCTTAAGAAAGTCCAATTGCGCATACAAAACAGATGATAACATATATATAAATACAAAGCTACTATTATTGTTGGCACGAATGACATAACACAAAAGCTACAGCAGCAAACTTGCAGTTTATATTGTCTCAACTTTTGTGTATACATAACTTGACGTCAATGATATCATAATTAATTGACCTCGCAATAAGCTATCTCACCAGGTGCGACAGAGAAATCTTACAGACAGGAAGTAGTGGACCGGTGGGCGGTATTACCGGTATACCAGTATATTGCGATTCAGGTTGTATTGGTACGGTCTAAATATACCGGTATGTTCAGGAAAATTCATAAGACTCCGTCAACTGTAGTCAAACTCTTAAAAGACATTAATCGTTACTTTATTTACGTAAATTACCCTTTTTTAGGTTTTGTTCTTGCTTTTTAATACATTTAAATACCAGTTATCAGCGCTTTCGCTAAGCACGTTTGTGCAGATATTTTACGCATAAAAAACATTTTGACCCCCAAAAATATTATTCAGAGCGTCATCATATACTAATTTTTTTTATAGGCATACAACCTATCAGCGTGTGTAGATTATGGTAGACAACGATTTTAGATAAATATCTGGTATTCTTTGTCAAAAGAAAAAGATTATTTTCAACGGTAACCAGTTCGTTACTTCCGAAAATCCTCGGACTTGATGTTCAACGCTGATGACAAAGTTTTGTAAACGAATGGAACGATACGTTTTTTAACTTACTTGCGGCACTTTTAGCTTATAAACAGTCAACTGGCAATGATAAAATGGATAGGATTGCTCCAAATGAGCATGACCAGAACAATTGATTTTGATGCAGGATCGAAGTTAAAAGTAATTTCAGCACACCATCATGACAAAATACTTCAAAATACTAGTGCAAACTTTTTCAGTTGTCTGTTCCAAAACCAATCAGATATCGGCTTTGGAATTACTTAAGTGTACTGGTGATCCTATACTTGCCAAAAATATATTATCCTATTTGGATATCAATATTTATTAAAGTTTCAACCGTTACAGTTGCTGCTTTTTTCAGCTGTTCAATAGCTCTACAGACCTTACGTAGTTTTGTTAAAGAAAACAAAACAGATTTAAAAAGTCAGCTGTGTTTCCAGAGTAGTCACACCAAAAACGTGCATTTAAAAAAAAAATAAATTCTGGTTTTTATTTAATTTAAAGAATAATGTACACATTATGATACTCTCAAACTCTTTTTGCATAAACAATAATTGAATCATTTTTATTAGGACATTTTAAAACAAAACAATACTTTTTTAATACACAAGATATGCATGCATTATTTCAGAGGAATACATTTATGCAAAAATTATATTACTATATAAGGAAGTATTTTTTGTTTACTCTCATTTACAACATTGTTTGATAAAATTTTTGTTATCAAAACTGAATCATACAAATGACACTTGAAAATTGTATTTGACTCCGTCAACCCAGATGCAGAGGGTCATAATGTCGCCCCTAGATTAGAAACAGTTAAAAAACACTGAGCTATTATTTCTTTAATGCATGCACAATTGCACAGGGAATGTACCCAATCCCAGAATAGTATGGTAATACTAGTAATATCACTACCAAAAGTACCATAGCAACGCAAAATGGGGGACACCTACTTTAAATGAATGTGTAAGATCCGATGTCGTGTGATACGCTTTGCTCGGCGATACCCCTCTCTAACAGGAAGTCATGAGATATTTCTATACATCATGTGAGAAAAAGATATCTCAACCAGCTAAAAATAGGTACCATTCTGTCTCATAAGTGAGAAATAACTAGTACATTAGAATCATAATACAGCACAAATTCATCAAATGTAAGACATTTACAAACATAGCATATACATATCTGCCAACTAGGTAATAACGAGATTGTAAATATCATTACACAATACATGAATCAAGTACAATACCTTAATTCTTTTTCAATTAAATCCACACAATATTGATGGTGCTGGTGTCTTGCACATAAACCTTCATAATCAGACCTTTTGCTTTCCAGCTGCAAAAAGCATGCTATACAGTAACAATATATTTGGTTTATAAAATTAATTGCATGGTACACATAAATATAAAAATCAGTTTTTTTAACTCTTAAATCTTAAAAGAAAGGAAAAATCCATTGACTGACTTAAAAAAGTACAGCATTCTATGATTGAATGGTTGCTCAACATCTAAGAACAGTATTTCAGCTATATAATAGATGATTGTTTGTTTGTATGATATTTACTGCCACATCCCGACCTGCGGCAGGAAAACTGGCAATCCTTGTTAATTAAGATTGGAGTCTAGTACACCCTGCCCGCAGTGAGATTCAAACCCGCAATCTCAGTGTTGACAGACCATGTGATCAAGGTTCTGTGATCAATAGTAGACGAACTACCTTAACCACTCGGCCACCGAGGCCCCTAATATTATGGATGAAAACAAGTTAGCAAACAATAAATTCAGGAAATACATGGAAAATTAAATCTTTTGAAACAACTTTAATGCACCTTTTCTTTTTGAAAACTACAAACATGACAAAGAAGTATTGCAACCCTCCTATCTACACTGAGCTTTGTTGATTGGGCTATGGGAAATCCTTCTAAACATTTACTAAATATTTACTTAGAACTGAACATTAAAACAAAAATATGGACATTTATGCTATTACCCTCTTATCCTATTACCCAGCTGTGAAGATTACAATTATCATAATATTAATTAACTTTTTACCCATTTAATTTTTGTTTTGCACAATTGTTTATTTAAAGGATAATTTTAATGTTGGGAAATTCACAACAATCTGACGTGTACAAAGTGAGGATTTAAAGGTCAACTGTCAGTCTCTTTAAAAGTCTCATGAAATTGAATTGACAGGTGGGTGGCCCATTTAACACAAGTAACACAATTATTAACAGTTATATAGAAACTGTTCAGAGTTTACCTACATATTGTTGAAGTTGCTTTTCAGTAAAATTTTGATGAGTTTGTTTCTCGAACTCGTATCTGGTTACTTTTGACAAAACTACTGCTGTTTTAGGCTTGAAGGTAGTTTTGACTTTTTGGAAACTTGTTGTAACAGATCGGCATAGAGTTGAAGGTAATTTGAGAGCTTTAAGTGTCGGTTTCAAGAGAAGAGAATATTTGCAACAATTCATTATTCAAATGCTCATTTTTTCTGTTAAATTGCAACAACAGTGCAAACGACAAAATTATATAAAGTACGGTGTAAATTTTGTAGTAAATTTTAGCAAAGTACCCAGCAAATTAAAAACTATATTAGTTTCGTAAAACTTATTTTTTCTGTAAGTTGGTCCTTAATGAATTTCACATCTCAATAATTCTTTAAAGTTTAAAAAAAAAAAAAAAGTAATTCTACCCGATTGTAATAAGTTTATTTCCAAATTATTGTTTAAACAATACAGGAAACCGGAAAATACGAAAACAAATTCTAAACAAATTCAGTCCGGAAAGAAGTTCGACACGACGTGTCTCTCAGAAGTAACCAACCGAATGTATCAACAACACTAAGTTTATACTTATTCACTTTATAACATGCTACCACTGCATAAAGGCGACAAAGACTATCGACCTGGATGGTCAGTAGCAGAAAAGGTCAAAGGATGGATGAGGTAAAATAAGTAGCATATGGTAAACGTGGCACCTGTCGTTACTGACGTTTGATATGTACTCTGTTTTAAAAGTGTTCTCGTTATTTGTAATGTGTCAAAAAAATGCAGTTTGACCCTAAAAAGTCTGACAATGTATAAAATGCAATGTAGAAAATATTATGTATAATATTTTTAATTTTTGTACTCGAATATTAATGGATAGATAGGACCTATTATTCGTTCCATACTGGTCACAGAGTAGTTCTCAATGGAAAGTAATTCTCGCCTACTGATCTTTTGACAGTTTTTGTGTAAAATTAGCATTTTAAAAGTCATAAACTTTCTAATTTGTTTCGGATTGAAGATGGTGAACTCAATTAAATGAAGCCTTTGCCATAAATTTTAATCAAAATTCACTTCAACTTTGAGTGTGTGATCAATGAGGTGACCATAGCTTTACCAGAATGGTGGAATTTGTTTATATAATAAAGGATTACATGCCATATCATCCCATAACTAAAAGGGACCTTGAGAAAAATAGAAATAAACAAATGTATATTTATGTTGCTTAGTTTGTCTCTAGAATTTGTTTAAACATTTGACTTGTTTTAAGGTAAATCGAGGTAATCTAATCAATGTAATTTAATTGACGACTTTCCAATTTAAAAAAAGGCCACCTAGTGTCCACTTCCGGTACTAAAAAACTGCGGCTACAGCCCCAGTTTGTTCTGTTGAAAACTTATGAAATGGACAATTACCTTTGATAAATTTTAACGCTTTATGTTAATTACAGGTGTCAAAATCTAATCGAAGATGTTATTAAAACCCCATGCTGTGTAAACACGATTGTTAATTAATTAACCATAATATTTATTACCCCATTTACCTGATGCTAATCAAAGGTAGAACCCCAGCTGTTTTATAGCTTAATTAAACATGCTTACCAGTGACATACATGTTCCAATATATTCAAACTCACCTGTTGTCTATGGCTATAGTAACATCTACTAATGAGGTTAATTAGATAATTTAATTGGCATAGACGAATAATACAAACAACAATGCAAAATCTTTATTTCAATATGACTGTCTTTTAGTGATGATAGCCGTAATTTTTTTTAACTGGAAGTAAAAATGGAGATAAATCATGTAAAACTGGAAATGGGTCAATTGTTCTTATCTTAATTGGTTTAATAATGCATCATTACCTGATTGGTTAATTGATTGTATTGCCTCAGTAAACAGGATTAATTAATTAGCTATATATTAATAATCATTTATAATAAGACAATAATTAATATAATGTGTACTGAGTAGTAGTCATCAGGTCTGTCCATGCAAATTTGATTTCAAGGAAACGTTGGGATATAGTTTCATGTTAGGTGGATCATCAGAAGCCAATGATGTTTGTTTGTGAGATGATTAAGGAATTATAATAACTCCATTGTCTTTAATGATTGGTCCAATAAAGATAATTTTTGGTTTTAAAAATATATATATCTAGATCAAAGGCATTTAGTTGTTTTTCACTGTTTTTTTTAACAATTTCCTCATTATTACAGTTTATGTAACCAAACAGCTGTCCAACCTAACACATTTCTTTTGTGAAACTATGATCAAAAACAAATCTTAATTATCTTAATGACAAATGACAAGTATCTTATTGACCATTCTTATAAATCTTTTAATATTAATAGTTTAGAAACAAAAATCATCATTGTAATTAAGTTTTAATAATTGTTATTATGTTTTAATTAATTAAAATTAATATGCATTCAAGTAAATAATTATTTGTTGATAAATAATAATAATTAATCAAATATAAACTTATTTACTATTCTATAATTTTGGTTATGGTCCGTTTTCAGTATGATCTGTTTTGGTTATGGAATGAAACGTCCTGCAGCATAATAAAGATAATACAATAAGTTACTCTGATTTAAAGTCTTTATGAAGATGTAACATATGAACCTTTATTTAAAGTCTTTTCTCTTTCGTTTGATGTTTTCTTAACTCCTTCAATGATGGTATGGATTCATATATACATGGAATTGTCTTGTTATTGTTATTTGTAACCACCAAATTACAGGTGTCAGTTAATAGTAATTTGTCTTTCCAATTGACTAATAATATTCCAATTGAACCCCTCAATAAAAATACGGAATGCATTAGACTAACACAAGATAACATGGAGTTCATACGGCTTGCACTTGCCCAATTGGCAATGCATGACTGTGTCCACTGTGGGGTTCACCAGTGGCTGCCACCCAGTGCCGAATTCTTTTATTTACGTTTGAAATAATGCATTTTTAGTGGGGGGTTAAAATGGAAGTCTTTCCAAAATATTGAATTACAATTAGACAATGATACTCTATTTTCATGTTGAGCATAAAGGTTGCAACACATTTTCAATATCCAAAGATTCTGTGTTTAATTGCTTTGAGAAATTCTTTGAACCTACTTTTTGTTTTCTTTAAACTTTTAATCTGCATCAATGATAAATTCTTGTATTTTTAGTGACCTTTGATTGCTTGGGCGCAGAATTAGTCACATTATTACATTAAAGCTTAACATACAATTTTCAAATTGAAATACTCAAAGGACCAATTACCTCATTGGTGCTCTGATCCAAGCATTGAATTTATAAAAAAATAATTTGTTTATTTAATGATAGTAAGACCCTCTTCAACTGATTTCAATTTGGTTTTATTAATATATAATGAATAACTAGTAATAGAATTTAAATATAATAATGTACTTATACCAGTATTTATTTATATTTTTAATACCTGGAATGGATTGACCAAGAACTAGGGAATGAATTAACTGGGGAAGAATCGACCTTAGTTGGATCATCCAGGGGACAGAATAACCAGTGAAAGTTTTTAACTCTTGCTACTTTCTGAAAGCATTTTTGAAAATTGATTAAAAAAAATTCCTATATAGATTTCGTCGCTTGAATTTTATGGCTATATCTCTTCAAAAAACATGTCAGGTTTTTTTTTCACCAAAGCTTCAGGGTAAGACTTTAAAAGTATTAACACATTGAACAATTTTTCAACTATCCTAAATGTATTCTACATTTTATCACATTATTACTAGTACATTCATGCTGCATTTAATAACACTACCAGTATTAATGACTTGTTTTAATTTTAATTTTGTTAAATTTTGGTGTTTCTTTTTTTTTCAGATTGATATTTTCAGAGAAAACATCCAGAAATATATTTTTCTTTCTCTTGCTGAATCTCTCAATGGCATTTGTTGAACTAGCTTATGGAGTATGGACAAATAGGTACATTATTAATCAATCTCTGACCTTCCATTTCGTCTCTGATTTAAATTACATCTGTCAATGTATTTAGACACCACATTCAATCTTTTAGTTTTTATGACACAGGAATTAAGAATGATACATTGCAGCAAAATATTCTTTTTGCTTTTTGCAACTGAAATTCACCTGTAGTTGTATTGAAATTTTAACACTGTAACACTTGAGTGCAGTTGGGTACATATGCATATTCAATAATTTTACTAATTAGAAACAAACAGGCTTGGATAAAAATACTGGAAGATCTTAATAGTTAAGAGTGTGGAAAAACATATATACATATTTCATATATTTATCACAAGATTTTCACATTTATACAAAGAACATTTTTGCATTGTTTAACCATATTTCAATTATAATAAAGACAAAAATGAATTATACACAAGGTAAACAATCTTGGATATGTATCTAATATTATTCTGCATTGATTTTATGCCAACATTTGTTTGTACATATCAACATCAACCAGTTTACATCTCTTTTTTTCCAGCTTAGGTTTGATTTCAGACTCTTTTCATATGTTCTTTGACTGTACTGCATTATTGGCTGGACTAGCAGCATCAGTCATTTCCAGATGGAGGGCAAATGAACAGTATTCTTATGGGTATGTAGTAAAATAACCATTGTCATATTTATATTTCATAAATTAATTATCTCTGGCTCTGCATTGAAATACAATTTGAAAACAAGTACAAGATTTTAAACCTATGTTGTTATGTTGTATCACATAATATGTTCAATATTCAGAACTATTGAAAAATGAAAGTTAATCTTGTAAAAGATTTCCACATTTTTAAAAAATAAATTGTGCCTGTCAATAAATGTATTTTTTGTAACCAGAAAGCATTTTTTTATAAATAGATAATAATGCAATTTATTACATTCCTAAAATCTATTAATTAATGCCTGAAAAGTCTAATCTCTTATCTGCTACTCCATCTAAACTACTGAATGGTATTTGATGCACAGAATCTTTGTGCCACTGTGACCTGATATTAAACGTTTTGATCAGAATGGTATTTGAGGTTACTCTTAGAAAAACATGGAGTCTGCCATTCTTTGAGATAGGAGACTATCCATGTTTTATCCACAACTCTATTTACAACACTATTTTAATCAGAATTGTATTATATTTTGAGTTTCCTATAGAAAAAAATTAACTTTACTATTCTTTGACATAAGTGTGGGGGGGGGGGAGTATTTATTTTGTATAATCAACTCTTCTTATAGTTGTCAGCCCGGATCTCTGAAGCTTAAGAGAAAGATTGACATCTATTGAATATGTGCACCTGCCAAAATTATATTTTTGAAAGATTTTTTTCAAATTTTCCAGTCTTGGGAACATGGTCATTTTTCAGAAAATTTTTATTTTGAGTAATCAAGTTCATCTTCAGATTTCAAGCCAGATCTCACAGAAAGATTGCACAAGTTTTGAAGTTGTGCACCTGCTATTTTGGAATTGTTTGAGAATAAAAAAAAATTCCAGACTTTGGAAGTACTTAATTTCTTTAGAAAATGTGCAGAAGATAGTACATATTTTGTGTAATCAACTTCTCCTTTGATCAGTCTTCATGAAATCTGTCCAAAAGATTGGTGGACATTCGGTCCACCAACTTCCCCAAAAATGCTGGACCGAAGCAACTTTTGCAGGACCAAATTTGTTGATGTTGCCATTTAACTAGCTACATGTACCTTATATGCATGTAGATACAGACATATATCATACATAAAAGTCATTGTAAACATCATACTATTCATAACTGTTATAAACAAGCTGTGTATATCTTTACAAAATTCAAAAGAATGTAAATAAAACAACATTTTATTATACACAGAAATAATTCACAAAGCTGAAAGCAACTGCTTCATGGGAAACCCATCTATAGAAATTATCATGAGGTCATTGATAACCCAATTTTTTTTATTCCTTCAATTTCAGCTTACTAGTATTTTATATATTATCAAAGCCAATGATTAAAATAAAATATGTTTTAAACGAACTTTTGAGTTTCAACCCCATTTTAAAGTGTTTGTTTATCAAACAGTTACGATTTTTTATTAAAGACTGTTGTAGTCTACTTTTTTCTCATTTCTCGCTGTTGGTAATTAGACGTATCCCAGAAATAAACCATTTGCCAAACTAAAACGTTTCAAAAATGAGTTAAATACGCAGGATCTTTGCAATTTTTTTTGGTTTTACATATTTACTCAAAAGTTGGAAGTCTGTGTGAATCAGTACTACCAGATATATAAGTATTTTCTGTGAACGAATCATCAGGGCAACTTGAACTTTGATATAATAATGTCGGACTTTCAGACCGACGAAACACGATTTTTTAACGGTCCAAGCGTTATTATATCGGTTTTGTCCATCGGACCGACACATTTCCTGAAGACTGTTTGATCCAGATGTTTTGAAACTTGGGAAGAGGGGCTATCAATTTGTGAATACACAAAGTAGTGGGGTATTATTTGAGTTTATTTTCATTTTTATAGATATGTTCGAGCTGAAGTGATGGCTGGTTTTGTCAATGGCTTATTCTTGTTGTTTATCGGTTTCTTCATTTTCTCAGAGGCGGTAGAGGTAAGCTTTACACATAATACTACGTTTACTGGGCCTAAACCTGTAGGTGGTAAGTGTCACAATGGGGACACATACAAGATCTTATTGATTAATAAATGGATAAACATGTTTATTTTTGACATTTAATTTGTTTTTTTATGTTTTATGTTATGAAATTTACCGTAATTCATACCTTTTAACTCTTACACACATTTATACAAGCGTATATTAGTTGACCCCACAATAAAATTGCAGGTGTTCCTTGATCAATGGTATGTTCTATTTTGCATCCGGTGGACGACAGGTATCCTAATTCCTCGGGGCACCATAAGGAAAGGTGTTTTACGCCAGCATGTTATTAACACATACTGTTTATATTATAAGAATTTAAACACACCTTTATTGTATAAAAGTTTACTATATCTGTTTTTTGTTACAAATTAATATGAAAATATTTATTATGTAAAATAATTAATAAAGTACCCTTCTTGAACATGTTTTTACTGACGATCTGGAAAGAATTAATACATAACTGAATGGTTTAATGACAGGAACAATACACTATCTTCAAATAAAGTATTTATCGAATTCAGTCCATGACAATTACGTTTACGTTCGCGGACATATGGAAGAAATCGCGGATCCGTTGGGGACATCATATCTGAAGTGTCCGCGAATGATGATCTTCTGTCCATCAGGAATGTCCCCGTACTACAATCGGTGTCCATCATGGACTCACGGACTTGGCGTAATCCGTTTTGGCTGTAGTGTAGCTGGGATTTTTGAACTATTAGCCATTTTCTGGCGACGATTTTAAAGACCTTATATGTGTGTATATTTATTTATTTGTATAAATGCATGCAAGATCCTTAATTAATGAATACAATAAACATCAATAAATATTTAATATTTTCTAGCACCATTTTATAATATATATTATGCATTCAATGTAATATTGCCATAGAACATATATTTGAGCAGATTTAAATGAACAACTTTAAAAAAGGGATTGCCTAAATATTAATTTTTGTTTGTTTAAATTTTTATAAGTCATTTAAATTCCAGAAGCATCACATTTTTCAATCTCCGGCACAGAGTTTATATCTGCTCCGAAAACCGTCGGTATTATCTTTTGCTTTGAACTGGTTTCTGATAATATTTTAACCTACACTATATATACAAAGTAAAAGCACACTGGAACCAGTGTAAACAAATAGCACGTACAAGATTGAAATTTTAAAATTTTAAGTGGCGAATTACAATTAAAATATTTTCGTCAATTCGCAATTGGCGAGCGCTAGCTAAATCACTGATACTGTATATCAATGCATTGTTATTACAATTGGAATTTCTAAATAAATGATGTGTAAATCGTATCTCCCCTGGATACTGCAAAGTACTGAAAATTAAAAATAACACAGCACAAACAGTTACCAGAAATAACACAGATTTAAAATACAAAATTTCGAAAACATTAAAAAGTGAAACTGACACTTAATTGAAAAATCGGTCAGAATTGTTCGCAACATGAATTTGAAATAATACGGTTCATCAAAGAGCAAAATATTAAAAACACGAGTAAAATAAAAGATTCTCTTTCACATACTATTACATAAACGATTAAAAATGACTTAACATACAGAGGTTCAATTAAAAAACTTCAATTCATTACGCAATATTAATTAATTATTCCAGTTGAATGACATTGACGCTAAATAACATAGCACACTGTTTCTCATATATCACTTCGTCCAAAAAAGTAGTTCCTTAAAAAAAAATGCCGAAATTGACCAAGAATGCTCTTTTTATATATGTCCAATAAAGGAAATATAGGATATTTTGTTTGCAATACAGACTATCACGGCCTAACATATCAGGTTCTACCTACAGGCTCACCTTATACTTGCAGAGAAAATGTCCTATATTCCATATTTATCATGCTCTGCTATTCCTATATGCTGATTAGTAATTCTGTAAAATGTGTTCATGGAAAATAAAAGCAATCCAACATGGTGAAGTATCATTTAATGTCCCATTAAATGTCCTATTTTGTGTTTAAATTTATGTATTTGAACTATTTCATATTTACTTTAAATTTAATTAAATTTAAAATAAAACAATGCATGTGAACTTAAATATGTTGTTGTAACTGTGTTGTAGAGACTGGCAGAGCCACCAGAAATTAAGCATGAGAGACTGTTTATTATTTCGGTTGCTGGATTTCTTGTAAATATGATTGGTATTTTTGCCTTTCAACATGGCCATGGACATTCTCATGGTGGTGATGGTAAGAACTAAGGGAAAACTAGTCATGTATTTTATTGCTACAGTTTTTTGTAAAGATGTTCTGTTAATGTTATTTATAAGTTATCTCTGATGTTTCCATGTTATTTTTGTAAATAAGACAGTAGTTTAAAATAAAACAATCTTGGGTCATACTAAAATGTGTAATGGACTATTATTTGTAAAAAGCAAATCATTGTAGAGTCTATGTTTTCAAATTGAAAATTAATAAAGAAATGCTAAAAATGATGGATATATTTGTTAAATTTTTATGGTGTTGCTTATAACTATAAAGATATCTTTAAAGATTGAAGTGATTTACATACACAATTTGATACTTTCAAATTTTAGATCATGGACATTCACACGGTGGTCATGGACATAGTCATGGTTTAGGTAAGATTCCTTGATTTATTGTATTATGTACATATAGGATGTTATGTTTGCCCACTGAATAATATAAGTGTTAAGCATGAGCAATGTTTTTTAGCATAACTGGACAGAAGGTCATGTGATCTTTTGGCATTTATTGTCTGACGCCCTGTGTAACTGTAAAAATATCTTGTACTCTGAAACTACATTTTAAAACTTGGCCACAATCATCCTTGGGGTGCCTTGTTTGAAATTTTTATATGAGGTGTTGCTCAGTGTACAAAGAATGCAACAATTACTAAAAATAGAACATAGGGGGTGAACACATGTTTTTGGAATATAAAAAATTAAAATAGTTTAGGATAAAACTATAGCCTCAGATTAATAGCACATTAAATTTTCTATTCGTTGAATTTGTGTAATCTTCTAACAATTTTTGATGAAATTTTCAGATTTTACAATATAACTTGGAAACTATGCAAACAGATTTACATTGTTAATTGATAAAATGATCATTTACTTATTGCTAAGATGTTTTAAGTGTGTGTGTGAAACTAAGTTGCAAATATGATCAGCAAGGCAATGACTTCCAATCATTCACCTCGTCCAAATTTGTCAGATTACTCTGTATAGGAGTTTTTTCCCTTTAATGACAATTTCAGACAAAACTGTCAGTTTTTGTGTTAAAAATTAAAATCTGTAACAGCTAGAGTAAAACTGTAAATTATTAAATTAACCTAAAGGACAAGGCCTACAAATTTTTCAATTTGGCAGAAATTGTCGGATTACTCCTTATAGGAGTTAATGCTTAAGTGAAACAAAGTTACACGAATTTAAAGATGGCCAAAGTTATTTGTCTTCCATTTGTATTCCAAATCCTAATTTGCAATGTTTCTTATTTTTTAGGTTTGGAAGAAGATGACCATGGGCATTCTCATGGGAAGCATTCACATGACGACCATGGGAAGCATGGTCATTCACATGATGACCATGGGCATTCTCATGGTAAGAAAAAAGGTCATGGTCATTCCCATAATTCAGCCAAAGCACCACAAACACAGATCATGCAAGGTCAGTATAAAGTTTAAAATGTTTTGAAGAGATAAGTTGTTTATGCATGGTAGAACTTTTGGAAAATCTTTATTATAAAGATTCTATTTGGCAGGGTAGTCACTTTTCCTTCCAAAGTTTGGGGGTCATCAGTGGCTACTCTGGTTACTAAAAGTAAAATTACATCTTAAGTATTTTATTTTTATAGTGACTTGATTTGCATTTAAGTAATGTTGCTAAAATGTTGTTCAACTCGAGTATTTGTAGGTATGAGATTAGTACATAGATTGATTATTAATATATTGATTTGCCTGTCCAAGGCAATGATTCATTTGGTTATTTTTCAACTATATTACATGTAGGACAAATAGAAATTGACAAACAAGAAAATATGAGTAAAAAATTCTAAAATGGGGGGGGACACTGTTTCCATGTGTGTGTGATTGGTAAATTTATGATTACCACAGAAATAAATATGGAACATGATATGAAATTGAGTTTTCAAAATATAAACCAGCTTACATTTGACAAATCTTTACATGGATCAGACACCCCAATAGCTTTGTTTGGTCTATATGGATAAAATTCCGTTTTTTGCTTACTGAAACAGTCCTTCTAAAAGCATCATAGAGTAAATCAAAATAGTATAGATAGTCATAATAAAATTGCATGTTGTATTTATTTACAGGTGTATATTTACATATATTGTTCATTCAAAGACTAATAACAGATTATATTTATTTATTAAACAGGTGTATATTTACACATATTGTTCATTCAAAGACTAATAACAGATTATATTTATTTATTAAACAGGTGTATTTTTACATATATTAGCCGACACGTTAGGTAGTGTTGGAGTAATTATATCATCAGCTTTAATACACCAGTTTGGTTGGATGGCTGCAGACCCTATATGTTCTTTATTTATAGCAGTATTAATTACTATGAGGTAGGCAGACCCTATATGTTCTTAATTTATAGCAGTATTAATTACTATGAGGTAGGCAGACCCTATATGTTCATTATTTATAGCAGTATTAATTACTATGAGGTAGGCAGACCCTATATGTTCTTTATTTATAGCAGTATTAATTACTATGAGGTAGGCAGACCCTATATGTTCATTATTTATAGCAGTATTAATTACTATGAGGTAGGTAGAATTGTTGAGGTGTTGTCAGGGCATTTAGTGTTTAACAACAACATAGCACTATGTTTTGCAGATTTGAATTTAGATGTTAAGTTTTGTCATTTTTGTTCTCTAATTTTATATCTAAAAGTTTTATCAGTAGAGAATTGTTTTCCATATCCATCTGACCTGAATCCTTATTTTGATACAATTAGTTAAATCGTTCAAATTTTTAAAAATGGTATATTTTTGAAGGGCAACATTATCATTTGTTTAAAACTTTTTTCTGGAATAGACATTTGTCACTATAAAAATAAAGTGACAAATATCTTTGTACTTTATTTGTCTATGAATCAGATTTTCTGGTAACCATGAATCAGTATGGACTGCACTATAGGCAAACTTACAGATCAAAATATAAAAATGGCTCATAAAAATTTGTTAAGGTGGTCAAATCCCTTATGGTGCACCAGAATTTCATAAATATGTCTATCTGTAGCCACATGTTTGCCAACTCAACATATGTTCAGCTACTTTGGTAAACAAAGCTGGTATTAACTTATAAATTGATTTAATTGACTTTGTACTTAATCAGGAACCAGTTTAATGGTATTATCAGTGAGGTGACAACTAATATTTTGTTAGTTCAATTCAAGTAATTTTTTTCAGAAAATTTTATGTATGATGGCACCATTTACATGTAATCATCTCTTACATTTTATGAAACTGGTCCTAATTCTTTCTTTTAACAAATTGTAAACCATTCCCCAATGTTTTCCAAAAGGAAAATGTTTGTAGAAGTATTATAACTGCATGTTTGTTTTTCAGTACTTTACCTTTATTGAGGGATTCTATAGGTATATTAATGCAGAGGACACCTCGACAGTTAGAGCATTTGTTGCCAGGTTGTTATCAAAAAGTAAGTATTTAAATATTAGCAGCAAGTCAACAGGGTTTTAAATTGTAGCCTGACCTTGTACAAGAAGTGATTGCCTTGATTGATTTGGATAGCCATTATCTGCAAAAGGTCACAGTAGGTACACTGCCCTTAAAAACTAAACATCAAAATAGAGCTAAAAAATCAATTAAAAGTGACGGGCCTCGATGGTTAAGGTAGTTAGTCTACTATTGATCATGATCACGTGGTCTGTCAACACTGAGGTTGTGGGTTCGAGTCTTACTGCGGGCAGTGTTTACTCGACTCCAATCTTGATTGACAAGGATTGCCAGTTTTCCTACCGCGGGTCCGGGGTTTTCTCCTAGTACTCCAGCTTCCTCCCCCAATAAAAACTGGATGCCATGATATAGCTGAAAAATTGCTAAAAGTGGGGTAAACACCAAACAACCATCAATTAAAAGTGGCATTAAATCAACAACAAAAATATGTTTCAGTCTTCTGGCAATGACCCTAGCTGATGTTTTTGTCTCGCCTGCGACGAAAGTCGCTGGAGGCGAGACATATGTATGGGAATCCGGCGGCGGCGGCGGCGGCGTAAACACTTGACATCTTGCTTCATATCTTTGTAAGCCCAAGCCCTAGGTCCATCAAATTTGGTCCAGAGGTAGCTTATGATGAGTACTTGCCAGTCAGTCACCTGTCACCTGACCTTGACCTCAATTTCACGGTCCAGCGACTACGTTAAAGTTTTTGGGTTAGGACAGTTCCTCTGTAACTACGCATGGTAGGATGACAATATTTGGTGTATAGGTTGCTGATGACTAGTACATGACTGTCTGGTAGGTGTCACCTGACCTTGACCTCAATTTCACGGTCCAGCGACTACGTTAAAGTTTTTGGGTTATGACAGTTACTCTGTAACTACACATGGTAGGATGACAATATTTGGTGTATAGGTTGCTGATGACTAGTACATGACTGTCTGGTAGGTGTCACCTGACCTTGACCTCAATTTCACGGTCCAGCGACTACGTTAAAGTTTTTGGGTTACGACAGTTCCTCTGTAACTACACATGGTAGGATGACAATATTTGGTATATAGGTTGCTGATGACTAGTACATGACTGTCTGGTAGGTGCCATTTGACCTTGACCTCAATTTCACGGTCCAGTGACTACGTTAAAGTTTTTAGGTTACTGCTGTTCCCCTGTAACCAAGCATGGTAGGATGACAATATTTGGTATATAGGTTGCTGATGAATAGTAAATGATTGTCTGGAAGGTGTCACCTGACCTTGACCTCAATTTAACGGTTCAGCGACTTCGTTAAAGTTTTTGTATTAGGACAGTTCCTCTGTAACTATGCATAGTATGGTGACAATAATTGGTATACAGGCCGCTGCTCATAATTAATGCTATTTACGTAATGCTTATGACGAAATTTATTTTCGTTACTGATGCGGAATTCAGGTGAGACGTTTTTCTGTGTCCACACTTGTCATTCCTATATATTGTTCAACACAGTTATTGTACTATCCATTTTTGTCTCGCCTGCGACGAAAGTCGCTGGAGGCGAGACATATGTATGAGAATCCGGCGGCGGCGGCAGCATAAACACTTGACATCTTGCTTCATATATTTGTAAGCTTATGATGAGAACTTGCCAGTCAGTCACCTGACCTTGACCTCAATTTCACGGTCCAGTGCCTACGTTAAAGTTTTTGGGTTACGACAGTTCCTCTGTAACTACACATGGTAGGATGACAATATTTGGTATATAGGTTGCTGATGACTAGTACATGATTGTCTTGTAGGTGTCACCTGACCTTGACCTCAATTTCACGGTCCAGCGACTACGTTAAAGTTTTTGGGTTACAACAGTTCCTCTGTAACCACGCATGGTAGGATGACAATATTTGGTATATAGGTTGCTGATGACTAGTACATGACTGTCTAGTAGGTGTCACCTGACCTTGACCTCAATTTCACAGTCCAGTGACTACGTTAAAGTTTTTGGGTTACGGCAGTTCCTCTGTAACTACGCATGGTAGGATGACAGTATTTGGTATATAGGTTGCTGATGACTAGTACATGACTGTCTGGTAGGTGTAACCTGACCTTGACCTCAATTTAACGGTTCAGCGACTTCGTTAAAGTTTTTGTATTAGGACAGTTCCTCTGTAACTATGCATGGTATGGTGACATTATTTATACAGGCTGCTGCTGATAACTAATGCTATTTACGTAATGCTTATGACGAAATTTATTTTCGTTACTGATGCGGAATGCAGGCGAGACATTTTTCTGTGTCCACACTTGTTAACTAAATTATCTATTGTATTATAATTCTGCGCAACCTAATTTAAATTTTAAATGTTGTGTACTTTAATAAATTAACATTTCTTGTTAGTTGCCAATATTACAAAACAATCGGTAATACTGTCATAGTCCATCATCTAACTCACAAGTATCAGATTAAATATTTAACAATGAATACTATTTTCAACTTTACAGGTTTCTCAGTTGGAAGGAGTATATAGTGTACAGGAACCACATTTCTGGACATTATGTAGTGAAGTCTACGTAGGAACAATAAAAATAGAGGTTGAAAGCAAGGCAGATTTTAGATACATTCAAAGTGCTACTCATGGTATTTTTCAACAGGTGAGTTCATCTAACTGGCTTTGAAGTTGTCAGTAATCCCTAAATAAATAAATTATGAATTATTGCTCTTCTCTGATTGGTCTAAATGATTACGTTTATTTTCAATGTTTTTAATTCTTATTTGGGAATGCCCAACTTTAAGGGACTACTATTTATTGTATTCATACACATATCAGTGTGTTGTTGTTCCTATATATGCATAAATTGTAATGTTTTGGCTGACAGCTTTTATTTTTATTCACAATTTATTTACAAAGAATGGCTATAATTTATTTTTATTTAATTGATGTATGAAATTAATTTTTTACTCTTCACATTTTATAAAACCTGTTTTGCAGATTTTTCCATTGTGAAGGGTGAAAAAATTTATTTTATTAAATCTTTTAAAACTAAAATAAATAAAAGCCATTCCATAATTAAATTCGATGTCGTTTTGTTTGTGCAGATCGTTCATATTGTTAGTTTAGGTTAATTTGTCATTCTATTGAAATAACTTTCATCATTTCACTGGTATGTTCATGGACAAAAGCAACAGTTGCACCCATTTCCAAAGTGAGGTTTATAGAAATTGTATTTGTAGATAAATTCTAATTTTTGCATAATAGGTTTTTCATTTATTTAATTTCAGATTGGAGTTAAACAGCTATATGTTCAAATAGACTTTGCTGCTATGTGAGATGTTGTCATGACAATTTATGGTCTCTGGTGCATTTAGAGCAATTGTAGGTGATGGTGCTTCCTTAGACTCACTGGGCTGTGTTCACAGCAAACACAGAAGGAAACATTATTGTACTCAGTGTTCTCACAATTATTTAAAATTGTTTTTAAAAGGCAAACTGTATAAAGTGTTATGTTAAACTGGTCAGTGCTTGCTGCACATACTTTTAGTATTACAGAATTATTACATTTTTCTAACAAATTTAATTCTGGTGTCATGAAGGTCAGCAAATTTGCAGTTACACAAAATGGCACATTTACATATTGTACATTTTTTGGTTTATGGATGTATATTTTTATGTTTGAAAATAAATAATATGTACAATATAGTAGTTTATCATATTTTTGCTTTGAACAAAATAGAATAATAGAAAAATACAGACCATTTATAGATGGGTTAGTAGATTCAATAACCTTTAAGAGTGAAAAAATCAGAACAAATGGATATGATTCCTCGATCTAACGAGTTGTAGGGTTTTTATTATTTCTGTTTGTATGTGAAATATTTATTTAGGAAACATTTAATCCCTCAAAGCTTTAGATTTTAAGAAGGTGTATTAGATTATTAATAACAATGATGTGCTTGAATAGACATAATACTGCATAGACTGATAACATTGACGATGGTTACAGAAATCACAATACTGTATCATGATAGATTCAACACATTCTGTAAAAAGTTGTGGTCCTCATGTTTTCATATTTCAATGTAATATAGTCATCATTTGATGTGTTGTTCCATTTTTCATGTCAAGATTTTTGGCTTTGAAATCATAATTTAATGGTGCATTAAAGATAACAGCTGATTCATATATTTTCCCAAATCTTTTATTTTCTTTCTTTTGACACGTGTATATTCTTTATCTGTTTGATTAAGTACATATATAATCTTTTTTACTTTCATAGAACTATATTGTACACAGCTCAATTCTTTCAAACAAAGATGTACAATATATATACAGTCTTTCTTTTATACTTTACTATGCTCGGTTTTTATTTTTTACAGTATATATGAATAGTAATTATGTGGTTCTAAAAAAATTTAAAAAATGCTAAATTGTTAACAGATTGTTAGATTGTTTATTTTTATTGTCTTGAACCAGTTTTAATTTAAATTCTCATATTATCACAGGAAATGGTAACACTTGTATTCTCTCAGTATAAATAAAAAACTTCGGGTTTATTATATCTGGATAATTATCATTTCCAAAAACCCAAGAACGAGATGACAAAATCTTTATTAAACAATCAAAGTCTGATTATTTTAATCAAAATTCTTTTTTTTTTCTAATCCTAATTTTATGACAGCAGTTATCAAAATTTTTTCTTGCTTTGCATTTAATTGTTTTTCATTTAAATTCTGTAAATTTTAAATCTTATGTTATATACTGAGTTATTAAATTATTTCTTATATTCATATTTATCATTTCCTGATTTAAATAGTTGTCAGAAATATGGAAAAAAAAATCGGAAAGAACATACAAACTTATTTGTGATTACTGTTAATATTATAGTGATTAAAAAACATTCCTTGAATTCAATTGAAAAGTTAATGCACTGTTTAATATTTGTTTTTGGTTGTTTCAATAAAGGAAACCAGGGAAAGGGTTTTCATGGTCAACGGCCCAGAGACAATGAATGGTTTTACCATGTTGAAAATCTTTTACTTCCAAAACACAAGCAACTTCAAGACATCTTCCTTGGCTGTTATGTATTTTATTGGAATCATTTACATCAAATGGCATAATTCATTATGTAACACTGTATGTAGCAATTTTTAGCCGAGTTGCACTGAAGTTGAACTCGGCTATTGTTATGATGATGGCGGGCGGCTGGGCAGGCGGGCGTCAACAATTGGTTTCCGGACCATAACTCAGAAAGTTGTGAACCAATTTTAATGAAACTTTAGGATATTGTTACATACCATAAAAGGAGGAACCCTTTTGATTTTGGGGTAAATCCGTTCAAAGGTCAAGGTCACAGCGACAGAAAAACATTAGAAAATTTCTTGAATTAGTGGTTTCCGGACCATAACTCGAAAAGTTCTCAACCAATTTTATTGAAACTTTGGGATATTGTTACATACCATAAGAGGAGGAACCCTATTGATTTTGGGGTAAATCCGTTCAAGGTCAATGTCACAGCGACAGAAAAACGTTAGAAAATTTCTTGAATTAGTGGTTTCCGGACCATAACTAGAATAGTTCTTAACCAATTTTATTGAAACTTTGGGATATTGTTACATACCATAAGGAACCCTATTGATTTTGGGGTAAATCCGTTCAAGGTCAAGGTCACAGTGACAGAAAAACGTTAGAAAATTTCTTGATTAGTGGTTTCCGGACCATAACTCAAAAAGTTCTCAACCGAATTTTAATGAAAGTTTTGGTTAATAAAATACGGCAACTCGGCTTTTGCACCCCTGTGCATATCAATTTTTTTAAATATAAAGGTTAGATTTATTCATAGTTTTCTTTCGTGATTTCAGAGCTGAATAATTGTTGCAAAATTTATGTAGAGAAACTGAAATACCGGGTATATACCGTTTGTTAGACATAATTGGTTTCTAGTCATAAGTGTATCATTTGGCCGACTATGTATGCATTACTTGTCACTGAGTGTCTCATACAATGTGTATGCATGAAGTAATTATTCAGTGTTGGATATGAAATGTAATGTCCGATCATGTGTTATATCATTGTGGCATATCATGTCGGGTGAATTTTAGTGAAATGTCTTAATATTTGAGATTTATTCACCAAAATTTAAATTTGTAAAATGTTATTGTCCTTTATTATTGTTAAAATTATTTTAAATTTTATCTGAAATATCTAGAATCAACTTTTAACTTTTAATACTGAAAAAAGAAAATAGGTACTACAGAGCTATTAATAATTTTGTAGCTGCCTAATGCTAAAATTGGTTATTTGAGACATGCAAACAGTTTGGATAAATTATTATTGTGGATACTGGAAACTAAATTTGATCTTCCTAGGCTGCTGACTACAAATCTTGCTGCTTTCGTATGTTCTTTATATTTGTTGAATTTATTTTACTAGTAACTGTATTGATTTCTAATTACTTCAAATATTTTTTTACAAACTGTATATGAAATATATATGATCATATATGTAAGCCAATATTAATATTACCGGTAATTAAAAAGGCTACCTAAACAGAAAGAAAATTTTTTGGATATTAGTAACTGTTTTGTTTGAATGGATATTTGTAATGAAAAATTTTGTTTTTATGGTCACAAAAAATGTCTTTTGTAGGAATATTATGCCAGGATAGCAAAATTAACAAAAAATAAATGACCTCTACAGAAGTTTTTGTGCCTAAATTAAGACTTTCAAGTCTTTGTTTTTAAAATAATAAATAGAAAAGCTTTAATTGTTCTGTAAAATTAGATTCTTTATATGTATTATTTTAAATATGCCATGAAGTGAGCATTCCAAAAATTGTAAAAAAATAATTAATCTTTTGCTCACTTGCAGTTTTTTAAGAGGGTTAATCATAGTACTCACTAAAAAATTCCTCATTTGCATAATCAGGAGACATTAAGGATTTTAAAGTTTAAAGTTCTAATTAAACATAATTGAATTTAAATCTTATATTTTATTAGAAGATAAAAAATCCCAACATTGGGAAGGATTACAATGTGGAAAGTTTTATGAATTTTCTAGAGCTATAAGTACAGATATAATTATCAGTATTTGTTGAACTGTGCAGTAATTATAGTCACAATTAAGGAAATTTTGATTATGTATTTTAACCTAAGGAATTTCATGTTTTACATTGTAATCTTATTGAACATCTTTTAGGATCTGCAGTGTTTTTTTCACAATAAGTCTATGAGTGTAAAATACATCATAAGTGCTCACATCACAATGCATTTCCCTTTGATCTACCAACACTTAGGGATAGATTTTACACATAACTACTTTGTTTGAAATCCACTGCTGAACTTGGTCAGGTGTTCACCTGCTTTGATAAAGCTATTCTTATAAAAATATATGGAAAACATCTGGATATAAAACAAATGATTTTTGTTCCAAAATGGGACCATGTTGTATTGGTTGAGATAATAAATATTTTAGCATTTGCATTGTTAGGTTTTATTTGTGTATAAAGAATTGTTACTGGTAATTATTATGTACAATATTGTTTTGGGAAATATGTAAAATGTTGCCATCTAAATCAGCACTTGTTTGAATGACAAGGTGTTGGTCAATTAAAATATAAATTTCAAAAGTCATTTAGTTCTTAATTTGTTCTGTACATGTGTAAGGACTATTTTTTGCTAGAAATGTTTTTATTTGTTGGAAAGTTTGAGTTTTTTCACAATTATACATTTATTCGTGTTGGTAGTAGATAGTTTTGATGGAGGGTCCCAGTGATTGGCCTTCAGACCTGCCAAGTATATCTCTATGTGGCAGATAGAGGATGCCCTTTTTCGGGGGAACAGGGGGTTGGGGTTATAAAATGTAAATCTGCTTTAAGAGGCCACAGTCTCTGTAACTTACCCCATACTCCATACATATTCTATTAGTAGTCTAAATTTTGCTCCTACTTAATCCATATTTCAGATTGTTTATTATCTGTTATCATGTTTCCTGTCCCGAATATAATTGAAATATGAAGCAAACATTCAATCAATCAATCCGATGGAAGAGGTATTCAGTACATATGTTTATATAACTATCTATACTTACCTGCATCAACTTTTTGCAAATGTTCCTGCACCATTCACATTCACGCTGAACCTAAATTCCCTTAGAGCCCCGTAGACCTCGTTACCTGTACTGACATTCGGTTCAGTTTTTTGTTCGGCGCCATATTGTTCACTATTTTTAGCACACCAGGACCTTCTGTGAGCTTTTGCTATCACTTGGCGTCCCTCGTCTTTCGTCCGTCGTCTGTATTCCGTCGTCCGTCGTAAACTTTTTCAAAAATCTTCTCCTCTGAAACCACTGGGCCAATTTTTTTCAAACTTGGCCACAATCATCCTTTAGGGTTCCTAGTTTCAAATTTGTACCTAGGGTGTTGATCAACAGACAAAGATGGCCGCTGTTACTAAAAATAGAGCATGGGTGTCAACACAGGTTTTTGATCATTAATCTCAAAAATTATAATAAATATAGAGAAAACCGTTACTTCAAATTGTTCAGCACCTTAAGGTCTACAATAGTTGCTATTAGTGTGAAGTGAAGTTGTGTTTTTATTACAATAAATACGTTACCATCATAAATTTAAATATTTTCCCTATTCGCAGCTTGCGATCCGGAAGTACTACAAAAAATACCCTTTGAAACAACCCCCATTACCACCTGGCGCATGTGCGACCATACTCTCCATTTTTTCCGGTTTACCAAAGCAGCACGCACGTGATTTTGTTGCAGCGAAAGATTGTAATATTCGGAAGAGTTTGTGAAGAATTTATTGTAATATTGTAATAGTTACATTATTTTGTGAGAGTTCAGGTAATATTTAGAAAAATAAGACGTACTTGAACATGTCAATGTCACAAAACATCGGTGACAAGGAGGACGGTATAGAATTGTCCCCATGGCGGTCATTGACCACCACTGATGATTTTTGGGATAAAAATGTAGCTCCTGATGCTTCCTTGTTAGTTCCAGGGTTTATTGCTTCCGCCCCTCGTACCTCGGCCTCTCAGCTTAGGCTTTCGGCGGTTAGTAAGGCTACCCATACAATTACTAGACCTGTGGACACCGTGGTAAGTTCTGTCTCTACTTCTGAGACTTTCCCCACGGGTACAAGGAGTGATTCTTTTGCTAGGTCAAGGTGGCCTTTAAATTATCAGTACCCACCTCTACCGGGCTACCCCCCCCCCCCCTAATATGACCCTTTTTCCCTGCCCCCTGGTTGGCAAGGTTCTAGGGCATGGCTAGTCGGGTGCCTTTAGAGTCTTCCCCTAGTGAAGATATAAAGGCCCTGACATGTTCGATCTCCAAGCTGTGGTTAATGCCCAATTCTTGCAATTGGGGAATCGAATTTCTCTCCTGGAAAATAGGACTCCTTCTATTTCTGATTCCTCCAATTCAGCAACCCAGGCTCCTACTGCTATCCAGGAGGAGAGTGATAGCATTTCTCAGGCTCCTCGTAGTCAAGAAGCAGTTTTCTTGTCAGAGGATGAGGATTCACTTTCTGCAACAGCAGATCCTAGATCTCCTGTTGCACAGGAAACTCCATCTTCGGTTCCAGATTCTCTGAGGAATAGGGTGTATGCCATTCAGAGGGAGCTTGGTAGCTTCCCTCTTTCCTCCCCTCTTCATAAGACCATTCCACCGTCTGATTTTATTACGTGTTCTGGTCTTGTTAAGGACAACCCTAAGGGTTATAGGTCCTTTCCAGAGTCTGGACAATTCAAGTCTGCCTTCTTGATTATAAATTCTACTTTCCAGGAGCTGGCTTCTTCAACTCCTCAGAAGTTCACTGGTTTTTGCCCTTTGTCTTTCCCAGGTAAGCTCAAGCCGAAAGATTTTGAGATCCACGGTTCTTCCATGGGAAAGTCGGCCCCAGTTGTTGATAAGGCTTTTTCTGGGGTTTTGGGTTCAAAACCAGTGGACGGTTTGAGGTTAACTCAGGCTTTGTGGGCAAAGTCAGAGAACAACCTCAGACTTTTGTCTTCAGTACTCCAGAACGCTGAGCATTTTTTGGCAGCAGCTGGAACCTTGCTGAAAGACAAGGGAGAGGAGTTTAACGAGCTTAAGACCCTTTTCCTGCAAGTGGATGGTAGCCTAGGCAGCCTCGCAGTTACTATTGCTTGGCACCCTGGCTAACTTCTCCTTTGCCAAGAGGCAAGAGATTTTAGAAAAATCCCCTGTCTCTGAGGTTTTGCAGGAGTCGTTGTTATTTTCTCCTCTTTTTGAGAAGAATTTGTTTGGGGTGTCCTTGGATAAACTTCATACTGAAGTAAACAAGGTCCCTCCCACTGTGAAAGTTGATGTTCAGCTATCCGATGGTAAGAGGAAAGTGTCGACGTCTCAGTCATACTCCTCCTCTGCCAAACCTCAGGGTTCAGTATCTCGGCCCACACTTGGTGGGAAGAGATCAGCTAAACCTAGTTCTGCTGTTCCTTCTTCTTCTGCTGGCAAGAAGCGCAGATTTGTGAGGAGGAAGAAACAGAAATGATGGCTTTCCCCTCCGGTAGTACTTCCCCGGGTTCCCTTGGAAAAAGTCTATTTCACTTCTCCTCTTCCTGGGATCCCAGTGGGGGGCAGGTTGTCTCACTTTCTTCAACAGTGGCAACTGATTACAGAAGACAAGTGGGTTCTATCAGTACTACGGAGGGGACTGGGACTTCATTTTCAGGAGGTCCCCCATTGTCGTCAGTTCCCTTGGACCTTTCCCAGACAAGAGATTCTGTCAAGAATCGATTGTTGCAGGAAGAGGTGGGAACCCTGCTTCAGAAAGGTGTGTTGGAGGAAGTTATTCCACCAATCAGTCCAGGTTTTTATTCCCGTCAATTTTTGGTTCCCAAAAAGAACGGGAAAATGAGATCTGTATTAGACCTTTCGGCCCTGAATCGGTTCTTGGTGGTTCCCCATTTCAAAATGGAAACCAACAGGTCAATCAGGGCATCCATCCTTCCAGGGATGTGGACTTCCTCTCTAGACTTGACCGATGCCTACTTCCATATTGGAATAGCACACAGGTTTCGGAGGTATCTCAGGTTGGTGTGGGCCGGGAAGGTTTATGCTTTCAAAGCAATGCCCTTCGGCCTTTCCACGGCCCCTTTGGTATTTACAAGAGTGTTTCAGACTGTTGTGGCTTTTCTTCACACCCAGTCGATTTTCATTCACTCTTACCTCGACGATTCTCTGGTGAAGAATCAGTCTTTTTCTCTTCTGGAAGAACACACCCAATTTGTAATCCAACTTCTTTTGAAATTGGGGTTTCTGATTTCTTGGGAGAAATCGGACATTCTCCCCAGTCAAGATTTCATTTTTCTCGGGGAAAGGTACCTTACGATCTTGGGCCTTGTTGTTCCTCCAGAGGAAAAAATTTTGAAGCTGCACCAGCTAGTGATCGAGATTTCGCAAGCCTCAACAATCCCTGCTCGACGTTTCCTTCAGTTAGTGGGTTTCCTGATATCACTGATGGACATAGTACCGTTAGGTCGCCTTCACATTCGTCCTATTCAGTGGTATCTCATGGAGTTTTGGCATCCAGCATCTCAGGAATGGGAAGCTCTCATTCCTGTGCAGCCTCAACTTCCTCATCTCAATTGGTGGTTACAGAGGGAGAACCTACTAAAAGGTTTACCTCTAGATCCCCCAGCTCCAAAACTGACTCTGTTCACAGACGCCTCCCTTTCAGGTTGGGGCGCTTATCTGGAAGGCAGGTCAGTTTCAGGCCTTTGGTCTCCTATCGAGTTGGAGGATCACATCAATGTTCTGGAGATGAGGGCAGTTTTGCTGGCCCTGAGACACTTCTTAGAAGTAATTCAGGGTCAGCCTCTGTTGATAGCCACAGACAATTCAACTGTGGTGGCTTATCTTCAGAACCAGGGCGGAGCAAACTCTTACCCTCTGTTTCTTCTCTGACAGTGAGGCATGTACCAGGCAGACAGAATCTTGTAGCAGATCTTCTATCTCGCTCTCAGAATCCTGTGAATACGGAATGGGAATTACATCAAGCAGTTTTTCAGCAGAACATTCTGTTGTGGGATTGTGAGATCTGTTTGCAACCAGTTTAAATTACAAACTGGAAACGTATGTATCTCCTATTCCGGACGACAAGGCGATAGCAGTAGATGCTATGTCAATTCCTTGGAAAGTGATGTTCAGTTACATGTTTCCTCCCTTTCGTCTCCCAGAATTCTGTACAAGATTCGCAAGGACGGTTGCAAAACCATTCTTATTGCTCCAGCCTGGCCGAGAAAGAGTTGGTTTCCAGATCTGCTGCAGTTGTCCTGCGCAAATCCTCTGTCTTCCTCTTCGGAAGGATCTATTATCCCAGTTCAAAGGCAGGAAGCTACACTCAGGTGTTTAGCTTCTACGTCTTCACGCTTGGTTGCTATCAGGTCAGAAATCAGAAAGAGAGGCTTTTCTGGCAGGGCAACCAAGAGTATCTCTGGATCAGTTAGACAATCCACAGGGGCCATCTATGACTCCAAGTGGTCAATCTTTTGTTCTTGGTGCAACACAAAACAAATTAATCCTCTCTCAGCCTCTGTACAACAGTTAGCTGATTTTTTTATTTTTATTTTTGAGGATCAAGGTTTTGCACCATCTACTATTATTTCCAGAACTATTCACCTTTCTGGAGGTGAGAATTTTGGAGAAAACCAGTTCTTGTCTATCCTTATAAAAAATTTTTACTTGGAGCGTCCCAAACAGAGACGTTTGGTTCTTCCTTGGGACTTGGCTGTAGTTTTGAAAGCCTTACAGCTTTCTCCTTTTGAACCATTGTCCTCTACTAGTTTCCAACATTTATCTTATAAATGTTGTTGTCTTCTGGCCTTAGCTTCTGGACGGAGGAGAAGATTCATGCTTTTTCAATATCTGAGTCCTGTATGCGGTTTACAGCAGACAAGACTTCAGTGACACTGTTAACAGATCCTTCTTTCCTAGCCAAGAATCAATTGGCAGACAAAGGCTCTGGGACTATCACCATTCCATCCTTACCTGCAATGGCCGGTGATAAGACTGTGTGTCCAGTTAGAACTTTGCTGGAATATTTGTCTCGGTCTTCTAGTCTGAGAAAACCTAACTTTACCCGTCTATTTATCCCTATTAAAATGGGAGTGCGGGATATTTCAGCAAAAACCATTTCTACTTGGATTTGTCAAACTGTCCTTATGGCTTACAAATCCGCTCCTCCTATTACTTTATCTAAGTATCAAGTTAAGGCACATGAAGTTTTGTCAGCTGGTTATTGGAGGTCAGACAGTACCTTCTATAACCACTACTTGCGCTCTATGCCCCATCATTGTGACAACCTCTTTGCTTTGTGACCTTTGGTTACTGCTCAACAGGTGGTGGTTCCCCCCAATTTTGAGGGGGATTCAGCATTACGTTAAATTCAGTTTATTTATTGTAATAAAACTCAATTTTTAGAATTAAAATTTGGTTTTGTAAAATAAATACTTACCATCATAAATTGAAGCTCCCTCCCACCTCCCCTTCATCCCCCTCTGGGAACTAGCTGTTTGGTTCACAGAAAAATGATGGAGAGTATGGTCGCACATGCGCCAGGTGGGAATGGGGGTTGTCTCAAAGGGTATTTTATTTGTAGTCAATCAATCAATAAATCACTGTCACATAATTCTTGCTATTGTTTAACAATCAGTACAATGCAAAATTACGCCACGGATACGCAGCAACAAAGGTGGGTGCAAACCATGTTGTCGATATATAAGTTGCGTTAGGTCGAACATTCTCGTAACAATTGGCGACTTTAGACGAGCTTTGTGTGTTTGCTGGGTTACTTGCGCAACCAGATTTAATACAAAGTAATTTTCAGGATTCAGAGCTAACATTATAAATCAATTATACTTTTTAATGGCGCAATAGTGTTTTCAGCTGCTGAAGCTAAGACTTGCCCGAAACGATGCTTACCATAAAATGACTTGCTTTCCAACAACTTAAGAAATTGCAGACTATTAGTACATAATAAAAAAAATCTGGTTCTGCCCTAAATCAAAACTTTTCGTCAAATATATGCAAAGGAAATATTTTTTACCTCATAACTGTTGCGCATTTGTACTGGGAGGGTTCCCAGTATTCGACCCAAAGAGCAGCCCAGTGCGTACCCGGGTGGCGGATAGGGGAGACCCTCTCGTTGGGGGGTTGTCAGGTCATAATACGGAAAGCCTGACGACCACGGACCGTAGTGGGTAACGTGTTTGGAGAGCGCCACGCTCCTTGCACGATAAAGACCCTTTTTGTAGATTTCGAAAAGAGTAGGCTCATTGTAGCCGCTACAAAAGTACTTCCGGTTCACAAGCTGCGAATAGGGAAAATATCTAAATTTATGATGGTAAGTATTTATTTTACAAAACCAAATTTTAATTCTAAAAATTGAGTATTGGCTTCTTGTATGAGTTATTGCCCTTTATTGACGATTTTTGACAAAATGTTTGGTATTTAAAATATAACTTGAAAACTATAAGAGGTAGAGTGAAACTGTAAACGGCAAAAATGATCAGCAATAAAAGCCCTACAATTCACTTAATTGGTCTGAAATTGTCAGATGACTCCTTATATGAGTTATTGCCCTTAAATGACAACTTTTTATGAAATTTTTCCAATTTGTCCCGTAACTTAAAAACTATAACAGCTAGAGTAAAACTGTAAATAGCAAAAATAATCAGCAATACAAGCCCTACAATTCACTATATTTGTCTGAAATTGTCAGATGACTCCTTATAGGAGTTATTGCCCTTAAATGGCAATTTTGTATGACATTTTCCGTTTTTGTCCTGTAACTTAAAAACTGTAACAGCTGGAGTGAAACTTTTAAAAGCAAAAATGATCAGCAATACAAGCCCTACAATTTACCATTAAGTATGAAATTGTCAGTTGACTTCTTATAGGAGTTATTGCCCTTAAATGGCACTTTTTTATGAAATTTTCCATTTTTGTCCTGTAACCATAACAGCTAGAGTGAAATTATACCTAGCAAAAATAATCAGCAATAAAAGCCCTACAATTCACTTAATTGGTCTGAAATTGTCAGATGACTCCTTATAGGGATTATTGCCCTTAAATGACAATATCTTTATGAAATTTTCCATTTTCGTCCTGTAACTTAAAAACTGTAGCAGCTAGATTGAAACTGTAAATTGCACAAATGATCAGCAATAAAAGCCCTACAAATGATTGCTTCGTTCAAAATTGCAAGATGACTCTTTATAGGAGTTATTGCCCTTTAATTATGAATTTGGACAAAACAGTTTTTGTATTATAAATTAGTCTATAACACACCTAGAGTACAACTGTAAATTTCTAAATTTCCCTGAAGGACAAGGCCTACAAAACCATTTAATTTTCAGAAATTGTCTGATTGCACTTTATATGAGTTATTGTACTTAACTAAAATTTTTGAAGAAATGTTTAGTTTTTGCACAGTAACTTGAAAGCTAACAACTAGACTGAAACTGTTAATTTAAAAAATTTGAATATAGTTGAAGTCATTTTGGTTCCAGGTGAGCGATTACAGGCTCCTGGGAGCCTCTAGTTTTTTCATGCTGAGGGATTTAATCTGTTGTAATCCTGGTGTATTTTGAGTTTAAGCGTTAAATTTTGTGTATATTTTAAAGGAATTTTATATCAAGATTCTTTTCTTTACGTTTTTTTCGTTTGATCTGAAAATATTTACGAACGTTACCGACATCGTATATGTCATGCAGGTTTTCCATGTAAAACTTGTGAAAACTGGTGGGAAGAAAAACGAAATTCAATCAATTTGATGATTGCAAAAGCGAAATCAAAGGTTTCAATTTCATCACCGGACAACTTGAACTTGTTGCAACGTTCCGAGTTGATTAATCCTGCCACCTCTGTGTGTGACCCTATTTTAAATTTTATTATGAGTCCCTCTGTGGGGAATGCACAAATTATGAGTCCCTCTGTGTGGAACGCACAAATTAGGAGTCCCTCTGTGGAGAACCCTCAAATGAGCACCGCTGTGGGGAACATTCCTAATCAAACTATAAGTTCTACTGTGCCATTTACTATAGGAAATAACTCAAGATTTAAGAGTGGGTTTTTTAAAATCCATTGAATTATATGTCTGCAAATGTAAATTCTGGCAAAGATGGTATTTCTCAGATACCATTATGGCCTTTTATGTTGAACCGCTTTACTTACATAAATCAAAATGTGTCTGATGTAAGAAAGCAAAGTACAGAGCCATGCGCTGCTCAGACGGTAGGATCCGCTCGGAGTTGCAGTACTAATTCAGAAGTTAATGTAGTTAAGGCTGAACATTGTCAGAATCTAACTTTAACTTCAGATCAAAATAATAATGTTCAAACTTCTGATTAAAGGAAGAAAAAGCTACAATAGACGAGAGTCATCTTCTCAGTGTGAGGATATTTCTGAGGAGGATTCTGAGGCTAATCATGTTTCACTTAGTCGGCCATCCTCGCCTATTTCGTTGTTAGCTCAGGATGTCGATGTTGGGTCTAAAAATCTAGACTACTGTTGAGACAGGTTTCGCATGCAACACAATTTACCTCGTACTTGGAAAAGATTGATGAAAATGAGGATAAGATTGAGGCTCTTAGGGCTCTAATGGAAGTTTTCAGTTCTATGAATTCTAGAATGATAGTCAATTCTTTGAGATCTAGACGATTAATCCATATTTCAGAGATGGCTTTTAGAAATAAAAGCACAGAGCAGAAATTACTGTCGCTGCTAATTGAAGGATCAAAACTGTTTGGTGGTAAATTTTATGATGTGTTGCATGCCAGTGCAGAAAATATGAGAGATGCCAAAGAAACAACTTATATTGTTAGAAAGATTAATGCACCTAACACTTCTGACAATTCTTCAAAGAAACGGGAGGAAGATTATAAGAGACATAATTATCAGACTGGCAATCAAGTTAACGTGAACGAGTCTAGTGTAAGATCTAGAGACAGTTTTCTAAGTGAAAAAAAGGGGAAAAACAGTTGGGGCTTCGCACCTCCAAATAGATTCAGAACTGACAAAGTTCGTACAAAGGTTTCAAAATCAAGCCCAGGTAGGGTGTCATATTCAAAATTATTATGTAAAATGGGCGCAGATAACGTCCGACCCATGGGCTCTAAATTTAGTCCAGGAAGGACTGAAATAATTTGTGTTGCTCCTCCTCCAAGGTCAGGAGTGAGAAAGACCAAGTTAAAACATATGTTAAATATTTTAGAAGAGGTAGAAAGCTTGTTAGGAAAACATGCTATAGAAGCTGTCCCTTGAATCAGATAAATGGTTTTACATCACATTTTAGTTCCCAAGAAGGACGGATGAATGCGTCCTATTCTAAATTTAAGACCATTAAATCAGTTTCGTGTAAAAGAACATTTCAAGATGGAAACGTTAAGGTCGATCATTCAGGCACTCCAGAAAGGGGATAGGGCAGTCAGTCTGGACTTAAGGGATGCATATCTTCAAATTCCTGTCTATCCCCCTCACAGACAATATCTTCGGTTTTGTGTAAACGGCCATCATTTTCAGTTCAGAGCGATGCCTTTTGGGCTAGCCATTGCTCCTCGAGTTTTCACAAAGGTAATGATGACAGTAGGGAGCTTTCTACGACGACATCAAATCAACATTTACATGTACCTAGACGATTGGTTATTGAAGAATCAACTAAGAAATATGTTGATTCTGCAGTTCAGACAAACTGTAAATCTACTTCTTGATAAACCTGAAAAAATCTCAGTTAATTCCTTCTCAGGAGATATGTTACATAGATGCAGTGTTCAATCTGGAAAAAGGGCTAGTGTTTTCGTCGGAAGATCGATTTCTTCTGATTCAAGAGGTTATAACGGAGATTCGCCAAGTACATATGGTCCCCGCCAAACTAATTCCGAGACTGCTGGGGTTACTAGCCTCTTGCATAGACATAGTCCATTATGCCAGGTTACATATGCGCCCTTTACAAATATATTTCCTTTGTTTTTGGCGTCCTCACAAGGACAGTTTGTTGCACCTAATTCCATTGAGGAACATTTTTCTTCTTCAACTTCAGTGGGGGTTAGACAGGAAGACCAAGGGTGTGCCCCTAGAAGGTTACAATCACTCCCTAACTATGTGGACAGATGCTTCGAATTGGGGATGGGGAGCTCATTTGGGTACAATGAAAATTTCAGAGAAATGGCCGATAGAGTATCAGAAGAACCATATCAAATGGTTAGAGCTGAAAGCAGTTTGGAATGCTCTTATTCAAATGCAATTTCTTGTTCAGGGTCAGAATGTGTTAATTCGTTGCGACAGTTCAACAGTGGTAGCATTTATAACCAAGCAGGGGGAACGAAATCACCCACTCTGTGTTTTCTTCTTTGGGATATGCTCCAATGGTGTCGCAAACGGGGAATTCATCTCAGAGCAGCCTAAGCAGAGGCCAGACGCATGTGAAGGTAACAGAATGGAGGTTGCATCCTTCAATAGTTAAGAGTCAGGTCAGCAGGCATTTTCAGCAGATGCTCTTTCAATCAGTTGGAGGGAATGTTTGCGTATGCCTTCCCTCCCACTGTTCTGATAAAAGTCAGCAAAGAATCATGTGTTCTGTTGCTAATAGCTCCCTTTTCTTACCGTCAATCATGGTTTCCTCAACTACTACAATTACTGATAGACATTCCAATACAATTGCCTCAGATGGAGAAAATGTTGTCTCAAAACAGGGGGCTAAGTGTCCATCCAAATCCAAAAAGTCTAAATTTAGCAGTTTGGAAATTTTCAAAAGATCAAAAGGTTCAAAATCTTTTTCTAAGCAAGCTAGAGAGCTTATCAACAAATAATGTAGGGAATCTACAATAAAACTGTATGAAGCTAGATTGCGAATTTACAGAAGTTGGTGTACTGAAAGGAAGATCAATTCCTCTTCAGCCTCTGTAGAATACATTGCAGAATTTTTTTAATATTTATATAAAGTGAAAAGTTGCAAAGCTAGTACAATTATGGCTTATAGGTCAGCTATTAATACAATTCATAAAGGTTTTGGAAATTTTTCAGTCAGTACTGATTCTAATTTGTCAAAGCTTTTAAAAGGAATTTTCAATGATTCTCCCAATGTTAAATCATTACTTGCTAATTGGGATTTGCCTTCTGTGTTATGGAAACTCTGTGAACCACCATTTGAACCTATTGAATCTTGTGATATGAAATTGTTAACTTGGAATGCTGTCCTTTTAATTGCACTAGCTTCTGCGTCCCGGGTCAGTACGATTCATGCTGTTACAATAGATAAATCAAATTTGAGAGGAATGGAATTCGTTTATCACCAAATTTACAATTCTTAAGCAAGACACAAAGATTAGCTAAGCCTTGGTTACCAATATTTATTCCTAATTTTGATCAGTTTGCCACTGATGATAAGGATTTGTTGTTGTGTCCTTGCAGTGTTAAAATGCTACCTTAAAAGAGTTCAAGATAGGAAATTGAACTGCAATAACATTTTTCTTACTTACCAGAAAGGAGTTTCAAGAGAAGCATAAAAAATTCTACAAGCAGATGGATTGTATCTCTTATTCGTTATGTATATGAAAGAATGAACAAACTGTTCGTGCTCATGACACTAGAAGACTTTCAACTTCTTGGGCCCTTTATAATGGAACCACTGTTTCAGAAATAATGAAGGTCTGTGGAAAATACTTTCACATCTTTTTATCTGAAAGATGTTCCCACCAAAGAAGCTAGATTTGCTAAAACTGCCAATTTAGACATATTTAGAACACAAAGACAGTGAGAGAGAACAGAATTTAATTAGAGTTGTTTGGTGAGTTACTCTCATAATTATTTTATTATGCAAGTCCTACCACAGCATTGTTTGTTCTGTGTTTTGCAAAAAGTTGATGCATGAAAGTATAGTGATATAAACTGACGGGTTTTTTTTAAGTAAAACCCTTGTTTATGAAGTATCTATACTTACCTGCATCACCCTCCCTCCTCCCCTTGGCCTTGCATTTGTTAGACTCACAAAAACTGCACCGGATGTCGGTACAGGTCAAGAGGTCCACGGGGCTCTAGAGGGAATTTTAAGTTCAGCGTGAATGTGAACGGTGCAGGAACATTTGCAAAAAGTTGATGTAGGTCAGTATAGATACTTATATAAACAGGGGTTTTACTTTAAAAAACCCTAAATCTCATCTATTTTATGTTAATATTGTACTAGTATGTTTCAGTGTGTAATGAAATATCATCAGCATTGTACTCATCCTGATAATATTTTACATTGCACATTGATCACAATATCATTAACATTTGCATTTTAGCAGTTTTTCAGCAATATCCTTCGGAAGCACTGCCTCTGCAATGTCATGTGGAATGATCAATATACAGACCCAACATGGAAGTGTTGAGTCAAGCTATGTTTTCATTAGCGATTATGTTGTTGATACATTACTTAAAATCTGGATTCCAAAAATAAGTGCATACATGGAGATTTTAAGAGAAAAGTGAGATATTTTCAGCTTAAAACATTGGATAAACTGAACCCATATTTAATAAGGCATTTCTAAGCCCAAAGATATTTTATATTTTTTTCATACAGTGACACAGAAGTAGACCATGAAGTCAAAATACTGCTGGTGGCCAAAAGTACCAATACAAGGATATTGTCTTAAAACCGGAGAAACAGAATGGAGAGATGTTTGCTATTTAAGCTTTAAACAATATGGTAATATGGGACTATCTTATAAAAAAACAAAGCAGCTCATAAAAACCATGGAAGTCTTATTGACACCTGTAAGAAATTCCAATCATGTCTATAAGATGACAGGCTTCTGGGCATCTAGTTAAATCTTTTACTTGCTCCCCTCTTTTTCTATTGTTAGCTTGATATATTATGTAAAGTACAGGAAAGAGTAAAATTGGATGCAAAAACAAATCTGTAGTGACTAATTAGGTGGTTCTACCTCCATATTTTACTTTATTGAATACAAACATTTTCACCCGGTTTTTCACTGAGGTCAAGGTCAAAGGTTTTTAACAATGTTATTGCGACACATTGTCTTGACATTATCTACCTACATCCCAAATATCAAAAGCCTACCTCTAAAGATAAAAATGTTGTAACTCGGACAAGATTAGCTTCAGTCAGACGGACAGGGTGATCACTATAGGGCATCCGCCACTAAATGGAGGGTCCCTAATAAAAGCAAATTTTCCTTTATTCCACCCATTTATATCTCCTTTTCATAAAGTAGTCAATTTTTATCCAACATTAATATAAGATTATCTACATTTATATTTAAGTTGAAAAACATCAGACCTACAATCTCAGAATGGTTACACTGAACCTGCTAGATGTATATACATCTTATACTTGCAACTACATATGAAAAGTACATTTGAAAACAAGAAACAATGCCTTATAAAGTGGTGAAGTTATAGCTGAAAATAAGCGTATTAATAACTGGTTTCATTTTATTTCTTGGGTATGGAATTTGTAGTTTAAGAAAAAATTGCAGTTTAACAGATACTTTTAATGTCCATTTTTATTTGACCCTATTCAAGTAACTGGAAAATTTTATTTCATTGAGGTCTCAAATTTGCAGCTTGCCAGTATCCACGAAATATATAAAAAGTAGGATCCACAAAGATAGGTATTTGTTTTTCAACACTAGTTGTATACAGGAATCACACACAACTATAATAGATACAATTTATTATCACATAAAGAAGCATAACGTAAATTAATTGTCATTATCGTCTCTTTGGAGCCTTTTCCAATCCACTTATGTATTTTCTTGGCACTTTGTATTTATCTAAAACAGATAGTAAATGTTATAGAGGTTTAATAGTCATTTCCAATATTTACATATTTTTTAAATATGTATCCAAATGAAATGTCTCATATACTTTATAGCCAGAGGTTTCCTGGCTTGTAAACAGTACTTCAATGAATGCTTCACCGATTGTTAATATATCTTATGATAATTATTGAAGACATGTAAGTGTTTTATACAAAAACTGATTATTATTTACAATAACCACTGAAAAGGGGGCATTAGAGGCTTAAAAAATACGAGGGTTTGTTTTAAATTCCTAACTTTTCCAATACACATTTTAATCCCTTTTGTGTGCCATATGTTAGAAAAAACAATGCATCTACATTACCCTGTGAGTGTGAAAACAGTTGTTTGGTAATTAAACCACATACTTAGTAATAAATCAGCTATAAAATTGATCTGGTTCCCTTGTATAACAATTTGTACTCCTTTATTTTTCTGTGGTAATGGGGATACAGTAGAACTACATGCCATTCCAACTTGTACTGCATGGGCTAATTCTTTAGGATCGATTCCAAAAGTTTCAACATTTTCTACAATTGTCACCTAAAACAGAATATGTGTTATAAAGTATGATTACACAAAATTAATACAAACAGTTTTTTTGTTATAGTCACAACTCGTTAAGGTAAGACCAACATGCTTTCCTTAAGAGTTTTCGTTACTTTTTTCTACTGCATTCGTAAAATCTGGAGAAGAATGTTAGAACATATAATATGTGACACATACTGTTTAAAAAAGCTAAATCATATGCTCTGTTTAACAAAGGATTGGGAGATTACCTTGAATATTCTAAAACAATTGATGCCAATTAAATTACAAATGAAAGGAACAAATGCTTATGACTTGGATATTCCTGAGGATAGATTTGCAACTAAACATATAAATCTCAATATAAATTGGGGTTGCCAAAAATATGAATGTCTTCTTACATATATGCCACAAACTTTTTTGTCATCCAACATAATATTATAATTTCTAAAGCTGTAATAAAATTATTTGTATATGTAATACAGTATACTCCGGGTAATTGAATACACAAAATGTCAGGTAAAAATATTCCTTTTCCCGGAGTATCTGATTTGCCATAGTCGAATATTTGATGACGAGGGAGACCAGACATTGCGTGAAAGACGATGCTGGATGATTTTATTTGATTATAGTTGTAACTATTGCTGTTACTAGATGTATTACTACATGTTTGTATTACTGTTAGCTCTTGTTTGTATTACATGAAATATATAAACTAGCACATTATAATTGTATAAAACATTAAAATTCCCTTTTTTCTTTAAAATAAACTGGACAGCCCCACAAAGAAAATACCCTTGTTTTCTCAGAATTAACAGGTCAAAATCCATACCTTTTTATTGCTTGATCTTTGTTGCACATCAATTTTAATGCCTTCTACCTTTCCTTTTTGATAAACTGGTGGCTGGCCTTGATATTCTATACACAGTACAGGTTGCATTTTATTTAATATTCTGAAATTTTTACCGCATGTTAGTGAATATTCTAAAACACAGATTAGGTAAAGAATCTTACAAGCTGTTAAAAATTCCTATACTACAAGAGAACATTTTTTGGTGAGGATTTTTTTTGGTGACAAATGAAAACTGCTCCCTGTGTGTGGTCCAGCTTATGCTCCTTTTTTTCATTTTGATAGACAATTTTCCATAATAAAATTTGACCTAAATTGTGGTTTGTCGAAATACCATTTAACGTCATGAAAGCAGACAAACTTTTGTACACAAGCAAAGTCCCTTTAGAAACAAAACTGGCTGACTTTCCCATAGCAAAAGTCAAGGATGATTTGTAACAAGTAAACAGCACAGGCATAGTATAAAAGATGGAAAGGTTATCGTAACTAAATTTTTTCTACTGGATTTTTGTAACAAAAAAGTAAAATAAGGAATAATAAACAAATGCAAGCAAAACATGTACTGCAAGGGGGTTTGACTTGTAGTCTAGTTATCGTAGTTTTGATGTTTAGTCTACCAAATTATTTTCCTATAATTCTTTATAATGGTAATTACAGGATAAAACCTACACATCATGAGACTACAGAGCCTGAATAGGGTTTAATGTCAGTTTTACAAATTTATAGCTATATTATGTCAATAAAGTCGACCACACCCTACCTGCAGAAAGGCTCAAACAGAAGATGACTAACTACCTTAGCTATACAATGATATATTAAACTTACTACCTCTTGTACAGATCTTCCCATGTTAGATGTGTAACATCATTTTCTCCCTTTGATAACACAACTTCTGCAAGTACAGGGTCCAACTGGACACTACTGAAATACCAAATACCAATATTTAAAGTTTTAACTAAAAAAACTTGTGCAAACTAAAACAAAAATGTCACAATAACACCATAGATATTATTTGTGTCTTTGAAATACTGGTAATAACGTTGGTCAATTTATAAAATCTTTTTCATTGTATCCAGAAAAATAACAAAATAAATAAGTAAGATCAGTTATCAGTTATATATTTAATTCATACAACAATGTGTGACTGCAGCAATTTATAACAAATAAAAATTCGGAACTGAATGCAAAATCAAAACAGCCCCATGATAAAGAGTACATGAGCTTTTTACAGCTTAATAGAATGTTTACAAAACATGTGACAATATTAATATAGTGTGATATACAGATAACAAGCATGAGAAAAAAAGCAGAGCAACAAACATAACATTCCTAGTCAGTGAAATATACAAATTTATAAGATCATTTTTATTGGTAAAATTGACCAGCACCAAGTCATGCAAAGTATACCCCCTCGACCAATTTCCGGCTCGGAAAACAGGAAGTAGACTGACTGACCTGGAAAGAGGAGGCATGATACAAGTCATCATGCTAAAGCTGTGCACCAAATTTGAAATCAATCCTTTTAGTAGAAGCCGAGAAATCTATTACTAAAAATTTTCCTATTTTGACCCTTGAAACAGTCTAAGTCGACTGGGAAAACAGGAAATAGATAACTGACTGACCTGGAAAGAGGAGGCATGGTACAACTCATCATGCTAAAGCTGGGCATCAAATTTGAAAACAATCTCTTAAGTAGAAGCCGAGAAATCATTTACAAAAGTTTGCACCGGACGGACAGACAGACAAGGTGATTGCAATATAGCCACCTCTCTTATGAGTGGGGGTGTAATTCAATTGATTAATCTATGAAATAGTTATATACTTTATACAATTTGAAACTTCCTCTTTGGAATTTCTGATAGAAGTGGTGTGCAGAAAGGGGGGGGGGGGTAAATGGAGCAGATGTTATGATGGTTCTGTGTCGCCATTTTAAAAGGCATCCAAAATGTCTACCTGTCTCACATGAATCTTCAGGCATACATTGTAAGAGTTGACTCAGGCATCACCAAGCTCTGTATGTGGCTGACATTATGCTCTTGTAATAATACACATTTAACTACATACAACATGCTTACTAATTTACTTATCATGGTCACATTATACAGTACAGATTTTCTTAAATATTTACCTAAAACTGCTTATAGTAATTAGATTAAACTTAATGCATGCTTACCTTTTGTTGATTTCATTCAGATCATTATTTTTCACATATTCATTGACACAAGTTCTAACATCTGCCATGGTAACAGCACTGCCCTTACTGTAGAATAATAAAATATCTGATTAAATAAAAAATTTACAATTTTCAAACATTACAAGATAAAACTAGAGGATCTCAAAAGCCTGTAAAACTCACCTGAATAACTCAAAATTAGATTTCAGTTAGATGGTATCCAACTCTGTGGGCCCCTTTGACCTTGAGGTGGGAGCAGGACAACTCCCCCCCCCCCCGGAACAATTGTCCTAGGACAACTGCCCCCCATTGGACAATTGCACCCCCTTCCCATATATTTGTCATGTTTTAAAAAATAAAAGAGTACATAAGATGAATTTTTTTTTTATTAAGAACACACAGAAGTAAAACAAACAAAAATATTACAGGGATAACAATCATTTAAATATATTTGTTCAGCACTAATGTCACTTGAGCACTAAGTCCTAAAAGTGAATGTTGCATGCAATACCCCTCAAGAAGTCCGTTACATGTCTGTTGGCATAGTTCTGTACTAGGTTGAGTAGGCAGCTTGCAGTATATTGGTACTTTTTCTCTGTGGGATGACGTCATCTGTTAGAATCTGGGTTAGTTGTACCTGGGGTAATGACTGTTGGCGTTTCAGTTTTCCAAGGAAGTTTCAGATATTTGTATGATGAGAACCAATCAATGACTGGAAACCATGATGCCACCCTTCAATGTTGTTGTTTGTTCTAGGTAGTTCATCAACTGTGCTATGTGCATGTTCCACATGGCAAGGCTGAAACCTGGGTCTCTACGTTGGCATCTGCCCAGTCTACCAATGTAGTTATCTTCAAAATAATCCAATATTTCTCGGCAGTCATCACCTATTTCTTCTTCAAAAGCCTCAAAGGCCTCTACAACATCATCGAGTGGGCAGAAGGCTAGAGCTGGAATCATTTTCACAGAAAGGCTAAAGTCTGGATCTGTTTGGTATCTCTGTTGCAAACCTGTGTCCTGGACCTTTCTGTATATGCACTGGGACAGGTGGAAGAAGCAGCCCTTCATGTCAGCTTATGGAAAAACTCTGTGCATTGCGTGACGTGCACCAATCTCGAAGTCAACCATCAGTGATCTTGGATTAAGTGTTGGTTTTAAGTTAAGGAGCTGCTGGAAGAGTTGGTAGTAAGTCTCCTTGTCCTTGTTGGGATGGAGTGCATACACACAACGCAGGATGTTGTTGTAAACCAAGGCATAATAACTCTGGTGCTCTCTTGAAAGTACCATCAGCAAACCAATGACCAGTTGTAGTGAGTGCTACCATTTTGATTTCAGTTGAGAATATGAGTATCCTGGACCGGTTATTGGTACCACTATCGAAGAGAAGGAACACTTCATCTCTGTGTGTTACTGTGTACTCCGCCGGGATCTCCATGGTAAGTATATCTTGTGGAACCGTTATTGGGTTGCCAGCATCTTTCTTCTGTCGACGTATAACCCGTCTGATGTGTCTGATTGGTGGAAGTTGTGCTGCTGCTGCATCAGAACAGTTGGTTACAGCTGCGCTGATGATTTGCTGTCTTAATTTCCATTGCATCTTTGTGAGCAAGGTTTGGAGCATGAGTGTGAGTGTTTACTGTGCCCAGTACTTCATTTCCCTTTACTTTCAAAGTTCATGGTCAAAGGTCAGCAACACATCACCCTGATATTATCTACACACATACAAAATATCTAAAACCTACCTCAAAAGAAAAAAAGTTATAGCCAGGACACAACTAGTTTCGGATTGACAAACAGACTAATCTTTATAAGGCATCCGCCACTAAGTGGCAGGGCCCTCAAAAACCTTGAATGAATTTTCTTGCAAATTTTGATATTAAATACTTATGTGCATCCATTCCTGAAAAGATGCTTTTCTTTGTATGTCGTGATGTTGAATTTTTAATCAGCAGCAAGAACTCAAGATTACAAGAGAACTACTTTGGCTTTATTTCAGCAAGATTTGATTTGATTTTCTAAGGAAGATTTCTATAATATTTCAAATCAAACTGTTAAGTGATTTGTGAGAAGTAGATTTTTTAAATTCAGCTATGTATTAATCGGCCTGGCAGCCATGTGGAATTTCCAATTGGCTCAACAAAACTCAAAATAATATCTTGATTTTTGCAAAAATTTTGCTTAACTGTGAGTAACAGTTTCAGAGAAGAAGCTGTTTACATCTTTTCCCCATAGGGTCCTATGTTAAGCTTTGTTCCACTGTGGGTGCCATCTTGAATTTTGACTAGCATAACAAAATCAAACTTTGTAGAGGACCGTCTAAGGTACATTTCTGCAATATTTCAAATCAATCTGCCAAACGGTTTGTGAAAAGAAGGTTTTCAATTCTGCCAATCAGAGCAAATTAATGGCAGCCATGTTAAATACTTGATCAGCAACAAAAACTCAAACTTTGTTAAGAACCACCCAGTTTAGTTTGGTTCCAATTGGCCAAGTGGTTTTAGATTGAAATGTGAAAAGTTTACTGCTGCCGGTGACAGACACAAAGTAATAAAAATATTGATTGTTTGTTGTTTAACAGTGATAAAAATAGCTCACAAATTTTTTTTAACCCTTTGGGTCAGGTGAGCTACATGTATAAAACACATTGGTCATTCAAAAACAACAACTTAGGTTGCAAAAGGGACATTCATCAACAGCAATACATCTGTAAGACACATAAAACATTTATAAGAAAAACATACTAAAAAGATTAAGTATAAATGAAAGTAATCATTTTATGAGATCTTAAAATAATTCACCTTTTTCCATTGTCTTTGAATACCGGTAACACAGCAGTAGTTATAGAAAACATTTCGGTCAACCGTGGTGGGATGAACTCTTCATCTGACTGTGTGGGCTGAGAAACTTGAGAATCCACATCAAATGGTGGAACAAAATCTCTTAATCTGTAAATACAGAGTAACTACTGAATTTGTCTATAGTCAATTAGTAATCCAACAACACATAAATACCTCATGTGTGTGGTGGCTAGTATATATTTCAATATTTATGTTTCTGCCAGCAGGGTGTGTTCAACTCCAACCTTCACTGACAAACTCTCGCCAGAACCAAAAGAATTAATCAGGCAAACAATATTTATTAAAGTGATAATGTTTTGAATAAACTCGTAATAACACGTAGTTTTTCAGTTTGTTTGTTTACTTTGGTTTTAATAATAAATAATGTAAAATACTTTGATAATCTTATTAAACTGAATGAATCAAATGAGTATTGTATGAAACATAGCAAAACCCCAAAAAACCTGTCCAAACAACAAGAGTCAAAAGTCAGGGGATGAATGTGTATTGAGACAAACTTGTACAACACGAAACAAGAACCAAACACACACCAGAGGCTCTTAAGAGCCTGTATCGCTCACCTGATTTTATAGGAAATGAAGATGGCATTTCCCTGATGTTAAAGTTAGTCCTGTAATTTTCAATAAACTTTAATTAGGACCATCCAAACAATATAACTAGAAAGCTTTGTTTCATTGGTTAACCGGTTGTATAGAGAAGATTTTTTTTATTTGCCCATAGGGTCCAATGTTAAACTAAGTCCTGCGGCTGTGGTGGGCATTTTGAATTTCCAATTGCCATAAAAAACATAAACTTTATAAAGGACCATCCAAACAATATTGCTAGTAAGTTTTTGTTTCAATTGATTAACCGGTTTCAGAGAAGAAGCCTTTAAAAACTTTTTCCCATAGGGTCCTATGTTAAACTAAGTCCTGCGGTAGCGGCCATTTTGAATTTCCAATTGCCATAAAAAACATAAACTTTATAGAGGACCATCCAAACAATATTGCTAGTAAGTTTTTGTTTCCATTGATTAACCGGTTTCAGAGAAGAAGCCTTTAAAAACTTTTTCCCATAGGATCCTATGTTAAACTAAGTCCTGCGGTAGCGGCCATTTTGAATTTCCAATTGCCATAAAAAACATAAACTTTATAGAGGACCATCCAAACAATATTGCTAGTAAGTTTTGTTTTGATTGGTTAAACGGTTTCAGAGAAGAAGCCCTTTCAAACTTTTTTCTCGTAGGGTTGAATGTTAAACCAAGTCCTGCGGTGGTGGCCATTTTGAATTTCCGATTGGGATAAAAAAACATCAACTTTATAGAGGACCATCCAAACAATATTGCTAGTAAGTTTTGTTTCCATTGGTTGACCGGTTTCAGAAAAGAAGCCTTTCAAACTTTTTCCCATAGGGTCCTATGTTGCGGTGGCAGCCATTTTGAATTTCCAATTGCCATAAAAAACACAAACTTTATAGAGGACCATCTAAACAATATTGCTAGTAAGTTTTTGTTTCCATTGATTAACCGGTTTCAGAGAAGAAGCCTTTTAAAACTTTTTCCCATAGGGTTCTATGTTAAACTAAGTCCTGCGGTGGCGCCATTTTGAATTTCCAATTCCCATCAAAAACACAAACTTTATAGAGGACCATCCAAACAATATTGCTAGTAAGTTTTGTTTTGATTGGTTAAACGGTTTCAGAGAAGAAGCCCTTTTAAACTTTTTTCCAATAGGGTCCTATGTTAAACTAAGTCTTGAGGTGGCGGCCATATTGGTTTACCAATCAAAATAAAAAACACAAACTTTGTAAAGGTCCATCCAATGAACATTATGGCCAAGTTTGGTTTCAATTGGCCAAGTGGTTTCAGAGAAGAAGATTAAAATGTAAAAAGTTTGCAGACGCTGACGACGACGACGACGGACGCAAAGTGATAACAATAGCTCACATGACCCTTTGGGTCAGGTGAGCTAAAAAACAGAATTGAGCAACCAATAAAAAACAAATGCTCCAGACAAGAAAGCATTGCCTGCTTTTAATTAGACGCTGGTTGAATTACTCATCGTCTTGTCTAAAAAAAGAAAAAAAGCCATAAATAGGATAAACTACAGATGACTCAGCAAAAATATCTAATCATATGTGAGAGATGGATTTCCATAACAATCATTTAAGTCATAATGACAGCCATAGAATAAAGAGATAACATCAATCTAGGACAACAAACCCTTGTCAGTGACTGGTGTAGAAAATAGGAATACCAAATGCAGGAGCTAGCATAGAATGTCAATTGTGAAATGTACACACCATACGCCATAGCTTCTGGAATGTTGCTATTGATGAACTCAACACTGACAATTCAAAAGTTGAGTTCGTATTGTCTAGTTTGTAGAATAAACGGTGCTAATGATTTCTATTAGTATGTCTAAGTAAGATGCTGACCTAAGAGTATTTGGTGATGTCTCTTATTTCAGTAGGTAGAGTATATGCAAATAGTCACAGAATTTCACATTTTTTTGGGAGAAAACATCAATACAGTTATTGTTATAACACATTTTCAGCAATTTTTGAGCTATTTATTTTGTTGAATTGAATATTAAATTTTATTGCTGGAATAAGCCAGATTACTAGTGGAATTCACTTATTATAGACAAGCACCCATAAAAATTATTTACAAATGCAACACATTTAACAAACTTGTAAAAACATTTGTAGACAAATTTTAATTCATTGCAGCTTTACCACACATTAAAATAGAATTAAAGAGATTGTGGTGAGTGTCAATCATATGCTTAGTTTCAACTGTAATTTATTGTTTAAGAGTAAAAAATCTTGAAGTCACATCATTATGTTGCTTTTTCATGATGCGGAATTTGTATATACTTTTTGTTATAACCAGATAAAATCTTATTACTAGAAGTGTATTTTTGTACATTGAAAAGAATTTTATGTAAATCTATTAAAGAATGTATGATATAGCCATAGTTCTGGTAATCAATGTAGATCTTATCTAGACACCTACTGAGTTTTGTCTATTTCAACAACACTATCAGCACCTTTGGAGAGTTCCTTTACTTTTATATAACCATCTTTCTGCATCTTTTGTAAGAACTTCAACAGCTGTAAAATATCAATTAGTAATATTTTTTAAATATTAAAAGAATCTTTTGCCTCAAATTTGAAAAATAATCTGCCAGTATGACATTAAAACAAGAAACTGTCACTTAAAAAACAATTACATGTAATTTTATTGTATTGACTAAATTCAAATACATGTATATTCTCATGACATTTTTCATTTGCTTTGTAAACAAACTAGAATATACAAGTATTTCATATGACCCTGTACAAGGAATAAAATGGATAGTCAAATCCTTCTTGCTTACTTATTTATAATAAACATGGAATAATCATCAATTTTCAAATATTCTGTAAAATATATACTAAATACATGTATATGCAGTGTGACAATGTTGTTTATGTTTTTTATTGCCAAATACTTCTTACAGAATACATAAAAATACAATTTACCATAAATTAAGGCTCATTTGCAGGTATAGCCACTAAATTGATAAAAAGGTCGTGAACTGAAAGGCCTTCAATGCAATAATTAGCAATCAGCTAAATTATAATTATGCAAGCCAGTAACTTTGCAACATGCATGTCGGTACTGATCGAGGGATTTAAACTACAAATGAAAAAAACATTTACTGTTCTATAGATTACTGAAGGAATATCTGTTTGTTTCAGTTTTAGATTTAAGCAGAATTCATCCTTTAATGGCTTGCCACTTATAAATACATTTGTACGTCTTTTTTTGATTGAAATAAACATGACTTAAAACAGGTAATGAATACAAAATTTAGGTAAACAGTTAATTAACAGGTACAACTGAGTTAGGGAATTCTATTTATAAGTCTGCTGGGGAGTGGGTAGATATTTAAATGCTGTAACATGGGTTGTGGGTAATGAATTGTTATACTACTATTAGATACTATAGTATAGCAAACATATGAAAAAAAGTATTTGGTTGTGGCTCTATATCCATTCTACCCTTCCATATATTATCTAATGGAATAACCCTTTGTGACCAATATTGAAATATTCTAGAATGAATAAAACTTCATTCAGTTTTTGTTTTACCTTTTTATAGCTTGATTTCTTTATATCCAGTAATTTTCCTGAAGGGCTGTAAATAATTAAAGATCTGTTACTTACTGTATATTTTTTACTTATTGCATTATCATAAATATAATAGACTGCATGATATACATTTTTTCTATTATTCATTAACATAAAACATAATATTAAGGTATGAATGTTTCAGTTTCGAACTTCAATTTCTCTCAGATAATTTTTCACCCTGGCACAACCATAATTTTGGCAAAAAGAGTGAACATTTAATTTGCTTACAAATATTTATTATGTCATACAACAACAGATTACTGTTAGCTTTTCATTTGGTTCATATTATTTGTATTTTCTATCATCTAAAAAGCTATTGTTTTTTACTTTGTGGCCACCCATATTACATCTAAATATTACTAGAGAAACATCAGTGACTTCACATAGAATAAATTCTGTAAAGGACCATCCCAGTACACAACCAGAGGCTCTTAAGAGCCTGTATCGCTCACCTGATTTTATAGGCAATGAAAATGGCATTTCCCTGATGTTAAACTGGCCTGTAATTTTCAATAAACTTTAAAGAGGACCATCCAAACAATATTGCTAGAAAGTATAGTTCCATTGGTTAACCTGTTTTATAGAGAAGAAGATTTTTTTTTTAAATTTTCCCATAGGGTCCTATGTTAAACTAAGTCCTGTGGTGGTGGCCATTTTGAATATCCAATTGGCAATAAAAAACATAAACTTGAAAGAATACCATCCAAACAATATTGCAAGTAAGCTTTGTTTCAATTGGTTAATTGGTTTCAGAAAAGAAGCCTTTTAAACTTTTTCCCATAGGGTCCTATGTTAAACTGCATCCTGAGTTGGTGGCCATTTTGAATTTCCAATTGTCATAAAAAACATAAACTTTATAGAGGACCATCCAAACAATATTGCTAGTAAGTTTTGTATACATTGGTTAACCGGTTTCAGAAAAGACGCCTTTTTAAACTTTTCCCCATGGGGTCCTATGTTAAACTAAGTCCCGCAGTAGAGTCCATTTTTATTTTCCCATTGGCATAAAAAACATAAACTTGATAAAGGACCATCCAAACAATATTGGTAGTAAGTTTTGATTCAATTGGTTAACCGGTTTCAGAGAACAAGCCATTTTAAACTTTTTTCCTTTAGGGTCCAATGTTAAAAAAAGTCCTGCAGTGGTGGCCGTTTTGAATTTCCCATTGGGATAAAAAAAAAAAAAACTTTATCGAGGAACATCCAAACAATATTGCTATTAAGTTTTGTTTCCATTGGCTAACCAGTTTCAGAGAAGAAGCCTTTTAAACTTTTTCCCATAGGGTCTTATGTTTAACTAAGTCCTGTCCTGTGTTGGTGGCCATTTTGAATTCCCAATTGTCATAAAAAACACAAACTTTATAGAGGACCATCCAAACAATATTGCTATTAAGTTTTTGTTTCCATTTGTTAACCTGTTTCAGAGAAGAAGCCATATTGGTTTTCCAATCTAAATAAAAAACACAAACTTTGTAAAGTTCTATCCAATGAACATTATGGCCAAGTTTGGTTTCAACTGGCCAAGTGGTTTCAGAGAAGGTTAAAATGTAAAAAGTTTACAGACGCCTACAACGACACAACGACGGATGCAAAGTGATAACAATAGCTCACATAACCCTTAGGGTCAGGTAAGCTTGAAAAGGAAGCACCCACAATCGATTTCTCTAATATTTGGTTCCATTTAATTTAGATCAAGCATCTGTTATATATAAGATAGTATATAGGATATAGAGAAGATATATAACAGTATAGTTCTAGCCAGTTCTTGGCAACAGTCAGTATAGTACAAGCCAGTTCTTGGCAACAGTCAGTATAGTACTAGCCAGTTCTTGGCAGCATTCAGTATAGTACTAGCCAGTTCTTGGCAACAGTCAGTATAGTACAAGCCAGTTCTTGGCAGCATTCAGTATAGTACTAGCCAGTTCTTGGCAACAGTCAGTATAGTACTAGCCAGTTCTTGGCAACAGTCAGTATAGTACTAGCCAGTTCTTGGCAACAGTCAGTATAGTACAAGCCAGTTCTTGGCAGCATTCAGTATAGTACTAGCCAGTTCTTGGCAACAGTCAGTATAGTACTAGCCAGTTCTTGGCAACAGTCAGTATAGTACTAGCCAGTTCTTGGCAACAGTCAGTATAGTACTAGCCAGTTCTTGGCAACAGTCAGTATAGTACTAGCCAGTTCTTGGCAACAGTCAGTATAGTACTAGCCAATTCTTGGCAACAGTCAGTATAGTACTAGCCAGTTCTTGGCAACAGTCAGTATAGTACTAGCCAATTCTTGGCAACAGTCAGTATAGTACTAGCCAGTTCTTGGCAACAGTCAGTATAGTACTAGCCAGTTCTTGGCAACAGTCAGTATAGTACTAGCCAATTCTTGGCAACAGTCAGTATAGTACTAGCCAGTTCTTGGCAACAGTCAGTATAGTACTAGCCAGTTCTTGGCAACAGTCAGTATAGTAGTAGCCAGTTCTTGCCAACAGTCAGTATAGTACTAGCCAGTTCTTGGCAACAGTCATCAGGGCTCACGCTGGGTCAAAATTATAGGGAGAAGTCAATTCTCTTTTGGGTGGTTGACAGGGAGAAGTGCTGATAGAACAGGGAGAAGTGGGTGGACAACAGGGAGAAGTTGCATTATATATCGCGAAAGCGTCATGTTTTCGTTGTTTTTTTTTTTTAAATAAGTGTAGGCATTTGCATTCTTATTGTTATATGTTTTTTTAGCAGTTTAATTTATTGAGGACAAAGTATTAAAGATTTGATTAACAATTCAGTATACTTATTTCACACATTTTCATAATTACATGTATTAAACATAACAATAATAAAAGAATAAACTGTCACAAAACTGTTCATTAAAATAAATGTTTCTTTGTCATTGGTATACAAATTGATTGCATTATAATTAAGTACTATAAGAACTAGAAGTAGAAAATTACATCATTGTGACACATATATTATATTATGTAAAATGGTAAAATTCACTATTATATTTTTTTTACTTAAATTTGTTTAAAGTAACTGCCAAACTACTTTTTTTACTACATTTCTGTCATTGCAATACTCATTTCATACCTTTCATCGTAGTACATTTGCAATCTCCGGTACCAAATTCATATCCGCTCTGGAAAATTTAATATTTTTGCACTGAACTGGTTTTCCATCATATTTTAAACCTACGCTTTATATACTTAATACAAATTAAACAGGTACCAGTTGACTTTGTGGCGCGTAAACATAATAAACATGACGCTGTATCAAAACTACATCGATTCTTACCAAAATGGGAATAAAATTTTAAAGGCGACATTATGCGATTCTACAAATGATAGGGCGACTTCACTTCGCTTTGGAAGATGATGGAGGGCGAAGTTGGACCACGATAAAGCGACTTCTTTGCCCGAGTCGCCCTCCAACGCGAGCCCTTGTCATTATAATTCAATTCAGTTCTTCGCAACAGTCAGTTTAGTTCTATTTAGTTCTTGGAAAAAGTCAGTATAGTACTAGCCAGTCTTAACAACAGTCAATATAGTACTAGCCAGTTCTTGGCAACAGTCAGCATAGTTCTATTCAGTTCTTGGGAACAGTCAGTTTAGTTCTAGCCAGTTCATTGGCAACAGTCAGTATAGTACTAGCCATTTTTTGGCAACAGTAGGTATAGTTCTAGCCATTATTCCAACTAAATCTTACCAGTATTTGACCATGTGATTCTTAAAGAAAGCACTAGTAAGCAGAGGTAGATCAGAATTCTTCACAGATAATTTTAATGCACACTTAAAACAAATATCCAGCAATTCATCCATGCTTTCTGAAAAATTGATAAAAAAAACAACTATAAATTAGATGTGGCAAAATGTAAAAGTTTATTTATTTGTAATTCTCATTTATAAACACATCAGTATGTTTCATTGACAACTGATAATTTCTTTTGTTTTGCATATTTTACAAGTATTTTTAATTTTTAAATTTTTATTTGTAGAAAAAACCAGACCAGCCATTGGTAAACTTAACTTAACTGAAACCTGAGTAATCTAAAAGATTCTGACAAAAATCATGTTTTCATAGCACAATTCCATGTGCCAGAAATTTTAGATTTACTAAGTAACAGGTTTTCTTATATAATTCACTGTACAAATTTTGATGCATAACATACCAACTGGGTTGACAGTTTCATCTGTGTGACAAGTGTCCCCTATATCTTCTGTCATACTTTGTGCCTCATCATTTTTTAGAACTAAACTCTGTAAACTTTCGCTGCATTCTAAAACATTTTCTTCCTCTTGAACTGTTCTTATAATGGTGGTTTCCCTTGATTCTAAATTTCCATCTACCTCACAGATATTGTTTACAGGCAAATTCAACACTCTGTCAGCTCCTTCATTTTCAACAGATGTGTCTTCATGCAACCCTGTATCACCATTACTATCTGTGATTACAATATTATCAGGGATCATAGGGGGTTGGGATTTATCTCCAAATGCCCTACAATGAAAGTGATATATGAAACAAAAACAGATTCAGAGAAATCAGAGTAATTTCTTTAGTTACATATACATATTATCACTCAATGCAGTCAAACTTGTCTTAGCAAGCCCCTCCATATAACAACTTCCTGTGTTATCTGACTTTATTTATTCCTTCCCAACATTTTCCCATTCATTTTACCTTTATATAACAACTCCCTGTGTTATGTTAAAGTGTTTGCCATCCTTTTTATTGAGAAATTCTGTGTAAAACACCCATGAAAACTCTAAACATTTCTAAACAAGTGTGGACACAGAAAAACGTCTCGCCTGCATTCCGCATCAGTAACGAAAATAAATTTCGTCATAAGCATTACGTAAATAGCATTAAATATCAGCAGCAGCCTGTATACAAAATATTGTCACCATACCCTGCATAGTTACAGGGGAACAGCCGTAACCCAAAAACTTTAACGTAGTCGCTGGACCGTGAAATTGAGGTCAAGGTCAGGTGGAACCTACCAGACAGTCATGTACTATTCATCAGCAACCTATACACCAAATATTGTCATCCTACCATGTGTAGTTATAGAGGAACTGTCGTAACCCAAAAACTTTAACGTAGTCGCTGGACAGTGAAATTGAGGTCAAGGTCAGGTGACACTTACCAGACAGTCATGTACTAGTCATCAGCAACCTATACACCAAATATTGTCATCCTACCATGCATAGTTACAGAGGAACTGTCGTAACCCAAAAACTTTAACGTAGTCGCTGGACCGTGAAATTGAGGTCAAGGTCAAGTGACACCTACCAGATAGTCATGTACTAGTCATCAGCAACCTATACACCAAATATTGTCATCCTACCATGCATAGTTACAGAGGAACTGTCCTAACCCAAAAACTTTAACGTAGTCGCTGGACCGTGAAATTGAGGTCAAGGTCAGGTGACACCTACCAGACAGTCATGTACTAGTCATCAGCAACCTATACACCAAATATTGTCATCCTACCATGCGTAGTTACAGAGGAACTGTTGTAACCCAAAAACTTAACGTAGTCACTGGACCGTGAAATTGAGGTCAAGGTCAGGTGACACCTACCGGACAGTCATGTACTAGTTATCAGCAACCTATACACCAAATATTGTCATCCTACATTGCGTAGTTACAGAGGAACTGTCGTAACCCAAAAACTTTAACGTAGTCGCTGGACCGTGAAATTGAGGTCAAGGTCAGGTGACACCTACCAGACAGTCATGTACTAGTCATCAGCAACCTATACACCAAATATTGTCATCCTACCATGCGTAGTTACAGAGGAACTGTTGTAACCCAAAAACTTTAACGTAGTCACTGGACCGTGAAATTGAGGTCAAGGTCAGGTGACACCTACCAGACAGTCATGTACTAGTCATCAGCAACCTATACACCAAATATTGTCTTCCTACCATGCGTAGTTACAGAGGAACTGTTGCAACCCAAAAACTTTAACGTAGTCACTGGACCGTGAAATTGAGGTCAAGGTCAGGTGACACCTACCAGACAGTCATGTACTAGTCATCAGCAACCTATACACCAAATATTGTCATCCTACCATGCGTAGTTACAGAGGAACTGTCGTAACCCAAAAACTTTAACGTAGTCACTGGACCGTGAAATTGAGGTCAAGGTCAGGTGACAGGTGACTGACTGGCAAATACTCATCATAAGCTACCTCTGGACCAAATTTGATGGACCTAGGGCTTGGGCTTACAAAGATATGAAGCAAGATGTCAAGTGTTTACGCCGCCGCCGCCGCCGCCGAATTCCCATACATATGTCTCGACTCCAGCGACTTTCGTCGAAGGCGAGACAAAAATTAATAAACACAGCCTGATAAAATGGTGACTTTTAGACCACCAAGCTTCTTTGAAATGTTAAACTAAAGTGTAAATATGGGCAGCCCTTTTTGCAAAAACTTTACAAAATTTTAGAAACAGACAGCAAGCCTAAAACAGACACAAAAACAAAACAAGTGTGGACACAGAAAAACGTCTCGCCTGCATTCCGCATCAGTAACGAAAATAAATTTCGTCATAAGCATTACGTAAATAGCATTAAATATCAGCAGTGGCCTGTATACAAAATATTGTCACCATACCCTGCATAGTTACAGGGGAACAGCCGTAACCCAAAAACTTTAACGTAGTCCCTGGACCGTGAAATTGAGGTCAAGGTCAGGTGGAACCTACCAGACAGTCATATACTATTCATCAGCAACCTATATACCAAATATTGTCATCCTACCATGCGTAGTTACAGAGGAACTATCGTAACCCAAAAACTTTAACGTAGTCGCTGGACCGTGAAATTGAGGTCAAGGTCAGGTAACACCTACCAGACAGTCATGTACTAGTCATCAGCAACCTATACACCAAATATTGTCATCCTACCATGTGTAGTTACAGAGGAACTGTCGTAACCCAAAAACTTTAACGTAGTCGCTGGACCGTGAAATTGAGGTCAAGGTCAGGTGGCACCTACCAGACAGTCATGTACTAGTCATCAGCAACCTATACACCAAATATTGTCATCCTACCATGCGTAGTTACAGAGGAACTGTCGTAACCCCAAAACTTTAACGTAGTCGCTGGACCGTGAAATTGAGGTCAAGGTCAGGTGACACCTACCAGACAGTCATGTACTAGTCATCAGCAACCTATACACCAAATATTGTCATCCTACCATGCATAGTTACAGAGGAACTGTCGTAACCCAAAAACTTTAACGTAGTCGCTGGACCGTGAAAATGAGGTCAAGGTCAGGTGACACCTACCAGACAGTCATGTACTAGTCATCAGCAACCTATACACCAAATATTGTCATCCTACCATGCGTAGTTACAGAGGATCTGTCGTAACCCAAAAACTTTAACGTAGTCGCTGGACCGTGAAATTGAGGTCAAGGTCAGGTGACACCTACCAGACAGTCATGTACTAGTCATCAGCAACCTATACACCAAATATTGTCATCCTACCATGCGTAGTTACAGAGGAACTGTCGTAACCCAAAAACTTTAACGTAGTCGCTGGACCGTGAAATTGAGGTCAAGGTCAGGTGACACCTACCAGACGGTCATGTACTAGTCATCAGCAACCTATACACCAAATATTGTCATCCTACCATGAGTAGTTACAGAGGAACTGTCGTAACCCAAAAACTTTAACGTAGTCACTGGACCGTGAAATTGAGGTCAAGGTCAGGTGACAGGTGACTGACTGGCAAGTACTCATCATAAGCTACCTCTGGACCCAATTTGATGGACCTAGGGCTTGGGCTTACAAAGATATGAAGCAAGATGTCAAGTGTTTACGCCGCCGCCGCCGCCGCCGCCGCCGCCGGATTCCCATACATATGTCTCGCCTCCAGCGACTTTCGTCGCAGGCGAGACAAAAACAGACATAAAATTTTACTAACAGACATTTTTAGAAACAGATGGACAAAATTTGAGAACTAACAGATGCTCAAGGTTGTGAAGATGCTTTATAGAGAGTCCCTAATCTGTGGAGTGGTGAAAAAACCAGAGGGTTTTTTTTATATATTTTTGGCTGTAACTTTTGAACTGATAAACATATCAATGTTATTTTAACAGATTCTGAAAGATAATAACAATTTCTGGGTAATGAATATTAAAGGATTTAAATTATCTTCATTTAAATTATTTAATACTTGATCGGAAGGGTTTTCCTCTACTAAAATTGAACACGATTTTTTTTAACTTTTTTGGTTATAAATTGTGTTTAACTTATTGAACCTAGTCAAAATGTGGTATGGCTTTATAGATGGACTGTCCATTCTTAAATCTTGCTAGTTAAAATACATATAGCCTTGTTGTTTCACCAAGGAAGATTTACAATTATTAAAAAGTCAGCTAATCACAAACTAGAACTGCCAAAGGTGACTGACTAATGTATTTTCATCGTACCAAGAAGATATGAAAAATTGTACATATACAACTGAAATTACCTGTGGCCTTGTGAGCTCATAACATCCATATTAAAGTTATATAGTATCAATATGTTTTTTAAAGGAAATAACTATGAAGAAATGCATGTGCAGCTTTCATTCTTAATTTCTATTTTTCATGTTCTATACAAGAAACCTTTCTGCCATGAGCAAAACTACTGACTCTCATTAAGATTTTCAGACAATGACAGACTATGATAGAAATACATTGTACAAAATGCTTGAATTAACAGCTGGTTGTCAGAAAGAAAAATATTTATTTAGAGTTACATTTACTTCAGACATTTATTAAGATATACAAAAAAATTTGTAAATTTTAAGAAAATTCTTTGCATTAAACATGTATCTAGCTTTTCCATTATTATTCTGATCTTTATCTTATAATTAAATTTTTGTTTGTATTACACATACCATAATTCATCACCAAAGATATGTACCACCTGTACACCTTTACCTCGCATGGCTGAGTCAAACATGTCACTTCCTGACAATGCTGCTCTACCTACTGCTACAGGTGCTCTACAATAAAATATAACTTCCTAATAAAATACATACATTAACAAAGTTAAATTTTCAAAGAGAAAATATTTAATTTACAAACAAAACATTCAAATTTTGTTGAACATTTGTCTGAGTAATTACTTGTACATGTATGCTTAAGATTGAAATCATAATAATACATAAATAGCATATCTCATATAAAAGAAGATTAAAATTAATGTTAAAAATTACTGTTGATACCAGTATGGATCCTAGATTGTTTTTATTGACATATACAAATATCACAACTTTTAAAAGGATGATTTTTACATAAAAAATTATGTTTATAATGTCACTCAACATATAATCTATCTTCATATTATATTTTATAGAAATGTCCTGAATAAAGCTGAAATACTGTCTGCTGGAAATTAAACATAAATCAATCAATCATAAAGTATACAAAAATCCATTTAAATATAAACCAGCAGTCAATAAGATGTCTTACATGATTGTATACTTACCAACAAAATACAATGTAATACTGGTATGCAAATTAAATTGTAAAAACTTATTTGTATCTTCAGGTACAATGCTAATAGACTCACTTATTGCCAAGAAGACAAACACAACAGAGGTCTCCTTTTTGAAGCTTTCCAAATGTATATGGAGTTACCTCCCCTTCAACAACAACCCCAGGCAGCATCAGATCTGTACAACAAAAGAAGAAATTATGGTTTTCAAATTTTACTTATTTTTAAATCCATAATGAAGAAATAATAATTCTTTTTTTTTCTGTACAAAACTCTTAAGTCTATGACAAGACAATTTAAAACATGACAGAGATATTTCTGTTATAAAATGTTTGTTAGCAAAATGACTTTTTACCTGCACCTCCTTTTAATTTTGAAAACACCGGTGGCCAAGTTCTGAAAACTGGCAAGAGTTCTGGGAATTTCCACAAAGTATAAATAGTTGGTATAAGTTCTTTGAATGCCTCAATGAAAACAGGGTTCTTTTGAACACAATACAGAACTAAGCTTTCCCCAGAGTGGGTGTAAATTTTAGCTACTGTCATGTCATCTTTTGCTGGAATTATCTGGAGTAAATCATCTGGAGATAACCCAGGGAAGAGTTTTCCAATGTAATTTCTGATTTTTTTCCTGTCAATAAAAATAAAAGAATTCCATAAAGTAAAATGTACATGTATAACACATAAGAAATTGACATTAAATTGCCAACACTAATCTAAGATAGTTATAATCAATCAAAATAACTATTGGTACAATTATAACTAAACATGTTCATCCTAACAGTACATACATATCCAAACAGAGTTCAAGTAGTCATATTTACAATATGCAAAACTGAACATGGATTAAAGATAAATGTTTGACAGCTGAGCTTCATGCCATTTTTAAAACAGGTCTTTTTTGTCACGTTGCAGCATATATTATTTTTGTTGTGAAACCTCAGTTATTATCGGATTACGTATCATAAAATATGAGCAGGTTTTCGGAAAGAAGGCTGAAATTTTGTATAGTCAAAATACAATGACCTGTCAGGTATTTTCTACCTATTGGTCAACCAATTCTTAATACAGATAACAACTGTTTAGAAAACTGCTTCATTCTGTTTTCTTTAAAGCTCTTTATCAGAGATAGCTTAGACATTTAAATTGCAGCTACTCATGTGTGACCCAGGTAACTTTTAAACAAATTACTCATAATACCCTATGGCAATCTCTCCAACAAAGTTACCTAAGAGATTATAAGAAATTAACAACGAATATTTAAAGATTTTTCGATACACTCAAAAGTTGTAAAGGGAAATAATTTTAACATTTTTGTTTTCTTTTTAGTGACATATCAGACCCAGAGTTGACAGATTCGTATGTAGAAGACCAGCCCGTCACCTTTGAGATAATAGAGACTGGTACCATTCGCAGGGCAAAGAGACTTGTCAGTAGTGATGGCTCCTCATACACAGTGAAAGTATATTAATCAGGGCTCACCACACTGGGCGAAGTGGGCGACAAAGTCGCCCCACTAGGACCTAAAGTCGCCCTAAGGCGCCTCAAAAGCGAAGTCGAAGTCGCCCTGTCATTTCTCTTAAGTCGCCCGATGGTTCGCATAAGATACTTGTAAATCTGGTCCAAATACTTCACTCTGACTACCAATTTATCAGTGAATGTGTAATTCCAATAAAAAACGGCAAACAATATGCGTATTTAACATATTTTCAAACGATTTACGTCTTTCAAATGTATTACGCGCCATTTGTTTATTTACCGGATGTGACTAATTACCGGAAGTGAACTACGAAGAAAAGTAATGTACAACGGCCCATAATTAAAAATCGTAATATTTTTGATAAACAAACACTTTTAATTGGTTTCAAACTTCAGTTCTTTCAAAGAGAATGTACTTTAACAATTTTCTTTGATAAGTATTTGAGCTTTACTTGAAAGAATAAAGATGTATAGTAATTATTGACATCATGATAAGTTCTGTAGATGGGTGTCCCTGTGAAGCAATTTGGATCAGTACAACTTTGATAAATGATAAAGGTTATGTGCTGTTTGATATTGCATACCATGAATAATAACGAAAAAGAAAGAAAAAACTGAATCTTAGTGTGTTATGGTTTTAAAACACAAGAGAAATAATCCTGGAAATTGATGTAAATAATGAAAAATGTATGTAACTACTGCGAAATTACTTATTTGTACGGTCCCCCTGACTTCTCCCTAGTGTCTCCTGAAGTCTCCCTATCAGGGCCTGACTTCTCCCTGTTTTGCTGCCAGGGAGAAGTCACTTCTCCCTACTTTTTTAGAGTGTGGTGACCCCTGATTAATAGGTTAAATTGGTAAACTTTTAACCGTACCGTAAATGATTTTATGAAAACAGCACTTCTTCAATATAAATAAAACCTTTCAACTATGTTGGTTTATTTGATAAACAATGCACATATATAACTTTATGTTTTAGAACTCTACAGCCAAGACCATCAACTGGTGTTGCAGCGTTCATAACAAGTCTGTTTGGTGTAAAGCTACAGTAATGCAACGTGGGGATATTTTTGTACGTGGTGGTTCAGCCCACTTCTCCCTGTTCTATCCTCACCTTTTCTTGTCAGCCACCCAAAAAAGAAGTGACTTCTCCCTATAATTTTGACCCAGTGTGAGCCCTGTATTACAACAATCTAATCAGAGGTCGCGTTAACGCCAAATATTGCGTTTTTTACGCAATTTAAAAAAATTCCACGCAAAAATATTATACCCTGCGTGCAAATGCACGCAAGGATAGAAAGTAAGAAAGAACGAATTGTAACTGAAACAGGGTTTAGTCAATGAAATAGTAAATTAAATCACTTTAATTTGGTTGTAACCTCTTTTTTGTTGGTCAAAAAGTTGCAGATACAGTGTTTTTCATCTTGATTTTAAAGCCAATGTCGGCTAAACAGTTGCATCAAGGAATTTTGTTTTCGTTTATAAATAGAAATGGTAATGATGAAAGTAAGGGAATTCTCAAAATGTATTATAGGAGAAAAAAATTAAAGATCGCAGATTGCAACTTAGAACTGATATGAACCTAGCTGTTGTTCCTTTCAAATATTCAAATTAAAATTTTATTTATCCAAATAATAAGTTAAACATTTTGAAATCAGCTGATGTAGTTCTTACGAAATCGGATGGAACGTTTAAACACACATTCTGAGAAAGTCCCCTATAATAATTATTTATATCAACCAATAAGATCTTTACAATGGTCAATACACAACATTTTCTCTCGTTGAATAAAACAGTGAAGACGATATTGCATTAATTTAATATTGAACAATCAAACCTTTAAATAAAACAATATCAAATTGATCTGAAACAGAAGAGTAATATACTTAACCTTACAAACCAATACGCATGTGTATGTCATATTGTGTTTTGGGTCACGCTAATTTCAACGACTTGCACGCAGATTTTTACCATTACTGCGTTTTTTTAACGCAGAAATTTATAGCCTAGCGCGACCACTGATCTAATTTTAGAATTAATAAAAGCTGATGAATTTTTTTGGTTTGTTTTTTTCTGCTTTTGTGTTTTTTATTTTATTTATTTTTTTTTTATTGTCATTGTGTTGTTTTATTTTTTATTATTTTTTTTTATTAAATACATCAATGTATTGATATATCAACGTAGTGCCAGTGTCTCGAACAGACAAATTGCCAATTTGCGTCCTAGGAAAGTCATATACAAGATCATATCTGTGTCGACATTTGTTCACTAATTAGAGTAGTGGTGCGACAAGGATAGTATATCATTAGATTCCAGTCCCATTGATTTATAGGTTCCTGATAGAGGCGAATGGGGGGATGGTGGTTAAGTGATATTTCTGTGGTGTAATTGTAAATTAAATATGCCTTTTTTATTCGTTAGTTACTTTATTACCTAATGTTGAACTTTGATGAAAGGTGAAAATACATAATAAATAGAGAACCCATGGTTTTATGTGGACCTCTTTTAGTTTTACATACATTCATACATATGTATTTCAATTTTTAAGTCGTTCCGTTACTGTTTGATAGGTTTGTTCTACCTTTCTGACCCTTTTATTGCTGTTTGAGTTTTTACTCTAAATGGTCTGTGGAACATGTTGTGTATGTTTTAAAATTTATTACGCTCGGTGTTGGTTTTGTTGTCTTTCTAGAAATATTGCGCAATATCCGGTGCACATAGTTGTCGGAAAAGCATTAATGTTTTATTTAAAAGTCTAAAATATTTTGTACAGAATAATCATATGTTTTATTTATCACAGCAAAATTTGAAATTATTCTAAAATCGGCATATTTTTACGACATTCTACCAATGTTAGATTAGCATCCAATTAAATTGAATGTTACAAATCATTGTAGGGATTGTTACCTTGGTGAGGATCGGTGCGTCAAAATGGTGGCTAAGTTTTAAACGGATATAATTTGGTGTTAGTTCTATTCATCAAACCCAACCATGACTGATATATTGTGCAAATGGCTCAATGACGAGCTTAAATTGTCACAAAAAGTCGGTAAGAACAATTTTGCAAGTCCCGTTTATCACCCAATTTCTATATGATCATTAGTATTGTTTTATAAACAGACATTTATGACATTTGGCTTTGCATGTTTGGAGGCTAACCTAAATCCAGTTCACTTGCTCAAGTTCCCACTAGTATCTGTTTGTCAAATGTCCATACTTTACTTTAATGTTATTTTAATTTAGAGTATGAGCTATGAATGAAAGCTCCTCCCATTTTTTCCACCTTGTTTATACTAGTACACTCGAATTTCGGAAATAAAAGTGTGTCAGTTTAACGAACATTAATTTCGTTGAAACGCACTACATTTTAATATGAATGTAGGGGCAGTCTAAAATGCGAGCATCGCACATTGTTCATGTCGTTACTTCAGTGCCCCTAACAGTGCCTCTACATTCCATTGATGACGTGACGTTATAATGTGTTGGTGACATCACAAAACTCAATTTCAAATACAGCATTTCAGATTGAAAAAAATTTGTCTGTCATTTTTGTAGTAATTTCAAAAATAAGCACTTTAATTTTATATAGCCGTTTGTAAAAAAAAAGCGAAAATACCGGTATATCGGTATTTTCGTAAATTCCCAGTGCATTCCGAGTAGCCCAGGTTTTTTTTTTCAATGATCATATTTTGGGTCTCGTGCAATTTGGCAGACTCTGTACATTAGTGAGCTTTGCTTCCCTCGCATATTATTTAGAAGTCATTTGGTTAGAGCAATAAATGCACAATATTTTGAAAGTAATTTAGCCTTGGGTTCATTGTTTACATTGCTAAATGAACGAAAATCTCCGAAATTCGAGTATGGACTAAATTCAAGTGTGTGACCATACATTTGCATTAGGTGATTGATTTGCTGATTGAAACACAAATTTAATTTTAATATGAGAAGCCACAGCCTAATAAGATTTCATTTGATTATCATTTGTAATGCATTCCCAAGAAGTCGGCTATTGCATTAAAGAACATGCATGTTAATTATGTCGTTGAAGTTTATTACCAATCAAGAGATGATTTTATATACATATAAGCGCTGTGTCACTTGATTTCTACTCCCAATATTTAAACATAACTGTCTTGATTACTAAATAAAATATGTTCACATTAATATAGCCGCAGAACTGTAGATCTTTAGGTCCTTTGACAATTTTTTTTTATTTGGTGGACTGGATGATGTAATAATATCTTAAATGTGTACCATTTGGGCTTCCCAAGAAGTCTGCAATTGCAACAATTATTTACATGTCACTTGGTTATTTGTGTTATTTTTAGAACAAGCCACATTTTCAAGGGATTTTGCTTCTGGATATTTAGTTGGTGAAGTTTTGCAGAAAAATGGGTTACAAGATGATTTTGACCAATTTTCCCAGAGCAAGTAAGTATAAATAATAATATCTAAGTACTTCAAAATGTAAATATATTCTCTTTGTTTTCTGGAAACAAAATGATAGATAAATTAGCGATTAATATATACAAGGATCTAATTATTTAATTTATCTCAATAAATTTATCAATATACCAGTACAAACATAATTAGCCAATTTCTTCTTTGACATTAAATGTTACCTTATTTTTATAAATCACAACTGTAGTGTTATTTTGCACCTTGCTTCATGTACCTACATATAAAATAAAAATAAAAAAAACAAAGTTTATAATCTGATCTTATAAAGGGTTCTTTATTGTCCTCCAATAAAACTGAGTGACATGATAGAGCTAAAATTAGCTTAAAAATACAAATCAATTCCTTTTCTTAATGAAACAGTGTGTATTTTTTGTTGGTAATACTGTTTTAATCTAGTTTCTTGATTTACATTGTATAACCAGCTGTAAAAAAATTATATTTAACAGAACATCAGATTCCAAGCTCAACAATTTTACAAGAATTGAACCAGTTTTACACCTATTGGGCATTCCATTTGATACAAATGTTGCCAGAGATATTATGACAGAGAAACATGGCACTGCGACAAGATTAATGTACCAACTTTATATTGCTTTACAAAATAAAAAGAAAGCAAATCTGACTGGTGTTGCTATGGAAACAATGAGACCGGCTGCTCCAGCTAAACTTAATGCAGTGGAGAGTGAAATTTACAAAGAGGTAATGAGGTTATTGCTGAATGCATGTCGGATTTCTGTAAAAAAAAATTATTTTGAGGAAATTTAAAAATCATTACAACCAGATTGAATTGTATGATCATTTTGGTATGGAACAAAAGATTTTTTTTCTCTCGCAATCCCTAAAATACATGTATAAGAACAACAACAAATAAATTGTGTAACCTTGTTTTATATTATATTTTCTACATTCAGAGACTTAAGCATGTTACTCCTAGACAGACAGATTTAAATCTTAATGAAGTTATAACAAGATTTCATGACAAGCAAATAGAAATGGAGAAAACTGCATTTAAAGATAGATTTCTGGAACAAGAACGCCTTAGACAGCAACAACAAGATAACAGACAGAAATTGTTAGAGAGGTCAAAGTTTATGAGAGATAAACAAAGTGAAGTTGTTGCTAAAATACAGTAAGTTTTGTTGGTTATATAAAAGCATATTAAAGCATGTACTAGAGTGATTTTGCATTAAAGAAATTCTCAACCAACACAATGGGGATATTTAAATGTAGATTATATACTCCTTCTTGTAGCTACATTTTGAATAAAGGATGTTTAAGACAAATGCAACTTTAACAATATAATTGACATTTCAAATTTTTGAATGAAGTATACTCAATATGATTTTAGGGCTGCTACTGTCCATATACCTAAGCCGCCACCAGAAAAGACAGCAAAGGCCATACAGAAAAGGAGGGAATTAAGAAAAAAGAGAGAAGCAGAGGTAAACTTGTTTAATTTTCATTAAAAATAAAGAATATTAAATTTTATTGAAAAATCAGTTTAAACTTTTGAAAGAATTACATGTAGTATATTTTATAATATATATAGAACTGGACATTAATTAGCTGGCTTACATCAATAGTGTACACAGGGGCATTGGTGGAAGATTTGTTACCTAGCTTTTTTTTCATATATCATTGATGACCAGCTTGTCAAACCAAGGTTGTATCTTCAAACTCCCTTTGTGAAAGGGTGTAGAAACTTCTCTGCTATAAAAATAATGCTTTGTTATAGTAAAATGCAGTCTTTTGTCAGAAAAAACTTGTTATCGTCTTTTTTCATTTTGGTGACCAGAGGTATGATACTGTAAACTGTCATCTATATAAAATGGTTGAGAAAATAAATTCACTACATATTGACACAGCAATTTATTATGTTAATCTTAAATACAATGTTGGTAAACTAAATAAGTGTTGAAGTGGTCATAAATAAACTATCATTTAAATGTCATTGCTAAAAACAATTGCAAAAATGATTTAACTAAAAGGAATTCCTCCATTATTTAATATTTAAGCAATCATTAATAAAACAGTTTCATTTTAAAGCCACCGCTGACAGCAGTTAAACAAATAAAATTCTAAAAAAATAAAGCAACATTAACACCAACGTAAAAATAAGGAACAATAAAATTATAAAAAGTTTAAAACAGCAACAGCTGCTAAAAGAACAAACTTAAACGAAACAAAACATTTTTAAACAGTAAACAAAATTTAAACAACACAAACTTACCATGAAACCTGTGGGGAAAAAACAAAGCAGTTAGAAACAACATTCAAAACAAATACTTTAGAAACATCCGTTATTTATTCTTTTCATATTCATTACAGGTAAACAATATGGCGGATATGTATTGAATCTCCGATCCAAAATGTTTCTTGTAAATTAAATTAATTAACGAACTTCAAATGTAAATGTTATATTGCAATTTTTATAAAACAATCATGGTAACTTACGAAATACATAACTTATATTAAACAATTTTGCAATGAATACCTCTGGTCATGAAAAGTTGACAGGAAATGCATTCACGTTCGTGCATTGTAATATTATTAAATTTTTTGCACATGATCTGTATTTATTTGGACGAAAAATAATTGTATACATGGATTAAGTTATAGCCACAGACAAATAGATAGAGATCTACAGTATAGTACATGATTGTTATCAACAACTTTAAAATTGACCCAGGGGTCCAATCAACAAAAAACCTTAATCTCCGAGTAAAAACCTTAATCTCCACGTCAAAACCTTTATTTCCCCATCACACCCCTTAATTTAAGATAAGAACACTTAATTTTACAGTCAACCCTTAAAAACTTTGGTTTTGATGTGGAAATTAAGGTTTTGGTGTTTGTAGTGATATTACTCCAACCTAGACAAAGATTGCCTGTTTTTCTTTTTACTGCATACTTTGTCTTCTTCCCCGAATCAAAACTGGATATTGTTAAATAGCTAAAAAAAATGCTGAAAATTGTGTTAAATCCCATTCAAAAAGGCAAAACAATTAAACTTGTAAACAAGAGAAGTATAATTTGTTGTAAAATTAATATTCTTTAAGAAAGTCATTTTATTTTTTTTTTAGGAAACCATAGATGCTATTTCTAAGTTTGAAGATAAAATGAAAATGATTTTACCCCCTACCACAGATGACAGGTAATTTCTGGTTGAAGTTATTTATGTAAATTAAAAAATAATTACTGAGAAAATATGGGAGATAACTGACAATTTTGATTTTTATTTGAATTCACATGCACAGTGTAATTTAGCGTATAAGATTTAAACAATGAAGAATCCCATTTTAAATTTTTTTTTTTTATAAAAGAATCAAAATTTGTACTTTGAAAATTTTTCTTTAAGCCAGGCTTATTTATCATAAAAAGTGTATTAAATACCTTTTATTTGTATTTCGTCTCAACAGTGCAGACATAGATATGAAATATATTATGGCTAGAGGAGAAGAAGACAACATGATGGATCAAATAGAGCTTATCAAACCTGCATCAAATGATGACTATATAGGGAAAATCAGAAAGAGGCTACAAGAAGATGCATCTGCTAGAGCAGAACGAGAAAAGAGGAGAAGGAAAGTATTGGTAGACCAAATGAAAGCCCATGAAAACCAAGAGGTAATTTGTTTTTCTGTACCATGTTTTTTCTAAAGAGATACTCATTTGATCATATTAGTAATCTTGTCAGATTTTGTTTTAATTACTAAAACATATGTCTTAATGTTTCAAACATACTTTTTGTTGAAATAACAACTTAATTTTTAATCCATTTAAATTTTAGCTGTCTTCAAAATTTAATTTTAAAACAAAGTAACAAAAAAATGTGGGTATAAAACAATCACAAATCTTACAATTCAATTAATCACTAAAAGAAAAAAAAGACAAAACAATAAATATAAAAAAAGGAATGAAAAAATAATGGAAAAGACAAAAATGAGAGCATACTACTGGCTTGAAACAGTCACATAAAACACAGTGTGGTTGGGGTGATTATGTAATGATTTATCAAATTATTTATTTTAACAGGAAGCCAGAAGAGAAGAAATGCTGGTCAACAGGTTAATGAGGCAGTCACAGCAAGAGCGTAGAATAGCAGTACAGTTACTACAGACCAGACATGAAAAGGATATAATCAGAAAAAATAGAATAACTAGGGAACTTCAGTATGAAAAAGCAAGACTCAAAGATTTCGAAGATGCCTTGAATAGAGAAGCTGTAAGAAATACTGATTAAAAATTGTGATGTATTACAAACAGCAGGGTGTAATAATCTAAAAATGAATAATGAATATGATATTTGTTTTGTTTAACTGTACTCTGATTGTTTAAAAGCTGCATTTTGTAGTATGATTTTTGTTCAAGATTCTTTTGTACCAATTCATGTTTTTACTTAATGGAAAATCTAGTTTTATTGAAAATATTTGGAAACCTGTTTTTCTTTTATTGAACATTTCAGCACAGCTAGTTCTATTTGTGTTCTACCCAGTGACAATTATTACAACAAAATTAATACATGTAGACTCCTTAATGTATGTGACAATTTTAGTAGCTATTTTCTCATTGTGTAGGAATTAGCACATCTGGCTAAGGAGGAATATGCAGAACAAACCAGAAAGGACCAGGAATTACATGACAAGATTGCAGCAGAGAGGGCAGAGGCTAGGTACCATAAACATTACGACATGTGTAATGAGGTTGTCAATCAGATATGTGATTTTGCCTGTAAAGTTGCAGAATATAGAGAACTAACAAATAAGTAAGTTCTAAGCTCTTTATATGAATAACTGCTTTGTTGGTACTATTTTAAGACATTAATGAGACTAGTTTGCAAAATTTTAACCACAAGAAACATATAAAAAAAATATTTGTGACTGATTTTTTTAAAGTCATACTAAATATATTATTTTTCCTGATTCAAACAATTTCAGGCATTCAAGTTTTTTTTACAATAAATTTAGGCAATATGTTTTGGGGATTTCTCATTAGTTTAGTTTTGAATATTTATATAAATTATAAATTTGTACATGATTATATATTTATTTGGAAGACAAATATACACGTTTTTTTCATGCCCCTGCAGATAGAAATTCAGATCAAATAGATTTGAGGCTGTTTAAACATATGGAAATTTATTTCCACATGAGTTTGAGAAAGCCTTGACCAAATAAACTGAAACTTGTAAATATTATTGTGGACCATCAAATTCAGATCGCCCCGTGCGGGATCCGGGTGGGTAAAAGAATAGACAGCAGTCGCGCTAGCTTGTCTTAAAAGGCGACTAAATAGCGCCCAGTACCCTGACTGGCGTGTCAGGTCGGTTTGCCTAAAGACCGACTGGGATGTGTGCCCCAGGTGGTTGAATGGGGTACCCCTGGCAAGCTGGGGTTGTCAGGCCATAATACGGAAAACCTGACCGTAAACCATATTAGTGCACCGTGTTGGGAAAATGCCACATTCCTCGCACGTTAAAGAACGCTGCTGTAGTATTCGCTATGAGTAGGGATTTCGATCCCGCTACAGGAGGCTAAATTGCCCGACCCTATCCATCCTCCCATTTGCCAGTGGCAATCTAAAATCCGTTACCCCTATTTTTCCTTGTGTCCCATCCCATTTTCATTCATAATCATTTCATGTTCATTTTATCATCCATTTCATGTTCATCGCCTGAATATAGCTGAAATATTGCTGCTCGGGCATTAAACACCATTAATCAATCAATCAATCAATCAATCAATCAGAATCAGATCAAGATTTAATTTGACTAATACCTATGTTTATGGAGTAATGTTCCCTTATAATGCAAAAAATATTAAGATTTGTGGTTTCCACATGTTTATTTGAGAAAGCCTTGATCAAAGTCATAAGATTTTTGGAAATGTTTTTGGTGACAACTAAGTATGTTTTCATTTGAAATTTTACAAATAAGAATTTGCTTAGGTAGTTCGTCTTCTGTTTAGTTACTGGCATGTCAGCAGTAAGGTTTGTGAGTTTGAGTCTGACTTCTGGCAATCAGAATGTGCTAGACTTCCACTTCTTCCAATAAGAATTGCCAAAGGTTTTGGAGTTTTCATTAGACACTCTGGCTTCCTCTCCCAATAAAAATTAGACGCCATGATATAGCTGAAAATTTGTTAAAACCCACAAAAAACTCAAACATATTTGTTGTTTATTGATAGTTTATTACCAGCAAAGTTAATGAGAGAATGGACAGTACTGTTTACTGAAGGTAAACCTTTGTTTGAACCGGTTCCACCCATAGCAAGTACAGAACCAACACCAGAACAGATCTTAGAACAAGAAAGACTGAAATTATTAGATGAAACAGATTTTATGGAATATAAAGTGAGAATATTACCATATATATGTTATGTCACAATTGATTCCATTGTTTATATGTAATTAATTATAAATACATGTAGCCAATCAATCACATTCATGCATACACAGATAGAATGGAAATATAAATTCTATAGAAAGAAGTATTTCCTTTGTTTCTTGTGTCAAATGAACAAATTACTCATATTTTAAGCTAATTTTTAAGACAGTAGCAGGATGAGATTTTGTGGTGTGTAGCATTACCGATAGAAAAAAAATCCTTTTGCACTTTGTTACACCTAAATAGAATTTCATTTTGTAGCTATGTAAAGTGTTCTGTAAATATTTTCCTCAACTTTCCATTAACTTTGTAAAACTCATTTTTTTTAGAATATGGTTGGAGAATGGCAGCCACCAGAAAGTGGAGAAGTAAGCAAGCCTCCAAGAGACAATCCCATCGTAGGACACATTGTACAGAGACTGTTTGACATGGTTCACCCACCAACGGTAAGCTTTATAAGAGAGAATCCCATCATAGGTCACATTGTACATAGACTATTTGACATGGATCACCTACCCACGGTAAGCTTTGAAAAGAGACAATCTCATCATAGGACACATTGAACAGAGACTGTTTGACATGGTTCACCAACTCAGGGTAAGCTTTTATAAGACAATCCCATCATAGGACACATTGTACAGAGACTGTTTGACATGGGTCACCCACCCACAGGAGCTTGTATAAGTGTTGTTAAATATGCTTTAGTACATCCAAGGTGACAGTGTTTAAAGTTGGTCAACATGTTTCTTCAAAATAACAAAGTATTCTTGTAGGAACACTGGAATAAAAAATTCTATGACAATTTATCTACAGTTTTGTTTTTTATTTTAGCAGTATCAATTTCTGTACAGTCCAATTGCAGCTTACTTAATGTTGACTTTAGAAATTAGTATGTATTACATGTACATGTATATTTGTTTTTATATAATTATATCTTTTTCTTTTGTTTTGTTAACTTTTTTTCATTTGTCAATTATATTTTTTTTACAGCCTAACCCTCCTCCCCCAGAGTTTCCTCCCTTCCCGATCAGAGCTTGTATATTGGGCAAAGTTTTCAGTGGAAAGACTAGTGTTTTGAAGAAACTAGCAAAGGGTAAGCCTAAATTAGACTTCTGTTTTTGTTCATTTTAAAAACACCAAGTGGATTCCTGATAGCAGAGTGGTCTAGTTAGTTTGCCTTTACAATTGCACACTGGAGTGTCAACACTGGTGCTGCAGTTTAAGCCTGACTTTGGTCAGGATATGTGTTCAAAGTAAATTAACAAGGACTGCCAGTCAGAATTTTAACTTGTGTACTCCAGCTTCCTCCCCATAAAAACTGATGAAGAAAATATATATCTGAACAATTGCTGAAAGTGCAAAACACCATTCCATAATTTTCACTGCCGTCATTTCACACTGCCATGCAAAAAAAAAAAAACAACATGCTTACTGGTACATGCAATTATATACATTTTATCCTCAAAATGTCTAATTAGAAATGTAAACTGTTTACTCATGATAATTGCTGTTTATTTTAAAATATTAAGGGATTTCAATCTTTTAAATGCTCTTTGAAAGATTTTTACAATGTTTATCAATGCTGTGATAGCACACTGGATACAACTGTTTATTTCAAACAATAACTTAGCAATCTAATATCTTATATCCTATATTAAAATATAAATGCTCTGAACTGTGCATAAGTAAATAATTCTTTTACTTAGTTACAGCTGTTTTTTTACATTTACAGAAAGAAGGGTAGAGATTTTGTGTGTAGACGATTTGGTAAATGCTGCCTTGGAAGCTCATAGAAATGGTGAAACTGTTCTAGCAACACAGGTGAAAAACATATTTTTTTATGTATTTTAGATTTATTTTTAATTCCAAAAAAAAAGAAAGTATTTGTTTAATTGAAAAAAAATTTAACTGGAACTCATCTTTGATATATGATTAAATTGGTTGGTTTAGTATTACTAACATACTAATCATGGTTAAAATAAACTTGAATTACATAATAGATTTATCGCTATGCAGTTTTTATAGTTAGATACTCAATGATCTAGGCGGGGCCTCGGTGGCCGAGTGGTCAAGGTAGTTCGTCTACTATTGATCACGTGGTCTGTCAACACTGAGATTGCGGGTTCGATTCTCACTGCAGGCAGGGTGAACTCGACTCCAATCTTAATTAACAAGGATTGCCAGTTTTCCTACCGCAGGTCGGGGGTTTTCTCCAGGAACTCCGGCTTCCTCCCCCAATAAAAACTGGACGCCATGATATAGCTGAAAAATTGCTGAAAGTGGCATTAAACACCATCAAACAAACAAACAAAACAATCAATGATCTATGCAATAATTCTCACTGCAGGCAACGTGTGCTCGACTCCAATCAATTGACAAGGATTTCCAGTTTTCTGACCGCATGTCACGGTTTTCTCCGGCTTCCTCCCCCAATAAAAACTGGATGCCATGATATAGCTGAAAAATTGCTGAAAATGGTGTTAAACACCATTCAAACAAACAAAAACAATCTATGCAATAACATATTTCTAAGGTTACAATGCATTAGTGGGTGCCTTGGTGGCCAAGTTGTTACAGTATTATGTACCTTTGGTCACTGCCCTGTCAACACTGAGTTCGAGTTTAATTCTCAAATTTGGGCAGGTTGTTCTGGAATTTACAGTTCATTTACCAAATTTCACCAATTATTGAAATTGTCTATTTGTAGACTGGCACAGATACAGCCAGAGGAACTGTTACAGCAGGTAAGTTATTAAATCGAAACAAAAATGCAAGGTCTTAAAAATAGACCATTTGTTATTATATTAACTCTTAAAGGATTGAAATTTGATGCTTATGTTTATTGTAGTTATATTCCTTACAGTGTACAAATTGCCTCCCTTTTTGTATATGACCAATGGAATGAACATAATTATGATTGCAATCAGTACAAATATTAATTATTATAACATTAAATTATAATGTACCTGTACACAATAATCTAATATCTATTTCATTCCAAAGTTTAAAGAAGGACAGGAATTTTTATTCTTGGATATGCATTGGGGTCTTAAATATCATTTCAATTTTCTGCCAACAAACAAAAAACAAACAATCAAGTTCACAGAAATTTTTAATAACTGCAAATAAATCATTTCATATTTTTAATGTCTTGGACTTCTCAAATGAAGAGTTGTTAAGTTTTCTTGATTACTGATAAATCTTTCCTTGAATTAGCATAACCTGTCACTTACTACTATTCTGACCAAAGCAATACTGTTTACACATGTTTGGTATGGTCCTCAATAACATTTATATATATTTTTTTGGAAATTCTGACAAAATACATAATTCTTAAATTATTCATTAACTACTTTTCCTCATAATCTTTGTATGTTATTGAAACAATATACTTGCTTGTAAAATGCATTTTATGGCAATATATGTCAGAAATATTTTTGTACATAGGCATAAAAATAGAAGTCAGAGCACCAACGGGAGAAAGTAATGTGTTTTCTCCAGGTATCAGATAGCAACAAAGAGTGCTTCAGTGTTGTATGAATGGTCTCATATCTGCCTATATACTTTGCATAGATGAAGAGCTTTGATGTTGAATGTTTATATTCTATAAAAATTTTATATGTTTCTCTGATTCTATATGCAAAGACACCAAGTTTTTATCAGTTGCATCAAAATTTGGTTAACTCTGTTCTTTATTTCTATCTTTGCTGACAAGAAAGAGAATCTTAGAATTGTCACAGTAGTATACTTCTAAACTTTTATTTTGTAAATCTAAAATTTTTTATATATAGATACTTAGTGTCATGGGTTTGTATCGATACATAGATAAATAGTGTCATAGATAATATTATATATATGACAGTTAATGTAGGTTTGTGTGTGTATTATTGTTATGATGTATTGTATTCTAATGTATTCTATTTTATTTACTATTCTGATGTATTATAAGAAATCTTAATAATATAAAGCAATTTAGTTTCAACACCTTCAGAGTCTAGCAGCTAGTTTAATGAAACAGATTTTATTAGTACTGGTAGATAATTTCTTGACCTTGCCTTTGTGTCAAAAAAGCTCTAATTTAACTTATAGTCATTCCATTAAATAAACAGAATGTAGAAACTTATAATGATTAAACAAGTATCTACAAAAAACACTTCATATAGTTGTTTCCCTGTCAACTAATTATTGGGTCAAGCTAGCATCACTAAAATTAATGAAATTCAAGTTTAGGTTGGTCTTGATCATCAGGCATTGCCAACTTAGAATTAAACAATAATAGTCATTCATGCTTAATAAATAAGTCATTTTACTTCATTTTATTTTGTTTTTGTTTTTACGAATAAAACATATTTTTGTGCTAGTGCTACTGGCTCTGGTCTTATATGTTTACAAATTTGCGATATTTAACTTTACTAAAAATATGCATCTAAAGGGTATTCATAATACAGTTTAGTTTATAAATCACCTGTTCACTGGCATGTCTACACTTGGATTGAGTCTGATTTTGGGCAAGGTTGACTTAACTCAAACCTAAATTAACAAGGACTTCCACTTTGGGGGTTCTTAGTCTTACTAGGTACTATGGCTTCATGCTCCAGTAAATTGGACTTCGTGATACATGTATAGCTAAAATTGGCATAAAACTAACACCAATTTTTTGTGATTTCTAGACAATATAATTTGTCACTTTTGGCGATTTTTGTATTTGGGGTGTATAATTACATTTGGAGCTAATTCTCAGTGTCATCTGTGGATTTAAAAAAATTTCCAAAAGTTATGTACATTTAAATAATCTCTTCAGCAATGTTTTTAAGCAGATACATTGCATCTTCTGGTACCTCAATTTTTTTGTATGTAGAACTTTTTGAATTAATTATATAAATATAAAATGAGTTCCATTTTTGTTATGAAGGTAAAGAAAATAATATTAAAGTTTTGCATGCTGTACTAAAAGTATGCCATTATTTTTTTACTGGACATTCTATTTTTTTTTTTTCAAAAATTCATATACTTATTTTTACAACATGGTTAGAAGGGCTATTGTTAGTATTTCTGTAACTGGAATTTAATTTAAAATATGCATTGTTTATAAGTTATAGTAAATATTTACCAACAAAAATATGTCTAATGCTTTAATTGAAACTGTAGGAGTTGCCCCTGAAAAAGCTGATGAAGGCCAGCAGCCTCAATCAGAAGTTTTTATGGAAGATGCAGAGCAAAAACCAGCTGCCAAGAAAATGAAGAAAGCTGGAAAATCAACTGTGAGTACATTACTTATGTAAACAAAAAACTTAAATTTCTAATACAACCTACAACATTTAACATACTGTTCTTGTATTTCAATGTATCCCTTGTTTGATGTATTATGGATAATGTTTATTTAGTTTCAGTTTTTCTTTTTTTTCCCCACAAAGCTTCATGCTACCTCACAGCATACAAGCCTTTAGTTAAAGTCTTGATTATATTTCAGATTATAGAAGAATATTTGTACCAGTTTATACTACCAATTAATGGAGGTATCTCAAAACTGAAAATACTCATTTCATTAAAATTACAGCTGTTCAGCTATAAGCCATTATCTAAGTTAACAGTAGTATGTATAGCCAAAGGAGTGCTATAAAAATAGAATACAATGTAGTTTCCTTTTAGATTCATTTGAATCATTGAAGCATTTAATTTTTAGCGGAGTTTTTCTTAGTTATATCTCTTCAATTTTTAAATCATTGTTTTAAATGATTTCCTTACAGAGCTCAGAACCTGAATTAGAGGTACTTGTATGATCATTTAATCCCTAGATTGTTTTGTTTTCTCCCTTTACCAGTAGTTCATGTTATTTTTCTGTTTTCTGTCTGAAAAGAAATGTAGAGTAATGGCAAACTATTGTTAATTTATCTATTGTTTTCATGGACACCGTCTCAATAATGGTTATGTCAGGCATATTTTTCTTTTTATTGGCAACATGGTGATACTGACAATAAAAGTTGCTGAAATCACTAAAAAATATTTTAAACTGCCAATGAAGAAAATTATTGTATATTTCATATTTAACAATGTCAAAGTTGATACTTATTTTGTAATTAATAATTAATTTATGCATTTTTTTATTCAACAATTGCACTGTTTGATTTTGTTCAAGTTTGACACTTTTTTAACAGAAAAATTCAAATAATGCATGTGATTTGTCTTATGAAATATAGGTCTTAAATCTTACAGAGATAAATGAAAGGGATTCATGTTTTAAAATAAACGTCTTAAAGTCTTACTGTGATATATTAGAGTGATTTAGAAATTGTGTGTCCTTTAGTATGAAATAGTCAAATTATACTTTCTAATCTGTACTAAAAATATATAAAAGTACAGAAAATGTTGTTTGATATTGAACAAGACAAAATGTAAACATTTACTGTATTCATTCTTTACCTCTAGACAAGTGACAGCAGTGATGATGATTACCCAGAATTCATTTGTGTATGTTCATCTGTTTGCTGTCATGGCTATTCAGTATCTTAGTGGTTTTGTCATTGCATTGGAAATAAAATCTATGAACTACACTTGTTGTTTAAAAATCTGCATTTGTTTTTGTTTACATACTGTATGTTATAGGATAATCATAAAAAAACATAAAAATAAAGTATGACTTACCAATACACTGAATATAGATATGTAAGTTGGAAAATTGATATGCAAATTTAATTTTTTTTAGTTGGCCTAAAACATTAAACATATTAATTATAAATAAGAAATACATAAAAAATATAAGTTGGAGATTTGCCAGAATGCCTTAAAAGGTATGCAACTTATTATTTCGTTTTTTTTCCTTTGTGTGTAGGTAGCATCTTGTGTGAAATGTCTTTTATAGAAAGGATTGCTGTATTGTAGTATCACATTTGTATAATTAAAAACAAATGCAGTTTTCAGACAAACAGTTAAGGTGTTGATATAAATCAATTTCAACAATGCTTTACTTTTAAATTAGATTGTATATATGTAGTTATTGGAACAAGGCTTAGCTGATAGGACAAGAGAGTCAAGTTTATCATTGTTAAGTCTGGACTAATTGGTACTTTATTGATGATGTTCAAACATTGAAATAATTCACGATTTCAATTTTCTTCTTACTTTGTTGGTAGTTGTTTTCAGAAATTTTTTTTTACCTTCTATATATTTTATGTAGTGTATAGGAAAAATGGGGGGTAAATGTAGTGAATATGTAACAGGTTTTTATAGAGAATTTTTTGCTAGATTGGTTGCTAGAGTATGGATGTGGAAAAGATTGTTAAAATGTGTTGCTGGAGTTGTAGCTTATCCAGGATAGTGTAATGTTAATGAAGTCTCTTCATTCATAAAATTCATATATTTTTATATAATTGGATAAGTCTGTGATATAAAGTGCATATGCTTATTAGTCAGTATATGGAGCTCAGATACACAGACATGCTTAGTGTAACTGGAACTATACACTGTAACACTTGAATAATTTAATCTTAAATGACAAAATTTAAATTTAAATAATTTTATTCTTTCACTGCCATTACTGGAATGTAGTTTAATTATAATATGGTATCCTTCATATGCTTTTGAGTTCACATTAGGCTTGTAATGAGCATAGATCCCTCTGATGATGTCATAGTAAGAATTCTAATGTCATAAGCTCAACTGTGAAAAAATGTTTAGTTCAAACTGGAACAAAACAATTTTGTTAAGATTGCATTATTTTTTTATACTTAAGAGTAATATATAGTCATTAAAATGATGAGCATATATTTTATGTCTGTTTTATATTATTTACATGCAGTTTTGGGATGTATCTTATTTAGTTTTTAAAAAACCAAATTGAAAATTAAAAGCACCCTCTTAGAGCCACTTTGAAATTTTAAAACATTTGTTAGACATATTAGAATCCAAACAGATTATTGCAATTGATTTAGAACATGGTGAGATCATATTTGTTTTCAATTTAATATATTGACAAACATCAAGTCTGACAATGTTCTAATTCACATAAGGCTCGTATGACTGAGGAAAATTAACTCTTTGGAGGTTTAATAAATTGGATATGGCCTGAAATCAATTAATGACCATAACTGTATTATTATACTGAACTGAACATAAACAAGAACAAGGGGACTGTGTTTGCATGTCAAACAAATGACTAGTTATTTCGTCTAGGTGCATATTTCTCAGACAGTTATTTTACCTTCCTGCAGTTTTGAGTGAGCAAAAACACTTATTGCTCGTAATATCTAATTTATTTTAGTACTGATTTCCATACTAAAGTATAATAATATTAATTATGTGATCTGTATCATTGATGTCTTGCATTGGTAGATGATCAGTATTTTAATGTAACTGTATTCTGTTTACTAAATCATTAATTGTCATCTTACAGCCAACAGCTAAAGCCAAGCTAGGAGCCAAAGCTCAGAAATACCTGAAGAAAGGACAACCAATTGATGACCAAGTTATTGTAGATATTCTTGTTGAGGCCATTAGGTTAGTATTTTATACTGGTTTCCATTGTTTATGTAATGCAGGTTCTTTGTTTACTGGCCAAGTGGTTAAGGTAGTTAGTCACCTACTGTTAATCATGTGCCTGTCAACACTGAGATTGTGGGTTTGAGCCTTACTGCAGACAAGGGTGTGCTTGACTCTAACCTTAATTGATTACCAGTTTTCATGCTAAAGGTCAGGTTTTCATCAGGTACTTTACAAAGAGACTTTAGTCAAAAAATTTATTTCCTACCAAATCATTATTGAAGGGTTATAATGTGGTATTTTATTAGGAATTGTGTAACTGCAGAAAATTTGGTAGCCAAATTTTTCTTATTGTCAACAAAAAAGAGTTTTTATTTGTTATTATTTGTACAACCTCTCATAAATTAGGTATTGTCTTCCCTTGTACAGCAAAATTTGTTGTACCTAGGGTATATATTTTGAAATATACAATGTTACTTGTATATTAATATCATTAATTATTGCAGAAATATACCAGAGGGTACAGGCTGGATTTTGGATGGTTTTCCCTCCAATTACAACCAAGCAAAAGTCCTGGAGAAAGCTCTTACAGGATTTGGTGCCTTAGATGACACTAAAGACAAAATACTGAAGAAGAAATCAAGTTTAGTACCTGATCCGAGACCAACACCACCGACACCCGACCCTCCTAGTGGTATTGATGTTGTTATCAACTTTGAAATCGGTGATGAGCTTTGTTTGAAGAGAGCGGCTGGACGTTATTGTAAGTTTTAATATCATTTTCATATGGCAGAAAAAACTTTATTATTTACCATTTTAACAGATAGAAAAATCTTAAGAAAATTTTTTTTTCAGAATTTGAAGAAAAACTTCAGAATAGATTGTACTGGCTTATAAATACTCCGTATTCTGGAGTATGTAGATTAGATGTCTAGTTTCACTTGTATTTTGGGCCGGATTTCACAGAGTGAAAATCCAGGTTATAATATAGTAAATGTTGGGCAGGCGGCGAAAAATATTTTGCAACAGTTTTCTCAGCAACTACTAATCACTAATAATATAAATCAATAGAAATTAAATGAATCCCTTAACAGAAAAATGTCTCAACCTATTATAAGTAAGAAAAAACTGTGTTTGTTTGCAGACAATGCTGCAGACTGTTATGTACTTATACCATGTGTAAACTTATTAAGCAGATGCAATTCTGCATGCGTGTATATCAATTGTTTCCCCTTATACATTTTTAGATGCAGTACAGAATGATGAACAGTTCCATCAGGAATTTAAACCTCCACCAGAGGGCAGTGCTACTGGAGTAGGAAAACAGGAGCAAGTGATACCAGTAGCAGATCAAGCTCATGACCAGGAGCAAATACAACACAGGTTAGTTAGAAAGAAAAACATGTTATTTATTAGAAATTTAAAATAGAGTTAAAATCTGAAGATAAAATACAAAATTCTTTGTTCATATATTTATTTCCTAATATAAATCCAACACTAACATTTTGATGATATGACATTAGTAGTGAGATACTTTATTTCTGTTTTAGAATAACTGGATTTTTAGATGCTTGGCCAAAGTTAGAGAAATGGTATACAAAGTTTGGTACACTTAAAGTTGTAGATGCCTCACAGGAAGAGAAGTCTGTTTATCTCGAAGTAGATAAAATCTTGGAGGACACCCTTAATAAGGTTTGTTTGTTTAAATGGGCTTTTTCTGCCAATAACATGAATGTCAGTTTTTACTGGGGAGAAAACTAAAGTACTTGGCGAAAACCCTTGCCTTTGGCCTGTGTACTTGGTGAGAACCACAAACTTTGGTCTGAATACTTGGTGAGAACCCCCAACCTTTGGCCTGAGTAATTGCTGAGGACCCCCAACCTTTGGCCTGAGTACTTTTGTGAACCCCTAACCTTTGTCATGAGAACTTGGTGTGAACCCAACCTTTGACCTAGTACTTGGTGAGAACCCCCAACCTTTGGTGTGAGTACTTGGTGATAACCCCAAACCTTTGGCCTGAGAACTTGGTGAAAACCCAAACCTTTGGCCTTAGAACTTGGTGAGAACCCCCAATCTTTGGCCCAAGTTCTTGCTGAGAACCCCTAACCTTTGGCATGAGAACTTGGTGAGAACCTCAACCCTTTGGCCTGAATAAGCTAAATACCTATTTATCTTAACACATTTAGACTTAATTCAGAATCAAATTTCTTCATTTACAATCGCAGTATATAGTGGATGTATGGTCCTGAAAATGATGTGATAAATATTTAAAAAATATGTATTTTCAAGAAGACAAATATACTATTGATATTGTCTAACACAATTTTATATGTGCACTTATTTAATACCATATCTTTTTAAATCAGCTTCAAGGCAAAGACCAACCAGTAATTTCAGAAACAGCAGATATACCCCCGCCAGAGGAGAAAAAAGAAGAGGCTGTGAGTATATTGATATATTAAAATGTTTAACAAATTTTCTTTGTATTTAGAGTTCCAAGTTATACAAGATTAAGTTTGTTATTTGTAGGAGGTTTTTGAATCATGTTGATTAAACCTATTCAGTTAGTTATTTGTAGCATTAGTTTTTAGTATTTACAAATATTTTTTTTTAAATATTTATACTGTGGCAAGTGAGAAAGATGTTTGTTCCATTTAGAGAAAAATACAGTGTAGTAAATTTCATCAAAGTAAATATTACAAATTACTGTTGAAATACTGTAAATTTCCTTGTTTTCTGTTTCAGCCACCACCCCCTCCAGAACCACCAAAGGAAGAACCAGAGGTCAAGTCACGGTCTCCATCAGGATCTAGGAAGGGTGAGATTTTTTTGTATTTCATGCCAATCTGTGAGATTTCTAAAAAAAAATTAATGATTTTTGACATGTTTAAAAGTTATTGTATCAATTTACAAAACATTTTTAGTTTTAAAATAAGACATCATATAAACATGGGTTATTAATGATATTTTTAACAAAAATCCTTTTTGACATTTCTTGTATAGGTTCTGGCAAAAAAGGATCAAGGCCTGGGTCATCTAGAAGTAAGTCTCCAAAAGATAAAGATAAGAAAACAAGAGACAAGTCTGGATCACCAAAACGAGGAAGTGGAAAGAAATCAGATACTGGCAGTGCTAAAAAGAGTAGTAGAAGTTAGTATTAAAAAATTTCCTGCTGCTAAGCCAAGAATATTTGTTTTTTAGCATTAAAAATTATTTGATACTTAAAACTATGCAAAATATGATAAATGGTCATTAACAACACATTTTGATTTATTCTTCTTCTTTCTTTTGAAAACAAATTAATATATAAAATGCATTTAAGTAATGGAATGTGTCAGCAATGTTATTATATCATCTTCAAAATAAAAAATGTATAGTTGTGCAACATTTGTTGTAAAGTTTTAACCAAACAATGTTAGTTTGGAGAAACATTATTAATAATCTCTATCAATAATCTCTAAATATAATTTTTCTCAGCTGGTTCTCCAAAAGGAAAGAAAGGATCTGGTAAGAAAGGGAAAACCCCTGAACCAGAACCTGAGCCTGTACCTGAGGAACCAACAGGACCTCCTCCACCTGCCCCTGGCTCTGAAGAATGGGTATTTGCTGATATGGATATCAACAATGTATGTCATTAAAACTTACATCTGCATTTTGAAAACAACATTTTAATTCAGATAAACTCTATCATTTCTTTTCACCAGTATGCTTTATTCTATTGTTATTGATGATATTCAGCTCAGTTTGATTTGATATAAAATCACCTAATTGGATAAAAAACATAATGTAATTTTAATATCACTGCACATTATGAAATAGTCATCAAAGTTTACACTATCAAAATCCTGGAGTTCACATTAAATAAAGTGTTTCTTCCTAATTTAATAATAGCCTTGTTTTATTTCATTAACTCAGTACTTTCAATTTCAGAAATTGGCAGAAATACTTGCCAAATACTGGGAAGACATTGAACAGACTTATGTTACCAACAGCAAATATGTCTTCAGAAAAGTACGTGATGAAAGGGAAAATATCTATCGGTATTTTTATCAAATCAGGTAAGCAATGTTTTAAATGTTCTGAGTCTTGCTATCTGAAAACTTCATGCATTGTTTTAGTCAGTTTTCATATTAATTTTTCATTCTTGCTATAGGAGCTTACATGCATACACCCTACCAAATTATTTTGAATCACAATCTGGTTAGTTGTACTCAGTATGTGGTTTGGTATTTTATGTAGAGAGGAAAGTATCGTCATAAATTGTTTGAACTGAATTAGTCAAAATACAATTTTCTACCTATTGGTCAATCAATTCTCAATGCTGATAACAGCTGTTTGGAAAACTGCTTCAGTCTGTTTTCTTTAAGGTTTCTTCATCTATAATAGCTTGGCCATTTAAATTGCTGCTACTTGTGCATACTCAGGTAAAGTGAAAACTTCAAACTTGGTTCACATGTAGTGTACCCTATGACAATCTTACAAGTAAGAAGTTTAAATTTACCGTAGTCACACATTATTATCTGCAATTTAAATCTGATGAAGAGCTTTAAAGAAAACACAGATTGAAGTGCATATTGTTCTAAACAAAACTTAAAAACAAGGAAGATAACAGCATGCTTGAGTTTGTCCATAACACATTTATACCTTTTTTTTTCTTTTTTTTTCAGAAAAGATTTTATGGCATATTTAAGAAGACCTGACAACAAACAAGTCTACATTTCTCAGTGGCAAAAGGTATGTTGAATGATAAATTTATATAAACTTTGAACAGACTTTTGCCTATGAATAAAGTCATTACTGTGTTAAAAATTAAAAAAAAAACATGTTTGAAAGGTGTACTCTAAGCATTTCAATTTATTTATTGTTGGATATGAACAATTTCTGTACAATGTTGACTATATTCTGTGAGAGTTAAAAGAATAATAGAGATGTACAAAAGATTTGTGTAAATTATATTTGTTCCTACTTATTATCAGGAATATAATGAAATCTCAGATGATATGAGAGAAGATGAGGAAACTAAAGCTGAGTGGCATCAACGTGTGGATGATTTACGTGAGGCTTTATGGAGTATATCTGATGAGAGGAAAATCCAAGCAGAAAATGAACGACAAAATGTGATTAGCGATGGTTGGTTAGAGGACAGATTAGGTGTTCTTAGTAACTTTTATATCACACAAATGCAAGCTGAAGTAGACAGATACCAGGATACTGTTCGCCTTTTGAAGGATTATTATCGTGGAATGGATGGACAGATTCCTGACGAATTAAGTGCTAATTATGCAAGATTACCATTGATTGAGGTACATTATCAGAATTATTTTGTTTCATGTCTCATCATAATAGATGTTTATTAGGCTAAATACCACAAGACGTATTAGTTACAAGTAAAATAATTGCAGAGACATTTTTAGATACCCTTGTAAAACCTTAACTTTTAAGACAATTATTATTGTTTTGTTCTGGATTACCATTCTGAAGTCCTCTTAAATTAAAAAAGTGTATACATGTATATTAATTTAATTAATCACTACATTTTTCAAAATTCCTTGTTTAAACTGACAGGGGTGTACTTCAACAGAATGCAATATGTATTCTAAATAATTGTCATGTTCTTGCAGCTTCCAGTAGAAAGACCACCCCCACCAGAAATTCCAGGCAGTGAACAAGGTTCTGCTCCTCCCTCTAGACCCAAATCTGGGGAGAGTGTTGGTAGTAGGTCACAATCACCAAAATCACCAAAGGGAAGTAGGTCATCATCAGCCAAAAAGAGGTCACAGTCACCTAAGGAGAGGAGGTCCAGAACACCATCTGCTAAAAAGAGAGACAAAAGTAAGGAAAAGAAACCTGAACCAGAACAACCCCAAGCAGATGAAGGAGAGAAGAAAAGGTATGTGATACAGAATATCTGTATTGGAAAATATGATTTTCTATCAAATGTTCATCAATGAACATTCATTGCTTGTAATTATTAAGACCAAATGCCCTGTTTCAATTTTTAACAAATATTGATGCTATGTGTAAATTTTTAAGTATATTTATGCTACACTACCAAAAATACATCTTGATATTCATTTCAGTTTGATTTCAGCAAACAATTGCTATAAACAATATGACAAGTGTACAGATAAAAAATATCTAAGTGATTGCAATTTTAATTTGGTTTTCATGTGTAATATAACAATTAAAGACTTTTAGTTCTGTCATTAGGATTAAAATGGTCTTTCATGAAGTTTTTTTGTACCTTTCTGTATTATTTTGAGTGGAGTGAAACCTATTTAAATTGAATCTAATTAGGACTGTTAATTCTAGATTGCTGTTCAGTTTCAGCAGGTTCAATTTACAGAAATTTCAAGTATTGTGAATAAAATGTATGTTTGATTTATAAAGGATTACAATTTATTCAGACAAGTTTCTATGTAATGCAATGTTTCTGTTGTCATTTTGTTGTAGAATACCACTGGTACCTCGGAGACCAGTTTCCCCTGACGCAGATGCTAAGGCTGCAGCTGCTGGGGCCAACAAAAAGGATAAGAAAGGTGGTAAAAAGGATGATGCTGGTTCCTCAGAGAGCCCCCAGCCTCCAATGGATCCAGATGAAAGACTTTTGTTTGATGCCTTCCAAACTTCTACTAGTAACCTAAGCAACATTGTAAGTTTTCATTTTAAACTCTGTAAAGTCATGTACAAATTTTATGTAAATTCTGCAAGTCTGGTAAAGACATCCTTGACAAGAAATACAACCAAACAATTCCCATTTGAATAAATTTGTTGAATTTATGACAATTTTGCCAATTTTGCAAGAGAGATATGTAAACAAATTAGATAATGAATAATTATTGCTGTAGCTTCAAGCTGAGTTTGCTGCAAGGGAAGCTGAAGAAGAGGCAGAAAGGAAAAAGGAAGAAGAAAAGGAACGAGAGAAGGCTGCAGCTGCTGCAGCAGCAACCAAAAAAGGAGGAGCAAAAGATAAGGGTAAAAAAGGGAAGAGTAGAAGCCCATCACCAAAGAAGAAGAAGGAAGGGGAAGCTACACCTACCCCTGGTAATCCCTTTTTTATGAAGATTTTACTGAACATGCTAAATGACAAGTCAGTCCAATGAAATAACAAATTCTCCAATTACATGCGTTTTATTCTACATCATTTTAACATACCAACATTGCCTGTGACCAATATTTTTTCAATATTAGTCAACCAAGCCCAAGGGGATGGGGTTTTCTGATGGTACTCTGGCTTCCTACCGCAATAAAAAAACTGGATGCCATTATATACCTGAAAAATTGATGTAAGTTGCATTAAGCACCATTCAAACAAACAAAAAAATCAATAATAATCAGTTATTTTAACCAATGATGTCAAACTATGTGGTGTCCAATCTGGGGAAATACAGCTCATTTATTAATTTTTTTTCTTGACTTTGTAAGCTTGATAAAAACAATACTGATACATTGATGATGTATTTTGGTAATATGTGTATTTGATAAAAAAAAACAGATAGAACTTAATCAACAGAGCATCACATTTTATTGTTTATAAGCCCAGTACACATATGTATATGTATCTGCAATGCTTCAGAATCATATATATATACCAGTAAATGTTGCTATCAGAATCTGAGATATTGGCTTTGTTCTTAAATGCATTTATTTAATAGATGTGGTTTTACAAAATAATGATTATGAAAGTTATACATTATATTTAGTATCTGAACCAGAAACAGAAGAAGATGCTACGAAAAAAAATATCAGGAATAAAATGAAGGAAGAGTATTACTTTGCCATACAGGAAGAGGGTAATTATTTTTCTTTTTTTACAGTAAACAGTGCACAGTTTTAGATCTATATGGATTTGGGAGAAGGAGCAAATATAATTTTGTTTAAGTTAATGGATTTGGAAGATGACTTTTGCAAACAAAAAACCTCAAACAAAATGTCTCCCAAGGTGTCAAAAAATTCACAATGTCAGTGAATTTTATCTTCACACAAATATGAATTTTCACCAAGATGTCAGTCTGACTACTTTATGCAAAAAATGGATAAACTGAACATGTTTAATAAAATTATATTGTATTAAGTTTAAAAGAACACCATTAAAATAGTTTTCAAATAATTCAGTTTCAGCTGAAAGCTTTAAAATATTCTGTAAGTACCCATAGTTTTCTTTGTTATTTCTCATGACACCATAACTGTTTCAGATCTTACTTTGAATTTGGTAATAATACTAACTTTGTGTATATTTATAAACAGAGGGTGCTTGTAAAACCAGATTAGAGTTGATTAAGCTTCATGCATGTGGTGTATTACAAGACTTAAAGAATAAAGCTGACAATGCTTACAAAGATATGAATGATTGGTTAGGTGCTCGATTCCTCAAAGAAAATGAAAGGTAAGCTTAGGAAAAGATATATTTTGTTCTGCAATCAAGATTGAATTTCTCCTCTTGACTGGTTGATGTCTATATGGCATTTTCTCCAAAGGCTTTTAATCAGAATTTAAGCTTTTAACAGTACTTTTCTTGACATACACTGTACACACTACTCCTAAACAAGAAAGGCAAACATGGAATACAGTATTGCTAAAGCCTTCTGCTCAAAAAAGAGGTTAAAGTGGTGAGGGTATATTCTTCGACAAATGTTGTTTAAAGTAACCTTTCATAAGGGATGGCCTATTTAAAGAGGGGCCATGTAGGAATAGGATTACTGTATGTTTATCAGTGATACATTTACTAAACGGCATTTAGAGAGCTCTGGCTTAATAAACCAATACCATGATTTGCTTAAACAAAATAACTGATATTACTGTTCTTAGAAATGTAGCAGTTACTACTTTTGTTGTTTACAAGGGTCAGTCTTTTTTTTCTGACAAAGATTCATTATATTTTATGTATTCCGAAACTAGGCAATACAGTGGTCTGTTTGTTGTTTGAAAATGTTTTTTATGAACTATTTCATAGTGTAAGTTGTTATTCATTGAAGAAGCCAAAGTTCCAGATGAAAAGTAAACCCTGACCTTCTTTTGAAAAATTGGCAGATTTTTTTATTCAGAAGACTGTTATGGAAAAACTTATGGTGGTCTTGTGGAAATAGTTTGACGCGTATTCTAACAATTACAAACTACACTTTTGTTTGCAAAGTTCTTTGAAATAAATGTTATTTAAATATTACCGGGTAGTTGTATGTTGGTAGTATGAACCAGATCTGTATTAGTTTTCTAACTTTCTTAAATGCTAATCATTTTTATATTGAAGCCCAGCGTAAGTTATTGGAAAAAAATTATTTTAAAAACATTTTATTTTCATTTTTTATCACACATGTCCCCAAGTTCAATACACATTAAATGGAATCACATTTTCTGTAAATTTAATTGTGTACATGCTGTCGATGCTTCACTTTGCATGTAGTAATTCACATGGATACTTTAGTGTTGTCTTTTATACTTGGTTTGAAGGTTGATTTGAAAACAATATTAAGGACATTCAGTATATAATATCATACATGTACAGCTGTTATAGAGTTATAGTAAATTCACACTTTTCTTCATGTCATTGTGAAATCTAAAATTTCTGGTGAAAATAATCCATAGCACTTTGAATTAAGTCAGAACTAAAATGCATCACAGAACCCTTTTCAAGTATAAGTTTAAGAATTTTACTTCCAGTATACAGAAATGTCTTAGGTGTCTGCTTCCTTTGGGTTTAGTAGCCATACTTTTATTCCATCTACAATTTACCTTAATCTACACTTGTGAAGTTTTCTTTTTAGGCTATTGGATTTTTTGTTCATATTTTAAAAAATATAGAGTAACACTTTTTATTTTAAATTTACATTCTAATATTTTTGTCCTTCTGCATGTATTAGTATTTGTTGTAACAGAAATTCAAGATTGTTGGCCTTATTAAAATAAACAATCGGTGAGGATTCAAAACAGCAGAATACTTATTAATTATGCAGATTGTGAAGTATGATTTCCATAGGATGAGCATTCATTGTTTACTTAACATTTTCCGCAATATCTTGGCTTAAGTTTTTATGTTCCACTTGTATATAAAACAGGTATACTCATGATGTATTCACAAGTTGTATTTTTATTATTTAGAAATATAACACCCACAGATTGTCAAATGTATATCTGCATGTAGTTACAAAAGAAAGATAAAAAGTTTATACAATTTACTATGCCAGATATGAACCTTTAAACAGTACATTATAATTACCTTACCCAAAGATGTAAATCCTGAAACGTAAAATACTTATAAGTAATTTTGTTGTGTGTATTTTGATAAAGGATATAAAATGCATGCATAAATGTAAAATATACTTGCGTAAATATAGTGCACTTTAAATGTGTAAAAAATTAAGAAATCTCAGATTAAAAAAATTCAACTTGAAGGATATTTTAAAACAGTATACATTTGAAATGTTATTTTAAGTACTTCATTTAGCAAATGACAAGTTATACAAGTTTTATTTTGCAAATACTAAAATTAATTTTACAATGTACACTGGAAACAATTGTTTTGTTTTACAAAAACATGTTTTTCTTTACAGTGTTGACCATATGTCAGAAGTAATGAGGAATTCTATTGAAGAAAAGAAACCATTGAAGCAAGAATTAGTCATTAAACAAGAAGACTTTTTACTGAATGATGTAAGTAAATACATTAACATGCAGAATGCTTAGAAATTTATTATAAGTTGAGGTCCTACTTTCACTATGCCTTAAAAGCTGTGTTTAAATTCCTTAAATTTAGTTCACACATAATTAAATTGTTTCTTTTCAGTCAGATGAATTCAAGGCATAGTAAAGAGAATAAGCAGTTATGGTTCAATGACATTTTTACAAAAATGTTTTTTCAAAAGGAAAAATATTAAGTTAAAAAAATTGTAGTCTTTGTTAATTCAATACAACTTTCCTGTTCCATTTTATGATTTGAATAGAAATGTCATTCGTCGATACCACTGTTAGTTTTTTTTAATATTTGGAATTAGATGTCCAGTTTTTTGTTGTTTTTTTTAAGGATTTGAAGGTATTGAAGACCCCTAGTCCACCAACTCCCCCACCACCTGAGGAGGAACCAACACCAGAACAGTTCACTGTCAAACAGCTCTATCTGTTATTTGATCAGGTAATTATTTAAGCATTCATTGAACAGGATGTTATTATTACACCAGTGCTGGATTTCAATATTTATCACTAGTGTATGAACAAGTTTTGTCTCTCAGAATACACATAGAAATATTGGGTATTTGATAATTTTGCAAGGGATTGGGGATAAATGCAGAAAAAGTTACACTTTTGAAATAAGAAAAACATAAAGCAGTAAAAAATGGATAAATAATAAAAAATATGACCAACTAACATTTCTTACTATAGAATTATTTTGGGAAATATTTTTAGTTGTTAATGATATTACGTATTTTGGGTCTGTTTACAACCAATAAACTGTGAAGGTAAGTCAAATTAAATTATTTTATTGAAACTTCCTGTAGCCTTATAAGGTTTTTGTATATTTTTTTTTCATTTCTAAGACAGATAAAAAGTGAAAAACATCAACATAAAGTAACAGAAGTCCAAAGTTTCAAATTCTATGATTATGGATAATATTTTTTAATTTGCTTGTAGTTCCAGAAAACAGCACCTACAGGTGTGTTATCTAAACAGTCTTTTGTTGATACATTTGAAACGATGGTTAGTGTAGCATATGGAATGGAACAACTCCCAGATCAGTGGATGAATATGAACCCTGTGCAGGTATGTACCCTAACAGTCAAAAAAAAAAAGATGTATCATGGTATTGTGACATTATAGTCAAAATACTATGTCCTGTTAGGTATTTTCTACCTATTGTTGAATTAATGCAAAATAAAGATATAAAACAAATTAACAAGTTAACAAATAGTGTGAGATTTGCAAATATGTTTAAAATTCAGATTTATTTACATGAATAAAGTATTTTTACATACATAAAGTAGCTTGAACTGAAGTTTTTGTTATACTTTTAAAACATTAACAGAGTATTTCATTATTTCAGGTACTCGAATTGGCAAATGCTTTGTCATCCGACGGAGAGTATGTTGATTGGAGACGATGTCTGCTGGCTGTTTCCCAGCCAATACCAGTTCCTACACAGTCAGATTTACTCTCAACATTACAGAAGTTTAGAGAAATGGATCAAAAATCAACAGGTTTTGTTACCAGAGAACAATATGATAGAGTAAGTTTCCTTTTAATGTAGAATAGGGGAGATAATTATATACTTTTTATTTTAAAGTGACAAACATGTTTAAATTATTTGTAATAATCAAATTATATGTTTTTCCTGTTTGTTTGCTTTTTGGGGTTTTTTTTTTTTTGGGGGGGGGGTTTATTTGTTTTTTTTTAGGTCTTCAAACATCAGTATTTTTATTGATTTAGATATGTGTTTACAAATACTCAGTGATAAACTATTTTTTCTAATATAAATTACATTGTATTTTTGTATTTTTAACAGATGGATTTGTGGTTTGGATCACGATTGAACAGTGCTGGATTTAACAGACTCGTCCATCTAAAGGCTGTATTGTTTGATTTCTTTGCTGACCATACCAGAACTCCTGTTGTGATGGATTATATAAGCATGGTTGGTAATAGAATATTCAAGAAATTAGTTTTGTTCAAACAAGTTTATACATACTGATATTAGGTCAATATTTTATTTCATATACACTATCCTTATTGATATATACATTTTTTGTCACCTGTTTTTTTTCATGACTCTTATGTCACATGATGGCCAACATGTTCTTATAATTGATCTGAATATAGCTGAAATATGCCGGATGTTCAGCAACCAATCAATTTAACTTTAAGGTATTTTGATGATGGTTAAATATTTGTTTAATGTCAGTGACACTTCATAGTGAAGGTGTTTTACATACCATGTCATTCAATTCACATGGTCAGCTGCAAATGAGTAATATTTGTTTCAGAAATATTTATCTGTAATGCGATGCAATACATATACAAAGTAAATTTCATCAAATAAAACATGGATGTTTTTGTTTTCAGTTAATGTACTTCAGTGCCCATTCATACCCACAGGAGGGATTGTTACGAGCTTTGTCTGTATCATGTGGACATCATATGCCCAGACTTGGCAAGATTGATGTTAGACCTCCAAGTGTTTCTGAAAGGTAAAATATCAGAATTTAATTTTATGAAGTATTTAGAAGTGTGATTTCCTATTGGTTTTGGAATATTAAACTTCCGTAGCCAAAAATCAGTGCTCTGATTTTTAGTACAGCCTGTTTCATTGTGCGTATGGACAAAAAAAGAAATGTAACACATAAAAAGATTTTTTTTGCAAGTATCTTTTGTATCACTGTACATCTGAATCTTTTTAATGTTTTTTAGAATTCATTTCTCAATAATGATAAAAAAGATTTTAATTAAATTGTAACAAAAAAACCATTGTTTACATATATTGTAATATATAAAATTCTTTAATGCAAATGCAATATAAAGGATCTTTCATGTACCGGTAGTAAAAAAATATAACTATAGTGGAAATATGCATAACATGTATACTGTCAAAAAATATAAGCTTCAAAACAAATTTATTTTATTGCTAATTACAGAGTATAGATATTTTTTTCATTATTTGTGACAATTAAAAATTTGATCTGAATTACAAATTTGTCTCTACACAGCAATTTAGATAGTTTGGATGACTCATCACCAACCCCTGCAGCAGACGACATCCCTGCTGATGCAACAGATGCTCAAGTTTCGTTGGATGCCTTATATAGAGTTCTACATCATGGAGAAAGTGCTAAGGGTGACAGCCATAGGTTTAGTGTGTCTGCTGATCCGGAAGATGCTACATCAAGGGTAGGTAACTCTGTATTAATTGTATAGGCATTAGAATGTGTTTAGAATATCTTTGATGTTTACTTTACATGGATTTGTAGGTGTACATGTAACAAACATTTATATTTTGTAAACAAGAATCTATGTGCTATAAATTTTGCGTGTGAAAAAGGAACACGTTTATTTTATTACAAAGCTCAACAAGACAAATTTTATTTTTCCCTCTAAAATTTGAGATGATTGTTCTTTTCAGGTTTTACTAAAAGTTCTATTTTATACAAATAAGTTTCCAGTAGTTTTTATACCATTAATTTTTCAGGAGAAATTAGCTGGAGTTTATCAGGAACTTGGTGGAGAAGGCACAGAATCACTTCCATGGAAAATACTTATAGAACATCCATTGATTCAGGACATAGTACAGGCTTGTCACACTTTTAAAGCTGTTGTAAGTACTGTGTACACACACATTTTAATAATAATAATCTCTATTTTTTTTTATCGTTTTTGTTTAATGCAGCTGGAGGCTGAATTGATCACATATGTAAAGTGCATTTTTAACATCAACAGTTATGAAAAGAATTTAAACTTTTCATTAATTTACTAAAATAACCAGCACTACACAATAAGTGTCATTAAATGGAGAATCAATTGCAGCACTATATTTTGTTGAGGCCAAAGTATACTTTAGGGGACCCACCACCTACATTCATTTAATACTTACCTAACCCTAACCTATAATGATGTTGGTCCTCTAAATGATGTGGGTCCACCACTTTGGCCTTTGTTATTGTACTCATGTTTCCATTGTCTTTTATTATACACCAGTACTGATATTATATTAATTATTACAACAACTGAATAAATATTAAAGGATACAGAATTTTAAATACATTCTAATTATCTGTTGAATGTCTTTTAATTAAACAACTTCCATGGTTTTTTATCTTGACTGTTATACAATCATGAAATCATTTCTTGTATATTAAACATTGAAAAGGTCTCTTCATGTTGAAGCTGTTGTTGAGTATTGTTTATAATAATAAAGTTTTTCTTTTTAAGGATGTGAAGTCAATTTTGAATGGTCCCAATGCAGAAATGGACATCCATAGTACAAAGACTTTTGACTAACTTATAAAAGAAGAAAAACTTTCTACAACAATCATATTCATGAATTAACTGAAGGATTCTTTCCTGCATTTACAACCACATAATGTGCAAACATGTCTGCAATGATCTGTGATATTTTTAAGATTTTACTTTATTTGTATTTATTAAACAATCCGTCCAGGAAACCAATTATTGAAATAATCATTGACCGGAATTTCCGAAAGATTTTGTTATTTATTTGTAATTTATGTTTTATTATTAAAAAGTGAATATAAAATTTGATTTTATTTATTCAGCTGATCAATATAATGAAGGCTCAGAAATAATAATACCCTTTTTTTTTCAAACTATTCTGTCTACTGTTTTACATTACAACTGGAACATTGTATTTCTAATAGCTGTAACTCACTAACTCCAAATGACCATGTACAAAATGCCAGAACTGTTTTTGTATGTTGCTTTCTTTATCTAATGTGCCAATCACACTTTTATATGACGTGCCCTTTTCTTTGTATTGTGCACATTTCTTTACACATTGTACAACATCTAAATCAGTGATATATAACTATTTGACTGTAAAATTATTGGTGTATTCTATGATGAAGTTTGCATATCATATAAAAAGACTGGTAATGAAAAAAAGTTGCTCCATTAAGTACATTAGTACATTACATAAACTAAAAGACGCATAACATGAATATAATACCATAAAACGTAAACAAGAAACTGCAAAACGTAAATACCAGATGACATAGGTAAAGATGAAACTTCGTATTCAATGTGATATACATTTTTTGTTTGATTCTTTAACTACATATGTAAGTCGAGCATTTTGCAAATGTTATTTCCATATTGTTTTTGGGAATTAAATTGAAAGACTCAATCAAGAGTTCATTACAGCAAGACCGAATACTTTATAAACTTTCTTAAAATGTTGAAACTTTTTTATGATAAAAGTAATGCAACTCTTAATTGTTCAGCCATTAAATATTTTGATTTGAGTGCAACTATTGAGTCTTGATTAAACAAATCATGCTCAATTCTTTCTTTAGTTGCAGATTTTTACAGGCCAAACATATACAACCCTTAATCCATGACAACCAATGATCAATTTATTGTTTGACAGCATTATTCAATAATGAATATAATTGTATTGGTGTAACCAGGCAATAGACTTCTGAGATATTTTTTCAGGTTTTATAGCCTGTCAAATTTTTTTAAGTTTGAAACGGACATATATTCATTTATTAACTAAATACCAAGAGAACTTCCCCTAAACCAACAAATATACTTAAATTTTTATTTACAACCACCTTTAAACTCTTTGAACAATAAATTGTCTGTAGTTTGTTGTATTTCGGAAATGTTTTCTTTTAAATTACCTTGAATCGTTATAACTACAACCCTTTTTATTAGCTGACATGACCCAAAAGGTCATGTGAGCTATTGCTATCACTTGGCATCTGTCATCCTCATAAACTTTTCTTTAAAAATCTTCTGAAGGGATTGCTTTGAAACTTCAATAAAAAATGTCCTCTGCCAAGTTTGCAGAAATCATTGCCACAGACCAATCAACATGGCATCTTGGGCTAAAAATAGAATTGGGAGGGGTGTAAAAATAGTTCATAAAGTATAAAGATACAGGAAAACCAAAGAGACTTTCCTTCTTCAGCATTAATAGCTCTACTGTACTCTCCATGGAATACAACAACCCCTTGTAGAAGTTAGTGCCCCTTTAATTGTCAAAATTGATGATTTTTGCCATTTGTTCCTCAAAATCTTGAAATTTTTCAAACTAGAGGGAAAGTTAGCATTACTAAATTGTTCAGCTACAAAATGACTGCAGGGTCAAGATTGTCTGATTAATGTACTGTTTAGGAGTTATTTGCCTTGAAGTGTTTTTTTTTTAAATAAATTTTAATTTATTTTTTAAAATTTTCTTCTCTGACTGCTTTTAAACATTGCATACATGATTTTTAGGGTGTCTTCTACCAAATTTACACAATCATGACAGCTGACCAACGAACAAGGCTGCCTTGCCTAAAAAAAGAACACGGGGTTAAGATTTAACTTTTGGCTTATAGTTCAAAAAGTATAACAGATGCACGAAATCTGAAGTGAACCTCCTTTCTCAAAAGCTCTACAAGACTCTCAAATGAGGTGAAGTTGTGTGACGATGCCTGAGAAGTTGCTGGTATTGTCCCTAAATTGTCAAAATAGTTGATTTTTCTAATTTTTCCTCAATATCTTGAAAACCAAAAAAAGCTAAAGAAATTCTTTTTTCATACAAAATTATTCGGCTTATGAAGATCACAAAAAATATTATTTGTGAATATGTTGGACATCTCTTATACCAGTTACTCCCCTTAAAACAAGAAACTACATGATTTTTGGAGGTGTTTGGCAATTCCTTATATTGATAAAGCTATATGAAAAAGAATTGCTTTTAAATTGGTTTCAGATTCAGTGGAGCGATCCAAGTTTTTAGGAGTCTCTAGTTCTAAAGCGCAATTTTCTTAAGGCAGTATTGGTCTACTGTTCTCATAGTCAACTTATTTCAGGAATGCAACAAAGCGAAATTATTTAATTTTTTGAAGCTCAATATTATAGACATCAATTGAAAGCTTACCGATTGAATTATCGATTGGAATTAAGCTTTTTAGTGTGCTATATTGTAAAAAATCGATGCATTCCACACTCTATCAAAAACGTAAGCCATATGCGATCATATGCCGGTGCGGATGGAATGTTGCAGCACAAAAAGGACAAGTTGACGATTGGAAGATAAAGTCATCATGTGTTTCGTATAGTTTAGCAGCAGACATCCTTTAGTGTCGATTTTGAGATATAAATCCTATATAAAGCGGTCATATTAGTGTCTTTTGTGCCTTTAATCCCATGCTCCTCTGGATAAATGAGATGTCATTGTAATGATGTAGCGGAAGCTGAGATTAAATGTCTGGGTTAGCTTGGGATCTTTCTTCTCTAGAAGTATAATTATTATAAGTCCGCTTCATATGAATTGAAGAGCAAATCGGTACAATTAGTCCACCAAACTGAACAAATAGGTTGTCAATCAGACGATCAAGCATTTCAATAGTTTGTTCATCTGTAAATTTGTTTTAGCTCTGGACTCGGCACCGACACAATAAGTCAGTATGAACAACAACCAGATATTTGCATCTATGTTTTCTATTTTTTAGTAAAGCATAAGCTGAATTGTTTAATCTTGACTTAATGGAGTATGTGGAATAGAGTTGTACAATGTGAACAAATCAAATGCTTTATCCTGTTACATGTACAAAAAGAAAGGGATCTATATAGTTTAATTGTAAATTAAGATTAATATTTAAATCTGCAGTTATAAGCAGACGTCCTCATATTTTATTTATAGAATCGCAAAGTCTGAATTGGCCTTGTTGCAAGGCAAGTGCCTAAATGAATAGGGAATGGTTTTGGGTTTGTATAAAAAAATTTAGGAGTTGATTACACAACATAGGCACCATCTTATGCAAATGTTCTGAAAACAAATGACTTACGTTCTGAAGTCTGGAAAATCCTCGAACAATTCCATAATAGCAGGTGCACAAATTCAATACATGTGCAATCTTTCTGTGTATTTTCAGAGATCTGGGTTGAAAACTGTAAGAGAAGTTGATTACACAATATAGATGCCCTATTTTCCCCGCCGCCCGCCCGATTTCACCATACTAAAAATGCTTTGTTTTTTGCTGTTGTGTAAAATCACAGTGTCCGAAAATTTAAGATGAACGACAAACGTAATAAATGGTGGACAATGCGCAAGAAATAGAATGCTTTTCTGGCAATGCATATTGTATGCAATAATAATAAAGATATAATAATGCGTGAACTGACGGATCATTTCGACCGTTTAAGAGCTCTTATGGGACCATTTAAGATTTTAAAAATGTAATGATGAACAGCTAGTAAACCCTTTTAATAGCGGATTTCACTAATTTGTAGTACAGTCTTGTTTTTAGTATTTAGTTTGACTTCATGTTTTATTGTAAGATGTTTTATTCTAGCCAACTACTGGCTTGTATCTTTATATATGTTTTGATAATAGTTTAAGCTTTAGATATATTTAATTTATAGTGTTATGTATTCTATTTATTGCAGACATTGTAATATTCAGTTCCAACATAATTGTTTGAGGCATAGAAAATAAGTTGTATATTTCAGCTTAATATTCTCGACAAAAATATTTTAATGTGCTCAAAAAGTTATGTCTGATAATTTGCTCACCTAACAAACGTTGTCTATTGTTAATTTACTGCTACTACTAACTGTTTATACTGTATGAAATGAATTAAAAATGTATATATATATATAATGTGGTCAGTCAATTTTTTCAAGTTTCTCCTGGAGGGATAAGTTTGAAAAGGGATACACTAATGAATATTTAAAAGAAAAAAATCATGAATTTCATAAATAAACATGGAAAAGCACGTAAATGGCAGAACCCGGAATAAAGGCCAGAGGAAACAATATATAACATGCTCGCTGTTGGTGATTTATTCTAGCTGAAATAAGCCACAAAGGTGATCAAAGAAGATAACATTTATGATTAACATTGTCAGTAAATATTTTTCAACTTGATAGGCAAATAAATATCATTTTGAAAAATTAACTTTTATACTATTACGTATAAATAAATATTTGCACTTTGAACAGTCCAAATAAACACACCATAAACTTCGTGAAATCGACAATGTATCTATTTCAGCTGCTTTGCATTTATTTTTCTATTGTCTGTAGTTTCCTTCTTGAACCACAGAATCAGCAAGCAACTGGAGGACAACTAGTGGGAAACGGATAATACGTGACAGTGTCTCAATTCTACGAACAGGTAAAACAGGACAATGAAGAATTACATTCTCAAACCGAACAACTTCGACATTATACTGACAATTCTCTATAAAACAAACAAAAATAATGACGTCACACACAAAACAACGTCCATTTACGTGTATTTATGTCATGGCTGTGAAACCGGAGTTGGAAGAATTATTTTCATTTTTCAAACTCAATACTTTTTAAAATTAGAGGAAAAATTATTTTTCATTTTGCAAATTCAATACTTTTTAAAATTAGAGAAATCGAATCTTAAAGTCTAGTGCTCTTGTAGTATACTATCGGCTTTCTCCAAGCGAGATAGTTAAAGTATGAATTTTAAGTCCGTGCCTTGACGAGGACTTGAATTTATATAATTTAACTAGGGAGAAAGTAAAATATACTCACGCAAAAAAGAAACGCAACATCGGATAAATTTGTTTCAAATTATTTTTTTTTGCGGACAAATAACCTATAAATATTCAAATATATATACACAACATCATAATTACACCTTAATTAAAAGTATCCAGGTGAAAGCATTTAAGTTCATCCACCCGTGAACGACTGTGGTCGAAATCTGGAATACACTATGAATTACACATTGCTCAAAACAGGGTCGACTTTCACATGCAAATCATAGGTATTTTTTAAACTTAGACAAACGGTATAAAACCCCGCTATTTTTTTTTTCTTGACTGCATTAGTAAAATAACATTCTACTGAGGTGACGCTATGCCAGGGTTAGATTCTGCTACCCGGAATATCGCTATCGGTCGAATCGAGGCCAGGGAATCATAGAATGTTGTTGCCAAAACGTACAATTTTCGTCGTAGCACAATTTGACGCCTTTGGAGACGCTACCAGCAGCTTGGTACTACGACAGACCGACTACGTTCAGAGCGTCCGCGTGTTACAACTTGGGCGCAGGATCGTTATATTAGATTATTTCATTTACGGAACAGGACAATTGCTGCAACAGAAACAGCTGTAAACATCCATGGGTTGCACGGTATATAACCACAGACAGTACGCAATCGGTAACGCTCTCATGGATTGCGGGCAAAAAGACCTTACGTCAGAGCAACACTGAGACGCCAACACCGCCGAGCATGGGTTAGATGGTGTACTACCGTTCGTGTATGGAATTTACAGAACTGAAGAAGAGTGTGGTTCAGCGATAAGTCACATTTTTAGCTTGAAAAGCGAGATGGTCGCATACGAGTGTACAGGCGCCGAACGTTTTGCGCAAAACTGTGTTGTTGAAAGAGACAATTTTGGCGGAGACAGTGTTATGATGTGGGCCACTATATCTCTTACGCCAGGAACACACAGCTGATACATATCAAAGGCCATATACAGCACGTGTAACAGTCGATTTTTTAGAGCCACGCAATGTCAATGTGATCATTACGCTCCGGATCATCACGCTCCGGATCTTAACCCAATTGAACATCTATGGGATAAACTGGATCGGCGCGTGCGCCAATGACAACCACTGCCGCAAAATCTGCAACAATCTGCAACAATTGGAGCAGAAACTTCAGTATGAGTGGCAAAGGATACCGCGTATTGGTACTCAACGTTTAATTGATTCCATGCCAAGAAGAGTAAGGGCTGTGTTCCAAGCAAATGGTGGGGACAACAGATACTGACATTTTTTGCGTGATTTATTGACAATATGCGACAAATTGTAACATTCCATGGTAAAAGAACTCGTGAACAAGAAGTGTGCTAATTTTTACATTTCTGTAGCAATTTGTTTTATATAAAATTGTTAACATAAAATATGAAGTAAATTCGCTTTTTCATGATGCGTTTCTTTTTTGAGTGAGTATATAAAATGAAGTTAATTTTTTCTGGTTTCTCCTAACGGGAGTTTACTTTCTAATTATGAAAGGGACACACTAATTAATGAACATTTAAAAGAAAAATTCATATAGGATATCAATAAACATGATACAATAAACATGGAAACAAGAAAGTGGCAGAACCTTGAAGAAAGGCTATAAAAACACAAAATAAAACATCCTCGATGTTGGTGTTATATTTATGATCATTTGTTCAATCTTAAATATGACACAAAAGTGATCAGAAGATTTATGATTAAAATTGTGAATACATTTTTCAGTTGCAAGCAGATGTCATTATTTAAAATGAACTTTTATAAACGTTAAAATATCTTATTTATCAATTATGTATATAGATAAATATTTGCACTTTGAACAATCGTAATGAACACACACCTTATACTTCGTTAAATCGATAATGTATTATTTCAGCTGCTTTGTATTTTTGTTTCCCATTGTCTGTGGATTCCTTCTTGAATCACAAAATCAGCAAGCAACTGGAGGACAACTTGTGGAAAGCGGGCAATACCTGACAGTGTCTCAATTTTACGAACAGGTAAAACAGGAACAACAGAACAATGAACAATTACATTCTCAAACCGAACAACTTCGACATTATACTGACAATTCTCTAGCGCTGTTGACTGCACAAATTCAAAAAAGATTCGCCAACCTCGAAAAGCAGCTACTGGCAAATAATCACTGTAAGTGCAACGATTCACTCCTGGAGAAAAATTATACTCAATTGCAGACAACTTTAGAGGACATATTATTTAAATTCGCCGCACAAGAACTTGAACTGAGAAACAAAACGATAGAGCTCGAAAAACTACAGACATTATTTCTTTTGAACGAAAACCGCATAAGTGGATTTGACAAAAAAAATTATAATGTTGGACAATAACACAGCACAGCTGACCAATGAAATCGCAAATCTGAACCAACTGAAAGCCATTCAAACACTTCAAGATTTTCATAGTTTACAACAACAGGTACAGTCCCTTAGCTCGGATACCCACTCTCTAAGTGTCAACGAAAAAGCTCGAAGTCAAGATTTCTTAGCGTTATATAATAAAGCCCTATCATCAGAAAACACACAAACAATCTTAAATACAACGTTGGTAAATCTTGAGCAAAAGATTGATGGGAATAACAAAAAACTTGAAAGTCTTGAGACTACTTTCTATACTTCACTATCTGTTGTTAAACAAGAAATCAGTCAGACTAATGAAAAGGGTGAGTTAATTTAAATGTAGATTTACTTTGTTTTACATGTACATGTTAATCTTTGTCTTGACTTGTTTGAAAGAATATGTGTGTGATGTGTACTTTTACTTGTTACTTTATTTTCCCTATAACTTTTTAGAAATATGTACATGTATTAACTTTCTTCTGGTCGTATATTGATACTTATCATCAATAAAGGAGCGCTTTTCCATCAAAATTGAGAAAATTATGAGAAATTGGAAGTTTTGCTTATCCACACCAGAAATTGAGTCCCACAAAGGCAGAATGCCCTTTATCATTACTGAATTAGTGAAACATGCTTATTCGTGCACACATTTTATATCTTTTAGCAATGGCTGTACTCAGAACATATATATAGACCATTAACTAAAATTTGCCCATTTTTGAAACCTGATTCTTTTAAGCACGGTACCTTCAAAATTTTGGCATGAAATTTTTTTCATATTAATTCTCTAATGTTCTTGATTACATTTTATATGACAGGGTTCATTATAGGTACGCTGTTTTTTTTATTTGCAGTGACAGTGTCAGCATGTGTACTTGAAACAAAAAGCAGTTTGTCATCTCAAGAAGTAATTATGTTTGGCGACGTCCTGACAGAAACTGGAATTAACAACATATCTGCATTCAAAGCAAGTGGAAAGTTTACATGTGAAAAGGACGGACTTTATCTCATTTCTGTTTACATTAATTCAAACACGGACGGAGCATACTATGAAATATATCAAAATGGACAAATGTTATCTCGTGTATATATTACAAGCAGTTCCGGCAGTTACACCGGTACTGGTGTTCTCAGCGTAGAACTTCATACAGGTGATACTATATGGGTACAGAGTGGAAATAGAATGTATATTCATTACAATCGGTACTCGTGCCTTACAATAATAAAGATAAAATAAAACAATAGAGAATTAATTTTGAAGTAAATTTCATATTTACATTGCTTTTCAAATGACGTTTTTAGTTTAATACAGTGTAATTGCATCGAAGTTATGGAAGATTAACTATTCCAACACTGCTTTCACTCAAGATCTTAAATAAAAAAGAAATTTGTTTGGTTTTTTAATGTTGTTTAACGCCAATTTCGGCAATTTTGTTGCTATATCTATTGGGGTATGAAGGCGGAGTATTCAGAGGCAACCCCGAACTTCGATAGGAAACTGGCAATCCATGCTTGTCAATAAAGATTGGAGTCGAGTAAAGTAGGTTTGAGACTATAACACGCAATCTCGGTGTTGACGTGATCAATAGAAGACGAACTACCTTAACCACTCGGCCACCCGGGAATCTTAAAAAAGAGAATTGTCTGGTATAGTTGAGATAGGGTATACATTTTATCAAATTTATCTAAATCTATTATATTCAGACGTGATTGCCTGAAAAAGGTAAAAAAAAGTGTGTGTTAATTATTGCCTGTTTATTTGTTGGACAACTATACACGTCCGTTTGATTTATTGAACTGACAGCTAATGTTAGTCGCTGCAGTATTTATGTGCTAACTGTTTTTATTATTTCTAATCACCAATCGACAATTAAATCCTTTCAATCACGGTTTGAATAGTGTAGCATTTAAAGAATATCACAATGTGATTTTCACAAAATAAAGTTCATTGGGTCGTCATTGATTCCGTTTATAAACTCTCTAAAACTCTCTAAAATATGTTTATTGCCTACATCTAATGTACTTGTAGTATACTAAGTATTATAGCTGTTATTCGTTGTAGAGACTGAAAACAATAGTCCCTCTTTCAACCAAAATATGTTTTGTTTTGCATGCATTAAATGAATTTCACAATCATCTCTAAAATTAGATAAATTTACATCTTATAATTCTTCACAATACGCTGTGACTAACATTCTGTTTATAAACACCGCTCAAGTGTCATGAATGGTGAAATTGTACCATTGCTTGTATTTATGGATTGATTGATTGATTGATTGATTGATTGGATGTCTGCTTTACGTCCAGCGAGCAGTATTTCAGCTATATTCAGGACGGAACAAGTTAACAAACAATAAATTAACGGAAATATGGGTGGGATGGGTCACATGGAATACAATTTTGACTGCCACTGGAAAAGTATGGAATTTTGGGTAGGGGTGGAAAATTGAGCCTTTTGTAGCGGCTACAATGAGATTACTCTTTTCGAAATCTACAAAAAGGGTCTTTATCGTGCAAGGAGCGTGGCGCTCTCCAAACACGTTACCCACTACGGTCCGTGGTCGTCAGGCTTTCCGTATTATGACCTGACAACCCCCCAACGAGAGGGTCTCCCCTATCCGCCACCCGGGTACGCACTGGGCTGCTCTTTGGGTCGAATACTGGGAACCCTCCCAGTACAAATGCGCAACAGTTATGAGGTAAAAAATATTTCCTTTGCATATATTTGACGAAAAGTTTTGATTTAGGGCAGAACCAGATTTTTTTTATTATGTACTAATAGTCTGCAATTTCTTAATTTGTTGGAAAGCAAGTCATTTTATGGTAAGCATCGTTTCGGGCAAGTCTTAGCTTCAGCAGCTGAAAACACTATTGCGCCATTAAAAAGTATAACTGATTTATAATGTTAGCTCTGAATCCTGAAAATTACTTTGTATTAAATCTGGTTGCGCAAGTAACCCAGCAAACACACAAAGCTCGTCTAAAGTCGCCAATTGTTACGAGAATGTTCGACCTAACGCAACTTATATATCGACAACATGGTTTGCACCCACCTTTGTTGCTGCGTATCCGTGGCGTAATTTTGCATTGTACTGATTGTTAAACAATAGCAAGAATTATGTGACAGTGATTTATTGATTGATTGATTGCAATATATTAGATATATATTGGACGAGAAAAAAAATACAACGAGTCACCATAATTTGGACTGCCACTGGAAAAGTACGAAGTATAATGTAGGGACGGAGAGTTTATATTCATGTAGAGGCTACAATGAGTGCCATTTTGCTAAATCTGAACGGCGTCTCTATCGTTCAAGGAACACGACATTCTCCTAAACATTACTCCCTATATTGTCCCCGGTACATAGTAAATATGTAGCTCATTTGACGAATTTTGGTTGTCCAATAAGCTGATTGTTTACATTATAGTTCACTGTGTGGTCGACAGCAAGAAGCTTTTAAAAATCCATGCGTACTTCAGGTGCATATTGGATATCATCACAGCTGCTTTAGCATTGGTGTGGCTTTCATGGTCCTTTCTAAATGGACGTTAAAAGTTATGAAAGAATTTTGTCTGTAGGAAAAACACCGCTTACAATGACAAGATTCGTATCATGTCAGATCAAATCAGGAGTAATAGTTTTTAGACTATTAGTCGAAAGGTTTTCAACTCCAGTTATTTTTCACTTCGATTTTTTTCCACCAGTACATCTTTCTTTTTAATTTAGTAACAACTGATCTAATAGACTTTTATATGCGAGACAAGATTTTAAGAAATGTTGTCGTATTGAAATTTAATAAAATTAATATATTAAAAAGTGCCAGAATCCATACAGTTATCAAATAAATAAATTTAGAAAACATAAAAACGTTGTTTTTATATATGAAAGCAATCAAAACAGGTTTGAGCGACGTTTATTCTGAATGTTTTAAATAAATATTCAAAAGTGTATGTCTTTTGTCTTTGAAATTGTACATTTACTACTGTTATATTTGTAAGTTGAGATGTATATGAATTCAAATAGTCGTTCTTTTGTGGTTGGTTTGATGTATGTAGGTATAATGTTCTTTCAACAGCGTATTCTGTATACATGGTATTTGAACCACCTATGGAAAATTGAACCCGGGTCAATTGTTTTAGCCATAAAAACTAGAGGCTCCCAGGAGCCTGTAATCGCTCACCTGGAATCCAAATGACTTAAACTATATTAAAATTTTTGAAATTAACAGTTTCAGTCTAGTTGTTATAGCTTTTAAGTTACTGTGCAAAAACTAAACATTTCTTCAAAAAATTTGTTAAATACAATAACTCCTATAAGGTGCCATCGACAATTTCTGAAAATTAAATGGTTTTTAGGCATTGTCCTTTAGGGTACTTTTGAAATTTACAGTTTTACTCTACTCATAGGTGCGTTATAGACTAATTTATAATTAAAAAACTGTTCATTTGTCCAAATTCATAATGAAAGGGCAATAACTCCTATAAAGAGTCATCTCGCAATTTTGGACTAAGCAATCATTTGTAGGGCTTCTATTGCTGATCATTCGTGCAATTTACAGTTTTAATCTAGCTACTATAGTTTTCAAGTTACAGGACAAAAATGGAAAATTTCATAACAAAATTGTCATTTAAAGGCAATAACCCCTATAAGGAGTCATCTGACAATTTCAGACCTATTAAATGAATTGTAGGGCTTTTTTTGCTGATCATTTTTGCAATTTATTATTTCACTCTAGCTGTTATGGCTTTTAAGTTACAGGACAAAAACGGAAAATTTCATAAAAAAATGTCATTTATGGGCAATAACTTATTTAAGGAGTTGTATGACAATTTCAGATCAATCAAGAGAATTGTAGGGTCTTTATTACTGATCATTTGTGCATTTTACAGTTTCAATCTAGCTGCTATAGTTTTCAAGTTACATGACAAAAACGGAAAATTTCATAAAAAATTGCCATTTAAGGGCAATAACTCCTATAAGGAGTCATCTTACAATTTCAGACTAATACAGTGAATTGTAGGGCTTGTATTGTTGATCATTTTTGCAATTTACAGTTTTACTCTAGCTGTTATAGTTTTAAAGTTACAGGAAAAAAACGGAAAATTTTATAAAAAAAATACCATTTAAGGGCAATAACTCATATAAGGAGTCATCTGACAATTTCAGACCAATCAAATGAATTGTAGGGCTTTTATTGCTGATCATTTTTGCTATTTACAGTTTCACTCTACCTTGTATAGTTTTAAGGTTATATTGTAAATACCAAAAATTTTGTCAAAGATCGTCAAAAAAGGGCGATAACTCCTACAAGACGCCAATACACAACTTCGCACTAATTGCAACTATTGTAGACCTTAATGTGCTGATCAATTTAAAGTAACGGTTTTCTCTATAGCTATTATAGTTTTTTAGATAATGATCAAAAACCTGTGTTGACCCCCATGTTCTATTTTTAGTAACAGCAGCCATATTTGTGTGTTGATCAACACCCTGGGTACAAACTTGAAACTAGGAACCCTAATTATGATTGTGGCCAAGTTTGAAAAAAATTGGCCCAGTGGTTTCAGAGGAGAAGATTTTTGAAAAAGTTTACGACGGACGACGGACGACAGACGACGGACGACGGACGCCAAGCGATAACAAAAGCTCACATGGACCTTCGGTCCAGGTGAGCTAATAAGGAACTCATCCCATCAAGGATAAGGTGTATTTTTCGCCTTTTCCTGAGAACATAGTTGTAAGGCATAAGAAACATATTTACAAACATCATAATACATTTTCACAACTTTGTTTATATAGTACATAAACAACTGAAATAAATAACTCTGGTGATAATAAATTCATGAGAAAAATATTAAGCTGTAGGGCATAATAAACAAAATAGAAACAAACCAGAAAACAGAAAACTTAATCAAAACATTAAATCCCTAAGATTAACCATTTCCTCTACCAGACCTAAAAATTGGTTAGCGTGGGGTGGATGGTAACTTATAAACTATCTCATGGGAGATAAAGGAACGGAGAAAATGGTTCAAACATAAATCTGTTTGAAAGACGTTTTCTCTCCTAACTTGCAAATAACATAAAATATCACGTTTGTCAAAATATCATTTATATATTTCTCAAATAAGGCTTGCTCCGTTTAATGGGAGGGAAGAAGTCACTCAGCATTGAACTGAAAATGTCATTTATTACTTAAATGACAAAAACAAATAAAAATAATAAAAAATATATACTGTACATAGTTAGAAATAGATAGAAATCTCACCTACCATATTTAAAGAACCCTTCCCATCAAAGATTGGATATTATTCGCCACAGTATTGGTATAAAAAACCAGTTTTGTGACAATTACCCCCCCCCCCCCAAATTCCAAGCCTGTGCTGAAAAATTTACAGACAAAAACAAATACACATTATCACATTATTAGTAAATAACAAGTCATAAAATTATAACAAGTCTAGAAAAAATATACATAAAAAATATAATTAATAGAGGTATAAAACCCATTTAGCTGAATGTAGTTAATAAGAATATCAAATAATGTAAAGCGTATGTAAACATATATACAACATGAAAACAAAAAGTTCTAACATTTTTTCAAGTAAAGACCAATATTCATATTCATGAACAAGTAGAAATTCCACAAATAAATAAATATTGGATAAATCGCATTGTTTCATAATTCCTTTCCCACAGCTAGTTAGAACGAATAATCGTAACCTCACATTTTTGTTGTTAATCCGACAAATCGCAAAACTAACTTCGAATTATAACGGCAGTAAAATTCGGCCTAACAGCCAGTATGTGTAACAGTGTCGTTTTTCCGCCAGTGTATTACTTCCTTACACTAGTGTATTATTTCCTGTGGTTAAATTACACTAGTGTAAAATCTCCAATGGAAGTTTTGCACTAGTGTAATTTAACCTCAGGAAATAATACACTAGTGCAAGGAAGAAATAAACTTACGCCAAGATTGGCATAAAAGAGCTGCAATTATGGGCCACACCAAGATTGGTATAAAAGAGCTAAAATTATTGGCCACGGTGTTTTATTAATTATGATTATATTGATGATAATAATATAATAAAATTTGTATAAATAATTCAATGTGGGTTTAAAAAAGTAAAACCATGGATCTCCTTCAGGATCTGCGTGAAACCAGAAAGAAATACTGGTAACGTTTCCTCAAGACAAAACACGATTGGGACACAATCTAATTAAAATTAAATCTTTCACGTGCTCCCCCCTTTTTGCAATGGTCGCTGCGTGTAGCTTACAACGCAGCGACCTATAACAAAAAGGGGGGAGCAAGTGAAAGATTTAATTTTAATTAGATTGGATTGGGACATGTAATCTTAGTCAGGTCTTAAGTATATAAAGAGCGCATTAGAGTTCCACCCTCCTAAAGATCGCAGCTTTGAAACTGTCCAAACTAAACACACTGCCAAATTACAGGCAGCGTACCGAAAACTATGTTAGGTAAAACTGTCATAGTGCAAGTCCAACATTATTTGGACCTGCAAGGAATGGGCTTGGTGAATGTCCCTTGACTGGCGTTCAAGAAGAGGTACTTTTCTCTTCTTCTATTCCAAAAAAACTAGTTTTTTAGTCAAACATATTCCGTAGGACAAAATGCTCTATTGCATCTACACTCTAAAGCAGATATAAGCTACAGTTTCAATCGGTGTATAGATTCCACGTGTGCTCTACTCTGTCTGGAAACAAAACTGCATGATGGCTGTCCATATAATCGAAGTTTGCAGGAGAAGAGACAAATTTACTCATAAAGTTCGACTTGTGAGCAGTATTCTACCTGCTACCCAGCACTGAAATACCTAGCACCATTATTCCAAGTCCTCTAGTTTGTGCATGTAGGCTTGCGCTTACATTTAAGTAATCTAAAGCACTGTCAAAGTAGACTTGAGCTTTGTATTTAAAGTGTTCAATAGTTCTGCTAATATGTTCAAGCATTAAGGTGCTACATACATCACTGATGCCCTATGCAGCACTGTGTCGCTTACGCAAACACTCATCGCGCCATTGCACCAGTGTAATTTGCTTAAACATCAAGGAGCATAATGCATAAACATCTATATACAAAAATAACATCTAAGTGTAATCTGAATCCACAAACTGTGTAATAATCCGTATGGTGTCATATTTACTGGTTTCCATTTTTAACATTTGCAGAAAATATACACATAAACATGAATAGTGTGGCTAAACCTGGAACAACAAAATTGTTTACAATACAATACTTAGTAATGCATTGAAAAAAACATTTTATTTTTCTTTATGTACTGGGTATGTTCAGTCAGAAAACATACATGCCTGCAAAAATATGTAAGAATCCCGTTTATGATTATATCAAATTAATTTGGTGTGTTATAGTAAATAGAATAGCGTTTAAATTACCCACAACGGACCTGTCAAAATACCAAAGCACAATTTGGGTTTTAAATGATTACGTTTGTGATAGTAAAAGCAAAGTCAAAATACCATGTTTTC